>JANRMJ010000107.1:36719523-36734262 GCA_025584955.1 Alethe diademata | reverse complement strand
CTCAGCATTGCCACAGCCAGGGCAGCACAGCACACACAGCCTGCTCTCAGCATTGCCACAGCCAGGGCAGCACAGCACACACAGCCTGCTCTCAGCATTGTCACAGCCACAGCCAGGGCAGCACAGCACACACAGCCTGCTCTCAGCATTGTCAGGGTCCCCAGCTCTCACTGGAGATGCAGGAACTGGTACCCTGGAGCTGCCTTCCATGCAAGTCCACCCCTGCAGCTCCTGCTTCCTGGGCAGCACTGGGCAGGTGAGCAGGGAGCTACCCCAGGATGGGCACTGGTGCACCACAGCATGGACACTCCTGGGTGTGCAGTGCTCAGCTCCTCTGGGTATAAAACATCACAGTAATATTCATACCTGGCTCTCTCTGGATATAAAACATCACAGTAATATTCATACCTGGCTCTCTCTGGGTATAAAACATCACAGTAATATTCATACCTGGTTCTTTCTTGGTCCCTTTGCCACCCTCTCGGCTCTTTTTTAGAACGGCCTTTAGCATTTTAAATATTGCTCCTAGAGGATAACAGAGAGAAACAAAAATAAATGCAATGTCTATTCACACAAGTTGTAACAAAACACAGAATCAATACAAATAAAACAGTGAGGTAATTAGGAGAAACTTTTTGGTAGTCACATTTATTTCTTAGAGTCACTTGTTTAAGCAAACTACTGATGCACAAAGAATGTTTCAATACTCGAACTAAGCAACTAAGAGTTTGCTGTCTTCTGGTACCGAAAAATAATGCAGCATTCTCCACATTCCACATCCAATTGTAGTTACATGGCTAAACCTGAGTAAGTTGCTGTAAGACACTCCAGCAAAAATAAACTAAAATCAAGCTCTAACTCCTGACTGGATTCAGCAGCCTGACTGGCAGCAGTGGGAGCAGCCTGGTGCCAGCTGGGAATGCCAACTGCAGGACTGTACAGGGGGATACCAGCAGGACACAGTTCCACCCCCATTCTGTCCCCACACAGCACACAGGGCACCTGAGCAAAAAACTCCTCCATCCCTCAACGTGTCCTGCCTGCCACACGGCACACTTCAGAGTCAAGCTCAGGTGAGCACCAGCTGCAGATTTCAGAGCAGGGTGAAGTACAAGAAAATATATTTGGGCTGATAAACCTGAAAGACAGTTCTTTCACATAAGTACCTTTAGTTACAGAGCAAAGAAAACAGAATCAAAGTAATTATGAAGACTACCTCTTTATCAAAAAGCTTTCTGGGAGTATCTGTGAATTATAATTTCATTTGTTTTCTCTATTGAAAAAATCAAAAGGAATCTCATTTTAGAAAGCTTGCAGTATGGAATATATAACAAGAAGGGGGGAGAAAAGTAATCTGGCTCTGGTGTCTTATGCAATAGACTGCCAGGAACCTCACGTGAAATCAACAGCAAAAGTTTTCCATCCAAAACCTATGGATTCCTCAGAAAGGAATGGATTCTCTTCATTTGATGAAATAAAGCAGAGAAAGAGAAATCAGGGACAGCACAGGAACCATGCTGAGGGTGGCACTCCCTGGTGTCACACAGGGACAGCACAGGAACCATGCTGAGGGTGGCACTCCCTGGTGTCACACACGGGCACAGGGCACAGACAGCACTGACTCTGCTGCCCTGCACACTGCCAGGCCCAACAGGCTCTGCAACACTTTCAGCTGCTTCCCAAAGGATGGAAATTAATCAGCCCTCTCCAATTTCAGCATCAAGAAAATGGAAAAAGCTCATAAACACATCCCCAGAACTGGATCATCTAACCAAAAAATGAAATACACTAAAAGGAAGCAATTTACGATTACTTACTGGACACAAAGCAAAATAAATTTATCTAAATAAGCATACAAAAACCACCTGCCATGTGAGAAAGCCTGCAGTGTGCAATGGTAGGGCCTGAAGCTGGTAAGGAATTTCAGAATCTAAGGAAGATATCTTACATACATAGCTAGAATAGAATGGCAAGGTCAAGAGAAAAAAAGGAAGATCTGAAAAGTCACCTATTATATTTAACTTTCTTATTTTGCAAATACAAGTATGAATTTTCCACTAACCAGAACAGACAGGCTTGATATAGAACTGAAACTCTACAGTGTATGTCATTCCTATTCTTAGAATATGGATAAGTGCTAATGAGAGACCAAATAAAAGGAATCAAGGACAATTCCATCCTACATTTACTCTTCTTGGAATTGAGGCCAATTTCCCTACTATGCAAAGAGTTCTTCAAGGATCTATTCCAACACAGAACAGAACTGGCATGAAAGATAGTTGCTCATCCAGAGCAGATAGGAAAAGTGCCTACTACCTGGAAATAAAGTTAATTTCCTTCCTTTTCAGCTTCAGGTGATGCATTTTTTCATACCCATCGTTCATACCTCAGGAACACCAACTGAAGTGAACAGTGACAGTGTGCATTTATAATTTCTCATGCCTTGAACCAGGCTCAAGGTACTAGATCTTGTTTTGTTTTAAAGGTAACTGTATGAATAGGGCATTTTCCAGTAATGCTGGCATACTGTCTTTCTAAGCACACTGCACTTTCTGCATCCTCACAGCTAAGCTGAAGTAGAATCACTCCCTGACTCAGACTTCAGGAACTCTTTCAGCTACTGCAAGTGCTTCACTTTGGTAAACAACTCTAGTTTACATTTTCTAAATTCCAATTTTTAAATTCTGCCATGAAACTCTTTGTTTGGTGTTTGTTGGGTTTTTTAAAAAGATTTTTAAATTATCATTCCCATTTTAAAATGGTATTAGATGTGGACTTGTTATCCCAGTGCTAATAATAACATCCCAACAGAACTGTTCTGCTTGTGGAACTGAAGGCGCTGACAGCTGCTGCCAAAGTGGATTCCCAGCTCACACCAAGAGCATTTTCAAACGTGTGCTGTCCTCCCACCATTCAGCTGTTTGTGTTCAGATGCACAAGACATTCCATACAACTGCTTTCTGCTCAGAGCATGGAGGGAAAGGGCAGAAACTCCCCCAATTCAAGAATTTGTAATGATCAGCTTCTTTATAAAAGCTGTATAAAACACAGGTCTGAGGTCACAGAAAGAGTCAGGAGCACAGGCATACACAACAGTTCATTTCTCAACCTTTTAAGTTAAGTACCTCATTACCTGAGGAATCCCCTCTGAAAAGCAGAGATGGAAAAACCTCTCCACACTTCCCCTCAGCCTACAAGTCTCTCCTTGAAACTCAGCAACTTCCTTGCATGGGAATGTTTTCCATGTGAAGCTGCTACTGAAGACACCAGCATCAGGAACAGGATGATTCACAGCTCTTCTTCCACCTCCCTCACCTTCCAGAGAGGGTTCTTCCCAAAGATCCACCCACAGGAGTCATCACTGCTGCAGAGGTCAAATAAACTAATCTCACACGGCAGGTAAACACCTGAGCTACTGCCCAGAACTCCTGACATTTACACTCCTTACATTACTACCCACAGCTATGTTCAAGCTTCCTTATTTAGATCCTGAAAACCAGCGAGCATCTATTTGCAAACAAATAAAAGGTAGAACATCTTAGTCTACTGTCTGCACAGAAGTACTTAAGGATTTGCCACCTTTCAGGGTGAGATTTGTTAAACACATACTTCAAATAATCTGTGCTTTTAAAGTGCATTTTGCATTTTTGAATCCAAAGATTCAAACATTGGAATCCCAAAATCCTAAGCTTCGAATTTAGTCAGAACTGGTTTCACTGCCTACAAACATATTCAGAGTGTCATTCTATGTGTCACACAGAAAGGCTCCCTTTTCTGGCAAATTCAAAGTTCTTTAGCTGAACTGCAGACTTCAAGCAAGAGGAATACACAGCAAAAAACAATACTTAAAGGAGCAAGGTATTGCTGATGTAGCAAATGAAGACAGTAAGTAAAAAAGTCCTTCAAAATTACTACATTTGGGCCATCAGTAACTAGCATTTTGTAATAAACAGAGGGCATATCCCCAGATATGAGACTACTAATTCAGGAATGAACAGACATTTGAAGAGAACAGTGTTTTTACTTTTAAGATGTGACTTCCAGTGAGATATATTTCTGTTATGATGACTCAAATGCATAAATGAAAATGGAGAGGTCTGTCCATGACCCTTTGTCCCTACAGCCAAGTAGAAGGTGGTATATATATTGTTTCCAACAGGGTATATTTAGCTAGACCCACTAAAGTTAAACAGTTATTATTGAAATATTTTTATACCATACCCTAAACAATTATGGTCTTTACCCTTTCTAGGCATTTCTCATGCAGAAAGATCAATACAGATACAAAACAGATACAATACTGACAAGCTGTAGTACAATTGTCTCGTTTGCTCTTCACTCAATCTAATTATTATTAAACTTACCTATGAGACATTCCACATTTTCTCCGTCTCACCTGACCCAGTGCAAGTTATGCAGCAGTTTAAAAGGAAACTGCAAAAGAATAGCAAGGTTTCCAGTTTGCTGTTCACTTATGAAGTGGAATTATGCCCTGAAGCACTATTAAAATACAGTAAGAGGTGAAAGATGAGGAAGTGTGAGAAAAACCTCATTATCATGTTAGCTGCTAGAATGTGCATTTGCAGTTGCTTTTTTCCCACCAGTCTGGATCTAGATTTCATTTCTCAGATGCCACAGATGTAACTACTCTGCCCTGCTATCACCCAGTTTTCTGCTACGTTACCCTTTCACCAAATTGCTGATTATTTTGCCCACTGTCCCTGAGGGCTGCCAACACACGGGAAAAGCTGGTCACTTCACTTAACTGCTGTCCAAAAATCCTGGGCAGGTGCCAGACACTGCAGAAATAACTCTTTATCACCATTTCAGAGACTTCTGCTCCCCAGCTACTCGTTACTGCCCTGAAGCACTGAGGAAGCTGATGCTCACTGAAGCAGATGGAGAGCACTCACAAGCCAGAACTACTCACTTCAAAGGTCGTCAGCCCTGTCTGAACCAAGCCCAAGGCTCAGCAATCATGCACATGGAGAATCACAAGTGGAATCACCCGTCTGGTTACACTGGGAAAGAAGAACAGCAGCAGTCAACACAACCTGAAAATCTTACCTGCTCACAGCTTTTCCTTGTATGAAAAATACCTGGCCACAGCAGAGGTGTTTTTAGATTTTTTGTTCCCATTCTGCTGAGACCCTCCAGAGAAAATGCCAAGACCACAGCCATCTACCTTTTTCTACAGTTTTCCCTGTCTTCAGTTATGACTTACAAAACGAAAACTAACTAATCCAAACAAAACCCCAAACCCAAGAACACAAGAACCCAAGAACACCTCTTTTGTGTCCAGAACACAAAAGAGGTGACTTTTTTCATCATCACAGCTACTTTGCAGGTTTTCAACGAATCTAGTATGCCCGAGATTTTTATTTTTAAAAAAGAAACATCACACTAATACAGACAGCTGTATTTTCTTGAGTGATAAGATGATGCTGATAAAACCCAAAGCCTTTTCTATTTTAGTTCCTCATCATGTCTAGTTCCAAATCTCCTATATTCTTCATCCTTCTTATCAGGTATTTTCAGGATTTTATTTTTTGCTTTTCTGTGGAATTTTCCTCTGGTTTCACTAAGGGTTTTCTCCTAGCACTAAAGATCTCAATTCAAACATAGACCAGAACATGCACCATATATTTGGTATCAATCTTTTCTTCTCCGTGTCAGCTACCCTTAGAAACTCTGGGACAGTATGTTTTCTATAAGCCCTAATCATAAAATACCTGATCTTGAAATGGCTGGGAATCACAGCCACTCACTTTTTCTAGAAATCAAATGCAGAGCTCCATCCAGAATCTGTACACAAACAACATGTTACTTACTTCCTGCTTCACAGGCAGAGATGAACACATTTTTTACTAAGTAAACACTTCTGAAGGTTTTAATGTGGCTTTTAAAATATACTACTCTGATGACAAATGGATGTTGATGTTTTCTTCCTTAGGATAAGGATGCTTTAGTTACTAGAGGTGGAATGGTATGTGTGCAACAACAGCTTGCGATATCCAAAGTGACAGAAAGGAAACATTAGGACTCACTAGGACTTCTTTGATTAGGGCAGAGTCACAGAATGGCTGAGGTTGGAAAGGACCTCTGGAGGTCATCTGGTCTAGCCCCCTGGTCAGGGCAAGTCACACAAGAAAATCTTGGAAACCTCTATCGAAAACACAAAGTAAAATTATTTCCTTCAGAGAACGTAACTAAATGGATCCCTGTGCTGGCTTTGGATTAGACAGTTAATAACAATTACTACAACATGACAGTACCTCCTACAACCCTCCTCCTAAAAAGAATTTTAAAAAGCAAGAGTTAAGTGATCCCATAATGTGGGAATGAGCAGGAACACAAAGCTCAAACATACCCTCCTCCTAAAAAGAATTTTAAAAAGCAAGAGTTAAGTGATCCCATAATGTGGGAATGAGCAGGAACACAAAGCTCAAACATACTGGACTGTTCAGGACATATACCACAATTGCACAACTACACACACACACACAAAAAGAAGGGTACGTATCTTTGTGGACAAAATAAATTAGCAAACCTTGGAATTAAACATTAACATTTTTGAGGATGCCTAAAGAATAGACATTTAAGTCACATAATCCAGAAAGAATGTTGGGTATCTCTATATACTGCCTCTTCAACCTTAGAGCATCTCAGAACATATGCCAGCTCCCAGCAGCCTGCAGAAGGGCAATAAACTTATTTCCATCTCACCTGGGAGGAGCAAAGCCCAGTTTTCTCAAGGTCATGCTGGTGGAGCCTTTACAAGATGGCCAGTGGGGTCAGCCCTGTGCTCCTGCTGCATTGGGCCAGATACAATCCATCTTCTCTGTGCTTACAGGAGATGGCATAGCAAAAAAAGGATCCCACAGCAGGCACAGAGAACGAAAGGCACTCACTCCTCTGAATCACAACAAACTGTTAGATTAGCTTGGCTATTTCCTGAAATCTCACTCATCAGAATGAGGCAAAACACAAATATTACTCCCCCTGCTTTCCACCTGCGATCTCTTGTGAAACGTAAACCTTTCATGTTTGATTACCTGCTTGTGTTATGTTATGGACAGACTCAGGCATTCTTCTGTAGTGTAAACTCTAAGGAAACACTCTAACATCCATGTTCTCCCAGTTCCTTTTCCCTTGAAGCACTTTCCATTTCAGTGTACGAGGCAGAGGCACTGAGAGCCCTTGTTAGAGCATCAATATCAGCATTGGTATCAGCATTGATATCAGCACCAGTCCCAGCTGTGTGCACGCTCCTGACAGGCAGCAGCTCCCCAGGGGATCACAGCAGGCCTCCCCCAGCCCCAGCCCCAGCCCGGCATGGCTGGGCTCTCTGCACACACAGACCCACACCAGGGAGATTATTCACACGAGCCAGACTCACACTTGGGGTGGAACTCCTTGTCAGCCACTGCAGAGCTCAAATTAAGGACAAGAACACAGAACACCCAGAACATCCCAGAGCTCACTCAAGAAAAATTAAAGGCTTGTCTATACAAGGGGTAAAGTGCTTCACATTCACATCCTTCCCCATCCTGCAATAACTCCCTGGTGTAGACAAGATCCTACATGTTCTTACCAAAAATATGAAATACCTGGCAAGCCCATATTTATTAAAATTTTACAGTTGTCCTGTTGTTTTCAGTAATTAAACAGCCAAGCACCACTAAAGCTTCTAACTCAGATGCCAGAAAGCATTCCTTTCACAGGCAAGTGTCCAAAATAAATAAATTTAAATCCTCACAACCAGAATTTGGCTACTAGTGGAATACAGACTTTTATACTTAAAATAAAAAAAAGAAATTATTTATTAAGATCTTAAGTCTGTGTAAATCCTTACAAGTTTGCCAAGACAGTATATCCTGGGTCTCCTTAACCTGCTCCTGAGGTGCCTGCAAGCCCCACTGCACATCACGAGTGGAGTTCACTGATGTACAAAGAGAAGAGATGCAACACCAACAGGAACTCGCTCAGCTCAAAATCCTACCAACAGAAGAAAAACTGCAAAGAAACAAAATTCCGTTTTTCTCCTGGGGAAGGCTGAGAATTGAAGAAAGGAGGCTCAAGCAAGGCTCACTGAGAAGAAAAGCACCTGTTTTTCCTATTAGCAGAGACGATGAAAACAGGTAGAAAACAAACTTATTTCTAGCAGCTTGAGAGACAGTGTGAGATTCCTCAGATGCCAGAGAGGCCTGGCACACACAGAAGGAGCTTTCTGGAGAAGCCCAGATCCCCAGTGAGACCCGAGGCAGTTCTGGGGGCACACACTGCACACAGGCTGCAAGAGCCTCACAGAACCTTCTGCACGGCCATGGGAGGAGCAAAAAGAGAAAAAAGTCCTCTCTGACAAACCAGTCAGCATACTCCTCTGCTGCAGACTTTTACAAAGCTTTGAACTCCAGCAGAACAAAATAATTCAATGTCACTTTCGTTCTCCTTTCCCTATTGTCTTTTAAAGACAAAGTGCAACGTTTTCGGTCAGGGAAAAAAAAACAATATTAATTAGGTCTTTTTTCCCCTCAGGCTTTCAAACTATGCCCAGTACCTCAAAATGAGTGTAAAATACTTTATAAGCTGCTGCCATCAATCACTGGGTGACTTACTATAAACTTACAGAAAATATCTGGTGACATACCACAGTGGCACAAAGAATGGCTTAGACAGAGAATAAATAAACAAAAACATACACACCAGCTCTGTATGCCAAGAGTTTTGAATATACCAGCACCACTGAATTCTGAAACTGCACAGAAGATTAATACATCATGCTAGAAGGCACAATGTTTCTATACTCCATTCTACCTTTGCCAAGTATAATTTATGTGAGAATAAAGCCAAGTTTTCAATTTATGTCTTGTCACATTGTCTCCTAACTTTTCAAAGTAATTCTTGCACGAACACAAACATTCTGTATCAGTAGCTGGCAAGTGCTGAAAATTTTACCTTACCATCCCTACACTTTGTGATAGCAATATTCCTCTTCAAACATTCAATTGACGGAAAACTTTGTAGAAAAATCCAGGAACTCAGTCCTTACTAACACAAAAAAAAAATCCCGTTGCAACCTCAGTGGTATTTAGCCCAGTGTAAGACAGACCTTGAGGCCTAGTAACTAAATAATCAACTGAATTTAAATGCATTTCTGGTGCAAAACACAAAACCAATCTCCCTCTAAAACTCACACTAAGAATATTTTGTGTTTTGTCATTCTTGTTCAAAAGCAACAACAAAAAAACCCAAGCAACAGAAACCCCAAACGACACAGAAAAATAATCAAACCCAACCCACACATAAAAGTCTCTACCAACTTCCACATCATTTAGATTTCAAAAAGTAAAGGTCATATTGTGCTTCTATTTACTCTTACTTGGATATTGTTGAAATACTTAATTGTTAAAGTATGGTCAGAAATATAGATCCAGAGGAAGGGACATCTGCTAAGATAGACACAGATTAGTTTAATTGTAAATGACTGAAAAGAGAAAAGCACAATCTTTAGACTACACAAATTCTAGTATTTCTCCAGATAAAACAAAGCTGAAGCAGATAAAATCTGAATGTTTTTTCCAGTAATTAAACACCTCTGCTATTTTAAGAGTGATAGCTTTGGATTTAACTTAAAACTACCAGCTTTTGACAAGTTAAGACACATTTAACATTTAATGTAGCAAAGTTCCATCAGAACCTAAGACAATATTTAAAGATATAAGACCATTGTGACCTACCCAAAGGTCTCCAGGCCTGAGTCCATCGTGGAGCTGCAGAGTGCACATTTACACACAAACACACACATCAAAAACCTCCTGTCAGGGCATTTCCTGTGGGCTAACAAGTTCCAGCTTCTCTCCTGCTGGAGCTAAATTTAACCAAGACTAACATCGAGTCTTAAAAAAAGAAAAAGAAAGCAAAAAACCCCCAAACAATAAACCAAAAAAAACCCATTAACAAACAGAAATAATACAAAAAAACAATGTACACCATAAACACAACTCTGGTGTAGTGCTGCAAACATTTTACAGAAGCCTTTGGTCTTAAAGCAGTAAATTATCAAATATATGAAATAGGCTGCAAACAAGCAGCAGCCCCTCACCCTCTCATGCTACATACTTCAGAAAATGCACTTTAGGGGCTCGGAGGGACAGGTGACAGCAGCCCCCAGTGCTCAGGTGCACGTGGCAGTATGTGGCAGTATGTGACAGTGGCACCGTGTGGCAGTGAGTGGCAGTGAGTGGCACAGGGCAGGCAGAGCTTCCAGCACAGCCAAGGGTGCTGGCCATGGCAATGAGAGCACTGGCCATGGCAATGAGAGCACTGCCCAGCCTGCAGCAAGCCAAAGGGGCTCTGTACAGAGTCTGCAGGCCTTGCTGCACACACGCTAATTCTGAATATTTAATTACAGGCTTGTCTGAGCTACACCAGGGCACATGCAGGTAGAAGGGTAGGAAACAACTCTGGGACAAGGAGCTTCAGCACTCAGGCTCCTGCCGGCAGCCACGGGCTCCCTTGGCCTCACTGCCCCACGTCCCCTCCCATGGCCACACTGCCCCACCGCCCCATGCCCCGTGTGCCTCTGGCATCACCCCTGGCCCCAGACAGCTGTGGCACCTCTGTGTCACTGTCACCTGGCACAGCCCCTACATCGGGTCATCCTGACAGAGCTGGGCCACCAGGCATCTTTTCTTAAAAATCAAAAGGTGATACGTTTCACTAATGCTTGGATCACCAATCGGGGGAAATTCTGCTGTAGAGCAAAATGAGATAGCAAACCATTCTACTGTAGACTGTGGAGTGTTTTCCTCTTTTAACACCATCCTACATTATAGAAATTTAAAACATGGAGAAAATCTGTATTTATTGATAATTCACAAGTTCTAACTTGCCTCACCATGAATTGAGGACAGCTGATAAAAAACACTCAGATATTCAAAACACAGATGTGTAACTTTGTATATATTTTATGTACTGTATATGTTCCTTATGTAGTTAAAATATTTAAGATCACTAGAACCCTAAGCAACACATAGTTTTCCAATTTCATACAAATCTAGATACAACTGAATTCCCTAATGCACATGAGGAAGAAATAAATGACTTCAAGACCAGCTGCACTCCCAAAATTATTTTAGCCACTTAGACTTCAGAACTGCTGGAGAGGCACTCCACAGAGTGCCTCGCCAAGTCAGTCACCTCACAAACACTGCAAACCATAACCCCTGCACCTACTGACACAGAGTATTTACTGAAAAAGGCCGGATAATTCAGTGAGCATTGCCACCAACTTCAACAGCACCAAGACTGCAAAGGCAGCTCTTGATTTGACTGCAGACATTTAAATTCCTGTGAGGGCTGTGGCAGAACTTGCTGCTGCCATCACTGCCCACCACTGCCCATCACTCCTGAGGCCCAGCAAGGATCCCAGGCTGAGCTGTTGTTACCCACCCACGGGGCTGAGAGCAAACTGCTCTCTGCCAGCACCCAGGGACTTGTCCCGTGGGACAGGACACCAACGAGACACCTCACATCTGCCAGGCTGGCTGATCTGCACACTGCTCACTTCGACAGCCAGCGCAGCTTCTGCTTCCAAACCAGCACCCTCATTAGAAATTACTATTCCAGATTGAGAGGAGAAAATATGTGAAATGCTGAATTGGTGGTAGTGCCTCAGGAAACAAAGCCCATGTCCCAGCAGTGTTCCCAATCATACAGTGCAGAAATAACTCTCACAGGCTCAGCTGCCCGGCCCTTTGCTCCCACACTCTAATGAACATCCCTCAGGCACACGAGTATCTCCACACTTTACACAAGGAGGCCAAGCACTGCAGCTAAGATATAGCAAAGTTGAATATTCTAGTAACAAAGTACTTTTACAGATTAAGCCTTTGGCTTAGCAGGCCTCCTCTTGAGGTGGGGAGCAAAAACGAAACTCCAGAAACACAGCAAGGGAAACAGGAATTTTAAAGTAATTCCACGTACATGAACTAGAATGCAGGTACTTCAAGAAGCATGAGTGGCAATGATGGATGAAAAAGGCCTACACAGTGATGTATCACCTACACAGCACAGAAATCTGAAATCACTACGCTGGATAAACCTCTGAAGGTTTATGAAGCTGAAAAACAGGGAGGGGGAAGCAAGAGGACATTTTAGCTATGAAACAAGACCAAAAGCACCCTGCCTGACTGAAGCACAAACTGAGTGAAAGAAAACCTCCAGTTCAGACTCTCCGACACCCCAGTGAGCAGGAGATGAACACCACAGGAGACTCCAACATGTCTATGAAGAGCCCAAACACAGCACAGGGATCATCCCCTGAGCTCTGGAGTTTTATACTTAGATAAATAATCTAGTCAATTAAGCATGCTGAAATAATTTTACCAGAACTTCTCAAGTACAATAAATACTGAAGGATTAATTCAGTCATGCTAAACAATGAATTCTAAAAGGAAAGGATAGTAGGAGACAGCAGAGCAAACAGATATATTAACATTAGACCACACAATAGATATTCTGCCTTAATGAGCAACTGATCCCTTTATTTACTTCCCTTCAGGATAAGATCAGAGAGGTTAAGGCTGCACAAAAACACACTTATTAAAAAAAAAAAAAAAAAAAGGCAGTTATCAAACTAAAGTTAAACACAAAACCAAATGCAGTGAGGATCACATAATGTTTTAGAGGTTGCTTCTGGGATTCCTTGAGTCTGGTGTTACACTATGCCCTCAATATCCAGAAGTCAGTTTCCTAACAGCGGTGCTTCCTATACACAAATATATTGTTAAGAAGTAAGACCTTACACATTTGTTAGGCCAAATGCTGAGATTTGTTTTCCATTGCCACAGCTTTGTGATAAAAAAACTCTCCAACCTCCACATCAAGTCTCAGGAGCTGAAAGCAACCAAAAGACTTGAATTAACCCAGTTTTCTCAGACTTTCCCACACAAAAAACCTACAGCTGACCTTTCCCTGTTTTTCTGGAAAACATGAAGATCTAGCTCCTGACAGAGCCTGAAATACCACTTTTTAGTCAAAACAGCAGCTCTACAGATAAACCTTGATTTTAAAATCATGGATATAAATTACAGTTTACAGATCTTTATGGGTGTCATTACAAATAACTAACAGATCACGCAATTTTCAAACTCTTGTGCATATATGAACGCTTGCTAAATAATCTTCTGCCTTCAAAGAAGGTTAAATCTTGATAAGAGGAAGAAGTTCAGCTAAAGAAAAACAAACACCTCTGCTAAGACTGCTCAGCTGCCTTCCAACATGTAATTCAGATCACAAAGTTGCCATGGCATCAACTTCAGGCCTGTGGTCATACACACAAAATGTCTTTTTTCCTACAGACTCTTATGGGAAGCTGAGCAACTTTGGCCATGAACCAAATATGTTTTGGCTCTAAAGCAGATATAATTCATCACCATTTGGACATTCCAATGGTTAGCTACACTGAGAAAGCAAAGCAACCAGCACTTCAGAGCATCCACATAAATGAAGCTCTGAATACACTACCCAAGCAGTAGCAAAAAAGAAACAGTACTTGTGTTTACCTTGCTCAGTGGCACTATTTAATAGTATATTACCATTTTTCACTTAAACAGCAGATCAGAACAAATAGGAAACATTCATTTTTGGCCACTGTATTTTAAACAATGGCGGGAGGAAATTTTCTAGGATCTAAAGTATCACACATTTCCCATATTCCCCGGTGTTTTCAATTTT
Organism: Alethe diademata; assembly: GCA_025584955.1. Taxonomy (NCBI): domain Eukaryota; kingdom Metazoa; phylum Chordata; class Aves; order Passeriformes; family Muscicapidae; genus Alethe; species Alethe diademata. The sequence continues at coordinate 36,720,522 of JANRMJ010000107.1, read as the reverse complement.
AAAGTATCAGGCTACTTTTAAGCAACAGCTATCAAAAATACGAGGTAACATAGGACATCTGCATATACTGAATAATCCTGCAAAACTCTGAAGTAGGCTGGATGAGTAAAACATTTAAAATACTCCAGATCAGTGAATGAACCTCTTGCCAACTGTTTTTACATCCAGCAGTCACAGAAGCTCAAAGTAAACCTCCCACATCCTCAGCTGTCGGCCTCCCAAATGGTGCAGCAGCACTGCCTTGGTCAGAAAACGCCATGTGAGGAAGAGCAGGGAGTGCAGCTTCCAACCTGGCCCGGGGCTGCGGAGCAAGGACCCGGGCAGGGACACACTCCAAAACGGATCTAGACCTCCTTCTGTACCCCGGGGCTCACCCTCACACGCAGATGCCTCCAGTCACATCCCATTCTGAAAGCAGTAATTCAGGACCCACTCCCCTATTCAACAAATACGCATTATGAGACTATGGTAAACAAGTACTGAGAAATCAAAAAGCTTTAGAAAGTCTGCTTTAAAATACAGTAACTAGAGACTATCAGCAACTCACACATTAAAACTGAATCAAGTTATCGTTTTATCACCTTATGCTTGAGATGCCAGCAGGAACACTGATGAGCTCTAGGGCAGGCCCTTCTGTTCCAGCCGTCAAAACAAGGTCGCTGCCCGCAGACACGCACGTGTCCGCCCCGCATCCCCGCCCGTGCCCGCGCCCCGGCTCTGCCTCTTCTCAGCTCCTCTTCCAATACCAAAACCAAACACCACCAAGAAAACAAGTTTATCAGAAAGCAGAATTTTTTTTTCTTTCCCTCCACATCTTTACTGTTAAAGGCATGAAAAACACCCCAGTCACCGAAACGTGACAGTGCGGGCCGGGAAGGCGGAAATCCCGGCCGGGCCCCACCCGGGCAGCGCCTCCCCCGGCCCGGCCCTGGCCATCCCGGGCCATCCCGGGCCACTCACGAGCCGTGGGCCACCGCCGCCGGCCCCGGGCCGCGCCCC
>JANRMJ010000107.1:36702366-36719128 GCA_025584955.1 Alethe diademata | reverse complement strand
GCAGCGGGGCCGGGCTGCAGCGCTGCGTGCGGCAGAGCGGGTCGCTGCCTGCTCGGCCGGGCCGCCCCTCCGCGGGCCGGGCTCCAGCACCGCGAGCATCGACCGCAGGGCCGTGCCCCGGCCCCGGCCCCGGCCCCGGCCCGTGTGCTGCTCGGAACGCCCCGCCATCCGTGCGCTCTGCCCGGCTGAGCTCTGCTCCTGAGAGCCCGCAGGCATAGCTCGGGGCTGGCGGCTCCTGCCCCGAGCCCCGCACCAGAGGCCATCCACTCCCACCAAAGCAGCCTTCCATCAGAAACATGAAAAGTAATCGCATCGGAGCTTATAAAAGCTGCACACGACAAAAGATGAGTGGAATACAAATAATATAAATACTAGAAATAATGACAGATCTGGAACAGATTGCGCAGAGAAGTTGCACCTCCACAGGTGGTTGTACTCAGGAACCGTCTGGACACAATCCTGTGCCATGTGCTCTGGGATGACCCTGCTTTAGCAGGGAGGTTGGACCAGATGACCCACTGTGGGGGTTTCAAACCAACCCCATTTGTGATTCTGGGAAGATTTCAGACTGGTCCAAGTTACTTTCTGAACTGGCCCATGCAAGGCATTTCAGACAGACAGATTAGAAACGCCAGGAGTAGGAAGGAGTGTGACCCTGCCCACAGCACAGAAGACAAACTGCGTCCTGGAAAAGCATTTGGGGCTGCCATGGCAAAGCCACACGACATCAGTGCTGCTGCTCCAAAAGAATTCGGTGTGTTCTTTACCTATACAAACGAGGCATCAGCAAGCACGTGTAGAGGTGGCATTACCTCTGAATACAGCAGTGAACACTGCTCCCAGTCTATCAGTCCATATTTTCCAAGATACTGAAGAATGAGAGACTGCAGAAGAAATCCACAAAACTGATCTGAAGGCTGAAGATGATGCTAGGCAGCAAGTGTTAAAATATTTAGCTCCTCAAAAATACAGCTCAGATGGCAGTTTATGAGGAAAAAACCCAAGGTGCCAGTAATTTTACCCTGGGGAACCCATAGTAACCCGAATGAGCTGTACCAAAGTAGCCACAAAGAGCATTATCTCTGGCTGGGAATGTCACATGTAGATAGATAACTCTTACATCAACGGTTAGCACTGAAGTGCCCCGTGACTTTAAGTATTAACTATGTTAAGTATGACACAGGTTTAGCAGTGGTGATCTGCATGCCATTGTTATGGGCACATCAATCAAAAATGTCAGCAGAAACACTCAGCTGACATGTTTTTCTCTCCCAACCTGAAGCTGCTTCTTCCACCCCAAGTGGCCAATACTGCAGCTATTCCCTGCATAGAGGCCAAAGTGCTTAGCCTTGCTACTCACAATCTCTACAATTTCACATAATGAAACACAAAAATGAATCCTCCTCACACCAAAAAAGGAAAATGTAGGGACAATCCAAAATACATTTATAAATGGATAAATAAGGATTTGCTGTTTTCTGTGCAAACTCTAATTTTCATATGTAATTCATCATGACAAACTAAATCTGAATTTAACCACAAAATTACAGTACCACAGTATTCTAGAACATTTTCTACACTATACGAGCATTTCACAAAATGTCTTCCAAGTGTCTTTAAGGAGCACAAGACAATCCATGTATGTGTTCAGAAAGAAGTGCCAGGCTGACACACAAGCAGCACATTCTCTGCAGAACATTGGTCATAACTGCCTTGTTTTGTGTTAGAAGGGCAGAGGAACTCCCAGGGTGACAAGAGCACAGCAATTAGTGACATTACTCTCCTTTCACCGTCACTTTAGCAGCTTGGTAGCTGAAGATTGGTTCCAAAACAAGGGGAGGATGCTGTGTGCACCTCAGCCAGCAGCACACACTGTCTTTTCTCCAGTGGAGAATCCTCTTAATCACATTCTCTTCCCTACATTTTGCCAGTGTGATGAGGCCTATATCTGGAAATAAAGGGATTTTCCTTCTCAGAGGAAATGTCAAAGTTTGGGCAGCATTTTATGATTTTGTCTTTGTCTCTGAAATCTGAGACAAGAAACTGGGCTGTGACTCCACTGTTGTGGGATCTATTCCTCAGCAGGTCAAGTGCTCCCACTCTCTTCCTCTAGATACAAACCCAAAAGTTTTAAAATGGTATTTACAGTCAGATGGATTTAGGTGCTGCTTCTTCACAGGAAAGCTCACAATCTATTCTAGCAGTCCTATTTATCTCAGTAGAGCAATGCTTTTGATATCAGGAAAGTAAAGATTTTTGCTCTCATCAGTAGCTTCCTTTTGGGAAGAATTTAGCTCACAGCTGTTCTTCTACTTTAACTGTTCTGCCCTCTGCTCCTTCCACTCATTTGTTCGGATGATTTATCCATTCCTAGCCACTGAAATTCTTCAGCTTTTTCTTCTTTCTTCTCACAAAGGTTATGGCTCTCCTCGGTCCTGCACTTATCACACAAGCTTCCAGTAGCTTTTTTATTTTAGGAAAACAGGAATTAGACCACACTGAAATACAATGGCAGCAGTGTTCATTGAATTAACATACATGCTGGGGGCTAGAGAAATTAGAAATGAGCCTTCCTCTCTTCTTCAGCTCAGCTTCAGTGTTGTTTATGTAGTTCAGGCTTCTCAACTTAATCTACTATTCCAATTGTTGGTTTTAGAGGGTGCCTTCAAGGAAGGTAATTCATAAATTTTAGAGGCCTCTATTCGATGTAGATGCTTTTATCCCACCAGATTCATTCTCAACATAATAATTTGGTAGAAAATCCTCAATTCACTGATTTTAAGGTAGTAGATTGTCATGATTTTAAACCCACTTGGAAATGAAACACCATGCAGCTGCTCCCTCAGTCCCCTTTCTTTACCCCCACCCCAGTGGAATGCAGAGGAGAATCAAAGTAAACTTGTACGTTAAGATAATAACAGTTTAACAGTTGGAAATAAAGTAAAATACAGTAATAATGGCAAATAGTGAAAAGGGGAAAAACAAGCGATGCACAATGGAATTGCTCAGCACTGGCTGAATGATGCCAGACCCCCCCTTCCCAAACCTATACAGGCCCTTCTGGCCACCCCTTCCCCCTCCAGTTTATAGACTGGGAATGAAATTCTGTGCTATGGAATGGTCCTTTGGCCAGCTCGGGTCACCTGCCCCAGTTTCCTTTGTGAACCTCCTCACTGGCAGAGCACGAGACAAGAAAAAAACAGTCCTATTCATGAGCTGTAAGCTTATTAGAACAGTATATGCATTTCAACCAGCAGAAGCATGCAGTATAGCCCCTTCTGCCAGCCAGATTCCTGAATTCCTTACAGCCCAGGTCTGCCAAGTGTTAGGACATTCTGCCACCTCCCCATTACCCCCTTTATTGTCCTTTTTATTCATTACAATTCAAGGCATCTAAACCACTTTTAGAACCAGCAGCTAGAACTTTTGACATAATTGGAGGGCTCTTTGTGACATATTTACAAGAACTGTCTACAGAAACCTCAACAAATTTTACTGGAGAAGAGTTCAAATGCACATACACCAGGAGCAACATGCCTGTGTCATCTTTGGCTGGCACCTGTGAACAGCTTCAGCAAAATCCATCTAAATTTGTCTTTTTGACTTGTTTTACTTTTTAAGGTTGAGATCCCCAGAACAAACCATATTTAAAGTTTTCAATTTCAGCTATTTTTTAATAGATAACCTTACTTTTCATTATTTAATATTTCTTGATTGTAACATATAAAGAACAGATATTTCAGGCTTATGTAGCTTACAGATAGCTCAGTTTGCTCCAGCTCTTTAACTTTGAAAAAACATTCTGAATGTGAAAAATTTAAACTAGAAGGAATTTAAGAAGCTTATGATCAATGAAAGTAGAAGGTTGGATTTAAATTTTAATATTAATCTTCATTTTAGTGACTGTTGTATTTCAGTATATGGTAAATGCATGGTTTGCAACTAAAATAATTCCTACTATATAAAACATTTTCTATCATAACTTAAGAAAAGTCTTAATCATTCCTTTGCATAACTATAACTTCTGAATTGCTCTCCAGAAGTCAGGCCCAAATGTAAAAGAAATACACTATGTATAGAGTCGGGTTCAGAAACTTCATCCCTTGATACATAACAGAAAACATACATATTCAGAAACATACTGTATAAGCATCTACAAACTGAGAAAATCATGCTGAATGTACCCAATACCAATAGAGTCTGCACTCTATTGGTCTGTCCTGTACCTGACTGCAGCTGGGAACCCAGAGATTGGGGGAAGGGTAGGGAGTCTGATACCACTGTTTGTTACCATGCAGTTAGGCCCATTGTATCTTCACAGCTTCTAGGTAGTCATGTCCCCCATGAAACACCAGATGATGTTTCCATAAACTTATCTATTCTTTTTCTTTCAAACTTTCCAGCAGATTAAAGTATACCTCCTCGGCAGAAAACAGCTGTGTTTCTGAGGCAGCTCAGCTGGCAGAGGTGGAACAAGCTGTAGGCATACAGCAACCTCTTGTGGCAAATTCAGTACACATGTATTAATTAATAACCTTTGAAACTGCATAAGCTACTCTTGATACGAGTTATAAACCTCTATAAAATTGCTTTAACAAACAACTGGAGAGATGGAGAGTCCCTGTTAGCTGGACACTCAGCAATACTCAAACTTCAGAGCTCTAATAGTCCTTCTCTTCAGTCCAGAATGAATTAAAACATTGGTAGCCCATTATAAATGAAGTGTCAGACAGAAATTCCTGCTAATAATGGACTCTAGAAGTTTTTCATTAAAATTGAGCAAGAGTGGCATAACGGCCAGGGGTAGAATCTGTGGCCATATATGACAAGAACCGTGAACATCGGATAGAAGTGCACATTCCTCCAGCCAGCTGAGCAGCTGCAAATACCTATCCTGCACGGGGTGAGGAGGAAAGGGCAGCAGGGCGGTGCAAGGAGGGAAGAGGAGGAATGCAACATGTGGAAACAATGTGGAAACAAGGGTCCTCAACAACAGCAGGGTTTTCCAAACCAGGAAGTGCCTTCCTGGCAACACGGTGTGGGAATTGCACACAACAGGAACTATACGAGTATGGCAGACGACAATGATTAGACCACTGATTTTTATTTTTTAAAATTTTTTTAAAACATTGTAAGAATATAGTCTTCTATGCTGGAATTAAAGGTGAACTCAGGAAATTATTTGCCTTATCTATACACCACTTACCAGGACTTTTGGGGCTTATATGCCAGGCAGAGGTTACTGTGCTTGAAATGATTTGCAGATTTATGCATACCACTTAGAGAGGAACAGGCTGAACAAGTACATCCTGGAACACACAAAGGCTTTAAACAACAGCTAATATTTGTTTATTAAAATTAAGTCCTGTGCTATAGTTCTCTTTTACTGCAACTTCTCAGTCTCACCATGTGTAATTTCTTTGCCATTTCATCTGCTGCAGTTTCCCACAAGTCAGGAATCCCATGGTCTCAGTTCAGGCCTTGGTCTGTGCACTGAACAGCACATACTGCAGCTCCTGCTAGACCAGTGACAGTCCCAAATTCCCAACAGCTCTGTCCAGCACCACCCAACCTAGGACTGCCAAGAGCCGAAAGGACAGACACTCTTCCTTGCCCCAGAGAAAACTCCTCCCTGCAGAGAAGTCCAACAGAATGTGTGCCTCAGGCCATCAAACAGCACATGTGACATTACCAAGCTGACAAGGACATTGAACCAACAACGAGGACTGAAATCTCTCTTCATAGTTTTCACTGGCCCTTGGCTTCCCATCTCTGTAAGGTGTTTTAAGGGCTACAGCTAATAACAACTGCCTATTAACCAACATTGTGAAATGAAGATCAGCAGCAGAAAGACTTTCCTGAAATCATGTCCTTCTCACTGAATGCCTGCATTGTTTGAAATAGTGCATGAAAAGCCTGAAAACAGTCTTCTTGCAGGGGTTTGATTTTTCTAGCAAACTTACTGTATTTGTTCTTTATGTGCTGAATTTGGTGGCAATTCATATTTAAATAATGAAAGTTAAGTATTAAGGCTTGAACTAAATGAAATAAACTCCCTGCAAGGGAAGGCACAACAGCCTCATCACAGTATCATCAACGATGGTGCAAACACAAAGTGGACACCACCTGCCAGAGCAGGACGTGGAACAGAACACTTGCCTGGATTTCCTGCTCTGCAAGAGTCGTCTTACAGCAGAAGAGGAGATTGCATCTTCTCTACACTTAGCAAACCCATGAAACAGAGTTTTTCAAAACTAGATCTCCTAAGTTCTTGTCTGGACCTGTTTTTACATGCGGAATTTTACCTAGGTAGTACCTGGAAGATCCTTTCTATTTCAGCCTGCCCATCCCCCCTCCCTGAACATACTGCTCTAAACAGTTAAATAACATTCAGCTTCATACAAAGTGATGTACAAAAGGCCTGCAGAATCAGACCCTACAACTTTTCACTAGTTATTGATTTTCGTCAGAAAGAAAAAGCATGAAGATTAGAATTCTAAAGATTTTGTGAATATTCTTTGCAGAGGATGCATGTATTGGTCATTGATACATTAGAGTGCACTGTGCTATTTTTGGCTTTGAGAGCATGGATAGTCATTTGACACATGGACAGCTTTGACTCAAGTCCTGTTTGTTCACTGACATTCATATCAATATTCACTGCCATAAAGCCAGCCTGGGGAATAGAAGTGTGCTATAAAAGATACAAAGCAGACTGTTTTCCAAATCCCATACCTACAACCTCAACACCCATAAGGTATATTGTTGCTGTTGTCCAGGATAACACTGACAGTATTTCACAAGTAGCTATCAGTCAGTAATGGAACCAGAGAAAAAAAACAGCTGTCTTCAAAGGAGAAGCAGTATTTTAATCTTTTCTATTTATTCAAGGTGTAGCCAAATTATTTATTGCATATGCTACTAATCACCACCTCCTGTGATCATAATTTAATCTTTAATCAACACAAGGGTAGCACAAGGGTATTAACATTTGATGGATGGATGAAAAGATGCAGACATTAGTGTTAAATGGCAACACTAACTCCCAGGACCCCTTGATTTTAGAGGGAGCATCTCATCTGTTTGCAATAGCTTTCCACTGCAGTCATGTGGAAAGCACACTTTAAAAAGAATCCTGATTGACAGCATAACCATTTTTTGAGTATTGCCTTTCACATGAAGCATAAATTTAAGTATACAATTTTAGTGTACAATTTTGCTACTCTGGTTATGCATGGAGCTGAAGCATATTTATAACACGGGTAGGGTTGGAATAGATATAGGTGGGCTCCTCTCTTGAAAGGAACAACCCAAGGAAAAATTGTGATAGGCTGCAGAATGATCCATGGATCTACGCATGGGAAAGCCATTCAGATTTCAATGTTTCATAGTACAACAGAATCAAGCACAAAAGACTCGAAATTCTGTGCCACCAAAAGGTGGGATTGTTGGTATGTTACCCTGGTTAAACCTGGTTTTGTTATATATCTTTGGCATCACCACAATGGGGGACTAACACTTAAACTGAAGGTGGATATTATTGAAACCAAAACAACATCTGCCCCAGTCAAAGCGGATGAAAAAATTCAATCACCATAAATTTTTTAAATTAGACCATGTGTTAAAAAATGCAGATGAGCAACAAATGTTGTTTAATCCACCTTGGTTTCTTAAAATAGAACTTGGTGCAACCCAAGGTGAAGGTTCTTTGCCTCTTAGCTACATCTGAGCTCAGTTGTGGATACAAGCAACAGCAGCAGCAGCAAATTTAAGAGACGGTGAAGAAGGCACGTTCACCTACTGAACTTCAAAAAGTAATTTGGAATAATAATTCCAGCCTTGGTGGCATTCAGTCAGTTTTACCTGTAATACCAATAGCACAGTCCTGGCACTAATCCATCTAGGATGCCTCGGTGTCCACCACTCAGTCACTGCACTAGGCCTGAATCAGGAGCACAGGACATGGGCCCGTGGGGAATGGCAAACCACCAGTGTTAGCACGTGTGCTATATGGGAACAGGGACTCACTTGTGCACTGACACCAAAGCCCTGGCATTTGTCTACATCCAGAATAGTGTTTGTCATTTTGAAATCCATCCTGATGAAGCTCATGAACCTGTACTTTTATATACTGGAAAATGATGTGCTTATATGAGAACACTTTGTGGCTTCATTATTGCAGATAACCTTATGGTAGATACAAGTAATGACTCTAATGTTTGTGTTGATAATTTCACCAAAATCAATGGCTGGTATTTCAGTTTTTCAGCTCCTGTTACATATCAGCTATTGCAGGATAATTATATGCTGATTTAAATTCTGCTGCCCACCCCTGCTGGGATGAATCTCACTTTAGTAAGAAAATTATTATAGCATGGTGATCTGCAACAACTGCTAAAACAAGCTCAGACGAATGGATAAAAATAGCTTGGTTACTGTCCATTGTGGTGTGGAAAACACAACGGTTGGAACAAGTGAAGTGAGACAGAGGACATGGATGGAGGGACACTTTTCAGATGGTCATTTACCACCACTACAGGGAGTTTAAATGAGATGTTTTACCTTGTTGGTTTCCTAATGGTAACCCTATTATGTTTTGTGTTAATTGAAACGCTATGTATTTGCATTTGGGAAATCATGAAGCAATTGACTTACCTGTCAGCCCTGTGATTCCTTTCAGGAAGATATGTGCTGGCTCTGAAGTGAGACTTACGGTATGTACAAGAGGAATTGTAAGTATGGAAGTGGCGAACTGATGAATAACAGGAGCAAAGTTACAAATAATAAGACAGAACAAAGCAGTTAAGCAATGGGAGCAACAGCCACAGGAATGTAGAAAACTAAATTGATGTCCTAGGTCCTTGAAAGGGAGAGAATAAAAAGATCATACCCTTCTTATTCAGGACCCTATATGATGGGCCAACAAAGCCCCAAGTCTGTTTCTGTGGTGAGAACTTGCCCTTGCCATGAACTTTCCTCATGGTATCAATTATAATAGCAAAAGGCACATCCCTAGCTCAGCCCCTCTGCCCACCAAGAGCCCACTGCTCACTGAGCACATACCATGACTCCTTGGGGCACTATACCTTGAGACTGAAACAGAGGAGAAGCTAATAGCAACTTAACCATGGGGTGAAGTAAGATCTGCTTGGCCTGAGACTGTAACCTATAGGTGTGCCTGCCTTGGTTTGTCTGTGCTAGCTCTGACAATTCACCAGCCAGCACCCCTTTCTGCACATAACTGTAAATAAATAAAAAATAAACCACTCTCTGTGGGCATCAATTTCTTGCACACCAAAAGGGTGAAAGAACCAGTTTTGGGACACTACTCTTCTGCAATCACAACCTTAAAGTAAAACAATAGTCACAGCAGAATTCAATTCTGAGTCAGTGGAGCTCCACAACCAACTCCCAACAGCAAGACAGTATTATCCTCTGTCTCTCTCTGTTGTCCCTGCTGTCACTGCAAGCAGGTCATGGCTCAAGGACATTGCCTGCACTGGGATTTACACTTGTTCCTCCCCATTTTTAAACTTGACCCTTCATGATCCTACTATTACCAGTCAGTGCAAAGTCTCATACCCCATTCTACCAACTCTAACTCCAACCTCCCTGCTACCTGCCGTCCTATGCCAAGGGTTCAGCTCCAAGTCAGGTACTTCCTTCATTTATCCACCCCAGCCCCAAATAGGTTCAGACTGTTTCCACTCTGTTCCTCCTGCTTGCTGGATCCCTGCAGAGGAGCTGGGTTTTCTTACAGAAAGAAATGCAAGCAAAAAATGCTTCTTTCATTGCACTGAAACCCGTCCCAGGACTTTGTGAATTACTTATGCAGTAAGCCTCAAGCATGCATTCAGCATGGAAAAGCTCAGGCTCAATTGAAAGAAGCCCCACATCTTTCAGTCATGATCTGCTTTCTTAGAATCATGTTCACATCAACTTTGCTTGCTACTATTAAACTAAAAAAAAACCCAAAACAACAGGGCTGACAGTTTCTATTCTTGCACTCAAAACTCACACAGTAAGTGAATCTTAGACTTTTTGGCATTGAGTAATTAGTACATACCAGTAACACCAGGTTAGAGAGAAGCCGTGATACTGTAATAAATCCTGAGTACATTCAGTAACTCTTTTATTTTATTGTCAGTAACAGAAACACAGCAAGATACAAGGCACACAGCTTTTGAGCACTTCACTAAGTGCTATATAGAATAGAAATTAACTTTTAAGTAAACATAAGTATTTTAATAATTATCTTAACATTTCCGTGGCTGTTGAATAATGTAAATTCTTTTACGCAGTATGAACTTCTCCAAGGTAGGCTGTGGCTTTTGGTGAGCCACTTGTAATGCTGCTGCATGGATTTTGTGGCTCATCTGCAACATTAAAGGGGGGAGAAAAAAACAGTTGTGATAGAATACAGATTTTTCAGCTATTTTCTTTCTAAATTTCATCCTATTAAAGTAGTTTAAAAGGAGCAGTACAACCTAAACCCACAAAAAGTTCAAGTGATCAATACACAGAACTCATGGTAACTTGGTATATTTAGTTATAATTTCTGTTTTTAAAGTGATATTAGTCTGACTACCTTAGGAAATTTTGGGTTTCTTTTTTTTTTCTTTCCTTGTTTAGTAGTTCATAGAATGAGCTTCCAAGATAAGGAAAACACAGCAAATAATCTGTATGCCAGAGTTAACAGTAAATTAAAACAAATTCTTATTTTCCCAGGTTCAAAATCATCATTATCACAGTAGCTAACTATCACATTCTAAAGTAGGAAGGAGGCTCCATAAACAAGATTCTGGAAACCAACAGAAGAAGGAAATGGTGGGTCAGAACAGAAGAGATGAGGACAGATGGAAGAGAAAGAGGATGAGTTGTATCTGTTCTCCTTAAAAAAGCCTAAGCAAAAATTCAAGATTTACAGGCTAAAGCTATGAGCACAACTGCAGATAAAAGGTTTGTATTGCAATTATGCAACTGATGTTTTACTGAGCTCTAGGGATGAGGAACTCTTGTACGCTTCAAACCAAAGACTGCAAGTGTGTAACAAAGAGATGATAACTGTCAGATCTTCCGATTATCCTGCAAACCACAGAGCTGCTTGTGAGATCAGCTCTTCCAAAGGGCAGGTGTGAGTCTGCACCAGCAGCCTAATGAGACACAGGGCAGGAGCTGTGATAAACAGAAGGGTCTATTAGCAGCTGTGGGATACAGAATTGTACAGGATCCCGTAGTATTCCTAAGGGAGAAGCCAAAAGGTGCCTGACTGAGTGATGTCAGGCCTCAGATGAAACAGCAAGACATGGGGCAGCAGTAGGACATGCTGTGCCTGTTGTCTGTAATCATTCAGTGGGGATCAGTCACAGGGCAGGACACTGGATCACCATCCTGGTGCGCCCCGCACCTGCCAGCCATGCCACCCAGTCCCTCAAGCAGCTCTGTATTTCTGCTGGACCCTCACAGAGGTCGGAGTGATTTCCACACTGGGATGAAGCATTGAAGACAAGGTTTTGCTCTGCACTGTAATCCCAGCTCAGCCAGACACTTAGGGGCCACTGGTAGTTCTTCCCTGTGTTTCACTAAAGCTGATGCACCACGCCACTTTACAGGTAGGACACAGCTCCTTGTCTGGCTGTGTTTCTCTGCACAGGTGTGCACAACGACCCAGGGCATGTCACAGCAACTGGGAGTGGAATCGGAGTAAGGAGGGAAGGCCAGGCACTTTTTAGCCATCTAGCAGCTCAGCTACACAACCACTACAGAAACAGGTTATCCCAAGAACATTTACTGGCAGATGAAACAACTGCAACTGCCAGACACCACTTTAAGGAAACTTCACTTTTTAACTCTTTTTCATGTTTAGATTTATGAAGAAACCCTGACTTTTTCTTCCAGACTTACTTTGTTCAGTGCTTCTGCTACCAAGACACCCATGTTCTGAGGTTTTGCAAAACTGACAATAGCACTGCAAAGCAGAAGAAAAAAGTATTTAGCATTTCCACATCACAGAAATACTCAAGCACTTGCCACTTGCATTTTCCAGACTTAATACAAAACATTTTGCAATATATATTTAGGGTTTGGAGCTAAATCTCTTCATCACATTAAAAACTATATAATATCAAAAAAGGCATGCTGTTTCAGAAGGGAAAAACTGAAAAGCTGTGTGACAGGCTGTTTTACTCAGATATACAAAAAACTGTATATAAAATATCCTTTAATATCTCCAAAAGGATTTTTTTTGTACACTGTGAAATAACTTCTCAGAAGCTAAGCAGTTACATCCTGATCTACATAAAATTTTCTTTTGAAGCAAGAACTTTTTTTTGCAAGATTATGTCATTAACTTCTCAATATTCCAATAAATAACACCATGTTACCAATATTCCACAAATAAATCTGTGGATATGAAATAATATACTTCAACAACATGAAGAAATACTTGAAAATACAGGAAAATACTTGTTTTAACAACCACATCAACTGGTTGGTGTTACTTGATAAAAAATAGAAGCATGCCTTCATTTTTGGGGCAAACCAGCTTGATTAACCTTATAAAGTAGCAAACAGCAAAAGCCAAATTAGATTTTCGATTGAAATAGGGAGTATAGCCTATACAGGAGATAAGACTCTTCCTAGGGGATAACTGATGTGGGTTTAATTTCCTTCAGCATTAAACAGCCTAAAGGCCATTCCTACTTCACTGGCAACTGTTTGACCATTCCTTTATTAGGCACAGGTATGTAATACATTGTTTTAATTTCTGTTCCACAAAACATGACAATAGAGATGAGATTCAGCTTTTACCTTTCATTGCAAGGCACTGTGCTTGGGTTTTGAAGTTGCTGGATTTTGGGGTTTTCTAAGTCGATACTTATTTCAATATCAGTATTATTTTATCTATAAATTGCACAAGTTAATTTAAGAATTAAACTCTAAGAGTTTTCTTTGTTTTCAAAGATCATTACCTATGAGCTTGAACTACAGGGCAGGGGTGAACAGATCCTGCATGGTAATACCTTGACTTGTCCTTTCCTGGAGGTTTAGCATTTTTCTCAACAGGTCCGTTTTCTTGCTTTTTAGACACTCTCATACCTCCAGCCTTAACTGCAAGAAGAAAGTGAAATGTAAGTAAAAATACCTCCAGAATTACATACCACATTACATACACAAGAAGAGAATACTTTTAGCCCAGATAACCATTAACCAGAAATCATCTTTCTGTATTTAGCTCAATGTTTTACTTCTACACATGCAAACACAAGAGTAGCCAAAGAGATGTAGTAAAGGCTTCAAAATTCTGTGTCATGGCAGACTCAAATCGACTTCCAAATACCATAAATCAGGAAATCAGAGTGGTTTCAGGCACTATATTAAACCATAAGACCTTACTATGTTAATATGCATTCTTCCCCAGAAACTATTACATCTCAGATTCGTATTTTAAAAACAAAAAAGAAAACCAAATCAGCATCTGAACACTTTCAGGTTTTTGAACGGCGTGACTAACAGCAATAAGGTTTTCATGATTAGTTCAGGGTATTCCAGAATAAATCTAATAATGACGATAAGAACTAGATGTATACTCATCTTGCACTTGTGTTCCAACATGTTTAATTGCATTTTATTAACATATCTGCCAATCACAAAACCAATTAGCACTAATTAAGCTACAGGCGACCTAACAATTTACGTTCTGAGGCATGTCCGAAAATTGAATTCTGAACAAAGAACATGAAAAGCTGGCTAAAATATTCTCTTGAAAGAAATACTTTCTCCCTCTTCAGGAGAGCATTTTAAGTTTTAAAACAGTCAGTAAGTAAGAAAGAACAAACTTGGTGTTCTTTTCTCATCCTATTTGTTGAACAAGTTGCTTCACCTCTCAGCAAGACTCCTATTCTGATCATGAACAATCAAGGCTAGAGTTTAAATTTGGGGGTGGGAGAGAGTAGGAAATGGGGAAAGGTTTCTAGAATGACTCAACTAGCTACCATGAGAAATGCATTTGTATCCTTCTGTAACTAACACCCACTTTCTACCAAATCTGACTCCTGACCTTGTATTTCCTGGTTGCAGGTTTAATTTTAGAAACAAAAATTCTCCCTCAGTCATGTCCAAAGCAGCACACAATATCAGTTATGCTATATCTAGATTTGGCTTTTCTTCTTGTTTTAAAATGACATACATACCACTAATTATACTGCTGCATAAGCAGCAAATTCTTTGTGCAGCCATCTTACAGCTGCAAATATGTTGGTGACCTGGACCAAACCTAATCCTTCTGGCAGCCTAACTGCAAAATTAAAAGTATCTGAAATGGAAGTTTCAATTTGTTTCCAAGTATCTACCACTAAAGAGAATTGAGATTCTAAATACCCTAACAAGGTGTGAAACACTTCCTTGTCTTTGAGGCATCTTTGAGGCAAAACTAGAATGACAAAGCATTTGGGTAAAAAACCCCAAACCAAATATCAACAACAAACCAGACCGCACAAAAAAACCCCTGGCATATTCCGAGATCTTCTTGACATAATTTCTCTTTATATAACACCAACACAAGCCATCCCAAGTGTTCTCCCACAGATTGTAAGGCTCTTGTCTTTTTAGGAGCCAGTCAAACCACAAACAGGAAGTCCACTAAAATTTTGGAATAAGGTAAAAAAAAAAAGGTAACTGAACCTAGACCCGCAACTTTTGGGTTGAGACCTTCCCTCACATGCAGGACTGGCAATTTCCAGATACAAACATTGCTTTAGTTTTAGTTTAGCAGGGCAAGGAGATCCAGGCAGAGGCAGATGTTTTAACACTATCAGGCTTTATACAAAGCACAAGGGGAGCTAGACGAGGAGGAGAGAGATACCCAGCATGGGAGGAGATACTGAAACATAGACAACCTGGAATTGTGTCTAGTACCAACAAGCCCACAAAACAACATTATCTACAGTGATTAAACATAACCCGTCCTCCTTTCCATCTCTGCACTGACTTGAAACTAGCTACTGGGAACAGCTGGCCCACCTGCTCATACACCCATGGTGGGGAAAGAGTTAAACCTGGATAAATCGGGGATCTTGTAATTTGCTTTCCAAAGCAATAGAGAGGTATGTCAAACTTTTCACACAGAGTCCAATTTTTTATTTTTATAAGTGACCTGTTAGCCATGTAATCTAACAGTTAAGTGAAAAAATATTTACTAACTTCCATTTTTAAAACACCATGTACCTTTAAAATAAAACAAGAAGGGAGGCACATTCCCTTTTATGCTCCCCTCTTAAAAAAACCCACAACAAACCAAACAACAACAACAACAAAAAAAAAACCCAAACAAGAAAACAACACAAAAACAAGCCCAAGTAAAAATAAAGACAGCTTGACTGAATACTGGCCAGAATAAAGGGGTCCACGTGAACTTTGGTCACTAAGTGCTTGGTTGAAACCACTTGCTCTGCTACCTCCACCCCTCTGCCAAGCTGGTCCCCCCTGCAGTCACACAAACTTCACCAAGACTTACTTGCAGACTTGCAAATCTGCAAGGGGCAGTTCACTATCATGCAAGTTCAGAAAGACCAATATCTGCTCCAGGTCACTGACTGCAGTGCTTTAAAGGCCCTTGCAGATACAGCTCAACTGTCCCTGCCACCCACACACAAATCCAGAAATGGACTAGAGACAAGCTGAAAAAAATTATTTACATCCTAAATTCATGTAAAAGCATGGTAAAAAAAAAAAAAACAACCAAAACAACATCAAAACCAAACAAAAAACCAACTCCAAACAAAAAATATTTTCAAGAAAACAAAATAGTTCTTAGGGGTACACGGAAACACACAAGTATGTGCTCCTCAGGCACTAACTGCTCCTAATAAACCGAGGGGAAGCCCCAACTTCCAAGGTTTAAAGCCTTGCAGTGACGGTTCCTCAGGCTTCAGAGGCTGAGGCTGCAGTGACTGTCCTTGCAGTGACTATCTATCCCCCAGCTCCCAAGGCTGAGCCTGCAGCATCTCTGCGTGTGCCCCAGAACAGGCGGGCCCCAGCCCACGCACCGGTGTGTTTGAGAGACAGCTCCGCACTGCTCCCGGGATGGCCCAGCAGCTGCTCACACTGCACGCATTTACACGCTCCCCCAACAAACACAGGCGCTACTACACTCGCTACTACACCTTTAAAATCCCGGCACTACATCCTGACAGCCGCCACACAGGCATAGCGGCGGCTGGAACAGCAGGCTCGAAGGCTTCCTCACAGACAGCTATCGGGGCGGAGGGCTTGGTGGAGGGGAAGTAAATTCTTCGCGTTACTACAGGAGGCGAGGGATACGGCTGACATTAAACACAGATATTGCATTGAACACGGACACCCCTTTCTTTCGTTATCCCTCAATGCCGCGTTCCCGATCACCGAGCGGAGCCAGCCGCGCACCTGCCGACCGAGCGCACCCGCGATGGGGCGGCTGCGGGACCTGCTGGGGCCAGCGGGCCGCGCCCCAGAGCCGCTTCCAGCATTCCCGGTCCCACTCGGCCGCTCCTCTGCGCGAGGAGCAGTATCTGTGTGGGACGGCGTGGCGGGAGAGCCCCTCACAACCGCGCCGGGAGAGCCCCCTCACAACCGCGCCGGGAGAGCCCCCTCACAACCGCGCCGGGAGAGCCAGCTCATCAACCGCGCCGGGAGAGCCCCCTCACAACCGCGCCGGGAGAGCCCCCTCATCAACCGCGCCGGGAGAGCCCCCTCATCAACCGCGCCGGGAGAGCCCCCTCATCAA
>JANRMJ010000107.1:36680983-36695033 GCA_025584955.1 Alethe diademata | reverse complement strand
AAAAAATCCATCGTCCTTTTTCCTTCCTTTTTTTTTCCACTTTCACATTTCTTAACCAAAACAACACGGGGCCATTCCAGTCCTTCTCAAGCCAGACAAGAAGCACGCTGGGTTTTTCTCTGTGGTGCTACACCCAGGAGTCAGGAGAGCCTGGGTACTGTTCTGCTCGGTAAGAAGATCGTCTGGTGGAATAAAAGTCTACATAATTGGTGGTTGATTTCAGTCCATACTGTGTTGTGTAATCTGAAGTAGCAGGAAAGTGAACTCGATCGTCAAAGTAAGGGTCCTCATAGCTGTGTGGAGACTGCAGGTACAACCGGTAGGCATCGTAGTTTTTCCTGGTGGTATCCTCTTGGCTGTAGTACAATTGCTGATGCTGCCGGTAAAATGATAGCAAAATAAGCTTTCAAAAATACAAATGGAAAATATTCTTCCCAAGTGCAGCTCTACCCATGACAGTAACGCAGGTTTCAAACTTCCATGAAACGTACCAGGGAAATGGAGAAAATGCCCCTGAGTCTGCTGTATGTCTCCTACATCACTCAAAGGGATCAACTCCACAAGTGCACAACTTTAGAGCTCAAGTACAGTAAGTACAGAACCTTGGCATACCTACCAAAACCAGCCCAAACCCAAGTCAGATGCGCCTGTGAGAAGGTGCTAAAACATGTGACCCGTGGGGAAATGACAGGGAACCAGCCAGGCTCCTGCAGCCTGAGGCCCTGTGCCCAGAGCCCCAGGCTGCCTTAGCCCCTCCTGCTGAGCCATCAGCTCTACCCAAGCACAGCTCTGGGCTCACCTGCAGCCGGCGGTTCTGTTCTCTTGCTGGGGAGGAATAGGAGCTGATGTAAATTGGTGAAGCTTTGCTGGAACCTGGGAGAAACAGGTTAATGCTTAAATTTCATCTTTATTCATTCAGCCGTAAGTCTACTGTTTTTTATCTTGCCTTTTATGGAGCACCCATACTATTAAATCCGCAGATTTCAGTACCTACTAACGATACGATGTAATAACAGAATGAAGCCAAATGCTGTCTCTCAGCAGCAGGTACAGCAAAATCAGGAGGCTTATGTTGCTGTTTCTCATTTTACAGATTCAAAATCTTTAAAGCAAGGAATTTCCTTCTCTTTAGTCACTGTCATCTATTGGTTTGCTACTTGTGTGACATAGTAAGAAGGAAAAGAGAGATCTTGGAAATGATGAAATCTTGGTATAATATAGTAATATAATAATATACAAATGCACATTAAAATTTATAACATCATCATAATATAATGTATATAGTAATAAAATTTTTTGTACTAGGATTTTAAATAAAAATAAGAATTCCAACTGCCTCTTGCCTCCCAATATAGAAAGGGATCTGTGTTTACTGTGGTACTAGGCAGTTTTTCAGAGTCAGGTGACAGCCTGCCCTGTACCACAGCCAGGGAATACAAGGAACGGAAATGGAAAGCACTGGTTGGCAGTTGTCTGTGTAGCACTGAGAACTCTTCCCACAAGGAACAGTTCCAGAAGATGTCAGCTGGTCGCTTACCAGAGTAGATGTCTTTATGTGCAATGACATCGCCCTGGCTGCTGTAATACTGCATAGGAGGGTGCGTCCTGTCGTAGTCAGAGCGAGGCTCTCTGATTCCCAGCAAAGCTGGGGACGAGGATGTGCTGCCAACTGACGGGAAAATAGAGGTTCTCAACATTGACAACAAAAGCCTTTCACACACCCAGCCCTCCTCACCACTGCCTGCTCCAAGGGCTCCCAGCAGGGGCTGCCAGCAAGGTACCAGAGACTGCAAGGGGCTGTCACTGCTCTCTGGTGCTCACAGGCACACACTGGACTTCTGTGACACTCACAGCCCAGATACCCAGATGGGACCTTACCGTGCCTAGGACATGATGATACTCTGCTAATCGTGATGGTTTATCTCAGTTAAACACAATAGTTAAGGCCACCCTGTCACTTGTCCAGCCTACCTGGCCTCAGTGACCCCTGTATACACAGGTGGGTCCTGGGCATGGTGTGCCCCGGGAGGCCAATGGCCATGCGGGGATCCCAGCAAGGGATCACTTTGTGTTCCTCAATATGCAGCTGAACCTCAGCTGCAGTTGTGAGAAGTTCGTTCTGCTAAATCCTCCCTGGTCTATGTATCACTTGGGCTTTGTTGGCTCAGAAAGACTCCAGCAATGGGAGAAAAATACTTAAAAACAATTTTTAGAAATTTTCATTCAAAATATTAGTTCAATGATAATTTTTTTCCACTGATGTGTCCATTACATCATAGCTCAGAATTCTGTGTTACTATGGATAGTTTAATTACTGGTATTTCCCAGGCATATTCATGGCTAAATATGCCATGTTGGTAAAATTCTGACATGGGTCAACATAATAATGTGTGTTTCAATAATGAAGCGACTGAAACAAGAACAACTGTTGCAGGCCAAGCGTGTCTGTTCCAACAGGCATCTGCTGTGCCCAGTCCCTCTGGGACTGTGAGCCTTGCACCAGCTTCCACTGACTCCCTTGGGCTTGGCCATGCTCTAGAGCAGGAAAGCAGACACTTCCTATGAGGAACTTTTACTAAACCCTCTTTGAAATACAGCATCCTCTGAATATTAAATTAGACCTACTTGTCATTCAAAGAACTGGAGTAACTGTTGTTCTGCTGGTGTATCCTGGGAGAGAAAGCGCTGAGATAGAAATTGGCCATTTACACTTTTACATCCTTTTACACTGGGTAGAATGCAGTCATGCCCTGAGCCTAAGCTGTACTGGCTTCCTTGGTGGGTGAGAGGAACTCTGGCACAAACACCATGACAGGCCTACTCCTTGTAGGAAAATAAATCCCTGGTGGAGTCCTTGTTTTTCAAGTCAAGAATGTCATAAAGGAATGTGGAGGGGTTGTTACTTTTATGTAAAGAAGTAATTAAACAAGAGCATTGTAGGAACTGATCACTAATTTTAGCAGTCACAGTAGGTAGGTATTTCTCAGTATTAACAGAGATCTGCCCTAGATAGCGCCTAGAAGAGCAAATTGGGTAAAGTAAAATGCCAAATGAAGACAAAATAGGCGGCTTCAGGTAGGTTTTGTATCAGCCATCTTGAAGATCTAAATCCTAGCACTGAAGACATTGAAGGAACAAAGGTGAGAAATAAATGAGAAGGAGTCAGAAAAGTGAGGATTTTGGGTTTGGTTGCTCATTCTTATGGAATATGACATAGTTGGGAACGAAAACGAGCTCCACACTGTGGGTGTGTTGCTCTTTGTGCTGCCAGGCCCCCACGTTCCCCAAGGCCACCCCACAGTCCCCACACAGCGCAGGAGGAGTGGCTTTGAACAGGGCAGTGCTTGCTAACAATGTCCAGCTCTATTCATTGAGGATTTTACTTTGCAGCTCAGGGAACACTCCTAGCATGTGCAGTACTTTGCTCAAACACCAAGGAGCAACAGCCTCTGTGTTTTAAACGGGATTAGTACCAAACTGAGAGGTTGTTTGAGTTAAAAACATGGGACAGCAGGTCCCCTTCACCCCCCTGACTGACCTGACTGCATGACAGGTGACATCTGCTGATTGGCTGTGGATAGAGAAGGATGGGATTTGAATCTCTCCCGTTCCAGTGTTGATACTGGTGTAATAAAGTGACTTTGATTCCATCCATCCTGTGGAGAGGCAAAAAGAACAAGACATCAGTATAAATTGCAAGTTATAAATAAATGAGGAGCTTTTGTGGCACCGTTTTCCAGTGTAAGCTAATTTTACAATTTACCTTTTTGTAAATGCTCCGGAGGTCTCGGTACTGCCACAGCGTGTTCAGTACCTGAGCAGCCGCCTTGACAACCTTCAGTGAGGACCTGAGCAGATGAAGAATATAGCAGTGTCAGAAAGCCACTGAATTCCACTTCAAAAGAGCAGTGTTCCTGGGCTTTGTAACAGCCTGAACCTGAAGCTGTTTGTGGGGCAAAGCAGACCCTGCCTCACCAGTGTGAGCACAGCCAAGCCAGCAGCCTCACCACGAGATGGGGCTCCTGTTACCCCGTTCCCCAGCCACAGCGGCCTCCTGCTGCTGACCCAGCACACACCCACAGGGCTCACTTCCACTGGACAACCATGGGGCAGCAGAGAACTCGTCTGACAGCCTCCCTGGAGCTCTGGCACAGCAGGCAGGACCAGCTCGCCCCAGCCAGCACCTGCCCGGCAATGCTGCTCCAGGGCATCCCCCCAGCCATGTTCTCATTCCGCTGACCTAAGGGCTGCACTAGGTACAATTCATGGTTGCTGGGATACATCCTGACAAAGGTGCCCACACAACATGACTTGGACAAGCTCCAAATATTTTATTAATCTTGTAGATGTTGAAGAGGTGACTGGCGAACTCATTTAACCTGAACAGGTCCCATGACATGATTACTGTGAGCAGCTGTCCCAGCCTCCAGAAGCCTGGGACAGAGAACACTGCCCAGGACAGCAGTACCAGTCCCTCCTCCCTCCCAGGGAGACTCCAGCTGATGGCTCCTCAGACCCAGACTGCAACGGCAGATCTTTTTTTTCCACTCAAAAAGCATTTCCCGCATTCTTAAGCATTTTAAATGGACACAAAGAGCTCAGGTATGATCTTCGCTGCCTACTTGCCTGTCTCCTCTTCCCTTTGTGATGTTGACCAGCTTCTCTATCCCGCCGGTGTCGGCGAGGGCCTTGGCGTTCTCCATGTTCTTGCTGGTGACCTCGTGCAGGGCGCAGCAGATCGCCGCCACCGTCTCATCCGACAGGATGCTGGGCCCGTTGCCCCCCGGCAGCCGATTGACCAGGTCTCGCATGGCATATTTACCTGCAAACACCCACCCACAGAACCAGCTCAGAACCACAGGCTGGTCCTTCAGGCTGGAAACTGCAGGACTCAGCACAAAGCTGCAGCTGAAGGCACTGACAAGCAGTATCAAAACCTGCCAAGAACTCACATTTCACAGAGAGTCAAGGGAGATCACATAATTGAATTTTTTTTTCCTTTTAGCTTAAAAGTGTGAGTAGCTGAGTTTTGCACTAAAAGAGGAACAATTTTAAACAATAATTATTTGGAGAAAGCAGAATTGTTTAAAGAAATACGTTAGGCTACTTATTATGATTGACAGAGAAGTGCATATTGCTGGGCTTCATCTATAGGAGGATTAAGAGAATCCTTACAGTGACTGGGAGTTCTTCTGGATGTTCTGCTCACCTTGTTTGCTACCTGTCAGTGCTCAGCTCTGTCAGGCTCCAGCTGCTGACTGATGCCAGAGATAAGCTGCACACAAGGGACAGTAACTAAGATAAGGTTGAGGTTTCTTCCTATTTGGGCTGTACTGTTAATTGAATGATGAATTGATTTTATAGCAGTCATGTATTTGTACATAACAGTGAACAATGAAGGAGCTTCACACAAAGTCATTCACTATCTATTTGTGTAATGTGCCTGAGAGGATAAAAAAGAAACAAAAAGGAATTCTGCAGGCAAAAGGAACCCCACAGGAAAACTATCCCCACAATGCTGTCTGCAGCAATACCCTGCCAGTGCCAACCCTTCAGCAAGCTCAGCCACATGCAGCGTGTTCCAGCAGATATTGGCATTTTTTGGAGTCCTCATCTGTCCTTTCCTTCAGTGTGACCCTGTGAGCCCATTGCTCTTTTCCTGTACCAGCAGAGAAGCTCCTAAAGAGGATTTCTAGCATGGGGTAGTGCACAACTCACTTCATTGGTTTTATCCAATGGTCTGTTTCAGAGTCTGTCTGAGGCCAGACATTCTTTCAGGGCTACAGCCTTGACAGGGAGAGGGAGCACGTGGAGGACCATTCCTGAACTGAAAAGTTTTGCCAGGAATGGAAGAAACATCCTGACAAGAGAATATCACCTGAGTCTGACCTGCACAGGGCTGGTGCTATGGAATAGGATTCTGTCTTTACACACTTCTCACATGTAACACTTGCACTGCAGGAAAACACACTCTGAATGTCCCAGATGGCAAAGCTCAGAAACAGATGAAGTTCTGTTCACCTGTATTTCTCTTTTTGAGAATAATGATCCTCCTATCTCTATGAACAGTTATTATATCCTTGACCCCATGATTCTACACACAGAAAATGCTTTTTGTAACAGAAATGAGACTTTTTTATATCGCACCACTTGTTAACAGGGTTCACTGAAGCCACAGCAGCCTGAGGCTGAAGCATGTTCAACACTAACAGACTGAGAAACCTCAAGGCAGGAAAGGCAGGAAAGCTGATTGTTATTTTGTTTGGTTTATTTTAATGCTACATCAGAAAGGCACAGATGAATTCTTAAAGGGTTAAATATTAGAATTGACAAGATAGTAAGTTTTTCTGGCAACCACCCCTGTTGATGACTTAGTTCGGCAAAAACACAGATGCTGCTCTATATCTGTGTTTTCCTGGAAATACTTTACCAGGAGAAGATTTCTTCCCTCTCTTGCTGTCCAAGATTGTTAAAAAAGCACTGCTGTTGTGGCAGCAGAGCTGTTCTATCCCCCAGGAACATGTGGGAGACCTGCTCTCCCCAAGCAGGTGAGCACTGAGCTCCAAGAAAGCAGAGCTGTGTTTCCATCCCATTTGGCATGGAGGGTTTTCTGTCTGGTTTGGCTGACTCCCACCCATGAAATGTGGCCAGCAGCAAACTAATGTGGCAATATTGCTCTGGAAAGCTGCTGCTGTCAGGAGGACTCATTATGTGACACAGCTGATGTGACACACAATCACCAAGTGTTCCCATCAGGGGAACTCCTCGGGTGTCCCACGCAAGGCCCAGCGCCCGGCGCTGCGCTCCCAGGACACTCTGTACGTACCAATGAGCTCCTTGTTCCGCACGTCCAAGGCCATGTTCCTTAAGGCAGTTGCCACAGATGACACCACTCTGTCGTTGTCCATCCTCAGCAACTCCACCAGGATGGGCAGCCCCTTCTCCTTCCTGACGGCGGCGCGGATGTAGGCTGCGAACTGACAGGCACAGGACCTCAGCTCCCGCAGCCCCCACAGCCCTGCCACTGACAGCCCCGGGCTGGCCGTGGCTCTCAAGCATTTTGGGCATTCCCAGTTAAAGATGACGTGTTTGATGTGGGCTTTTTCTGGGAATATAAAGAGCTGCCGCTTTGCCATTTTTCACTCATTCCTCTTACGAAGAGATAAAGTATCTCAATAGATGATTATTGAAAAGGGAGCTTGGGGGTTTGGGTTTTGTTTGTTGTATTTTTTTTTTAAACACCGATTTCATAATGGTCAAACTGAAAAAGGCTTAGCTGGCTTGCTGCAAACAAAGGAAGCAATTAATACTTGCTGTGTTTTTAAATTTCTCCATGACACAATATAATGTTCTCATGCGCTGCTTTTGTAGCACATTATATATGCAACGGCCAGAATGTATGGAAACAAATGGAAATAAAGTAAATGTATTTGTCCTGGTCTTATTTCAACAGCACCTTCGCACCAGAATTCACAGCTAGAAGATGCCAGAAGATTGTTTGGATCTGATATGCACTGGAAGAAGCTTTTTCTGTTTATTTAAAATAAAGGCCAGCTTCCGTATGGCTCCTGTTGCCCCTGCTCTTTGCCAAGGCTTTTCACTGTGGAAACATGACTGCAGCACACGAGTACTAATGCACAGACAAGAGGAGAATGCTCAGATGCACACGAGAAAATGGCATGCCCCCCCAAACACATTCCAGGATCTTACTAGAAAAAACAGCTGGACTACAGAGAGAGGAGGAGCAGGAATTCCCATACCTTCCAGTTGCCTGCAGAAAGGTTCTGGAGTGATCCTGCAGAGCCCTCCAGGGTGGCTGGGTTGGAGCTCTCTGCCAGGAGTGTCAGGTATGGCTTCACCACTGACGGGTGCCAGAGCATCTCTACCCCTTTAGGAGACTTGGAAAATCCCGGGATAGGGCCAACTCCATCCCACTGAGAAAGGAACACAGATTTGTAACCGGACAAAACCTCTGTATTTTCATTCTACGGAGGATTGGTTTTGTCACGCTACGTCCTCCCCCACCATGCGCCAAACCCCATCTGAGGTATTTGCAGTACATGGAAAATACAAACCTGATCCTCCTGGGAAGTTTTTTTTTTCTTCTTCTTTTTTTTCCCCCAGCAGCTTGGCTCTGAGTCTTTGCTGGGTGACTCTTTTCCCAACAAGTCATCCAGTTCATTGATTCCCAGCAGCCGTGCCTGGGGCACCTCCAGTTCCAGGCGGTAGGAGAGGTTCCTCAAGGTGCACACACAATTCTCCACTGTCTGAACCAAACCAGAGACACCACGTCACCGGCTCTTCCTCACACAGACACAAACCAAACCAAACCAGCTCAGCAGAGGAGAAAAGGCACTGGGAGC
Organism: Alethe diademata; assembly: GCA_025584955.1. Taxonomy (NCBI): domain Eukaryota; kingdom Metazoa; phylum Chordata; class Aves; order Passeriformes; family Muscicapidae; genus Alethe; species Alethe diademata. The sequence goes on along the minus strand of JANRMJ010000107.1, from coordinate 36,686,670 downwards.
ACAAGGGCTAAACTCTAATGCTGGGCCTTGGGCTGTGTTTTGGCTGCTTCTCTGGGAAAATGCAATCTCTCTCAAATCTGACAATATTTATAAGAGTGGTCTCTGCTATAGTGGCTTATTCTTTAGTATTCTGAAAATGAAAATCCTAAGAACCTATTAGTGTTTTATTAAGAAACAGGTACTGCAGCACTGCTGGAAACAAGAGGCAACCCTGTGTTACACAGCTGAATTTGGCTGTGCCTCAGTACCGCGGGGCTGGGAGCGATGCCAGTGGAGCTGAGGACATCACCACGCCCAGCTGAGACACACAAAGCCTCGGGATCAGACCCACAGGTTAAGGTGAAGTATCTGTAGCTGAGACAAGCCCACACCTTGCTGTCATAATCAGACGTGTTCACACAGGTGTGGATCACGTAGAGCAGTGAATCCACCAGTCCTTCGCAGCACCTCATCTGCTTCCGCGCCTCCTCCCCAGCGGAGCTCAGGTTCCTGGAGGTTGGAATGACAAAGGAACACGGTGTGAGCAAGGACAGACAGATAATCACTCATCAGACAGTTTGCAGAAAGTTCTTATGCTGCTGACTAGTAATTGGTTAGCAACTCTTAGTGACTAACTTGATAATTTTCATGTTTTTCTCTTAGGAAAAAAGGACAATTGGGAAAGCTGTCTACATGATGGAACCCTGTAATTTATAGACTAAAACAATTCCTTTGTCTTTAAAATTACAATACAAGAAAGACCTGCTGGATAACATGATTACTCATTAAAAGGGAGTATTCCAGAAGAGCAAATACCTCAGGCATCCTGTTGTATTGCGCAGAACAAGGGAAGTCTGAAATTTAATTTTATGATCATCATCAAAGGAGGAGCTGTTCCATCCCGAGTGGGGCACTATCACAGTGTTTGTCAGTGTGGACAGAGCGTCTCTAATGATTGTCATCTTCACGGCATCACACGAAGACAAGTTCCAGAGAACCCCTTAGAAGACATTTCCAGAGCAGCAAAGTCAGCAGAGACTTGGCAAACAAACCTGAAGCAACATTGACAACTTAAAAGACATTAAATATGTGATGTGATTCTAGAGCAGGGAGAATGTGGAGAGCCAGCATCCAAAAAGGAGGAAAGCAAGGTGAACAAAGTGAACTTTGGTTTAGTTTTTTTTTCCAGTGATAAGAATGGCCTGCCCTGATATTCCTGCTACCTCGCACCATATACTGGGGATGTAAGGCACTGAACAGCAGAGCTGAACATACAAGAGGGGATGTAAAAAACCTACAGAAACTTTCTTCCTGGAAACAACAGCCACAAGTCCAGAGCATGCCCCATCCGTACATCAGCTGCATGGAACTGCTATCCACCTTTTATCCTTGGGCAGAAATCCCTAGTTCCCCCTCCAGCAAAGTCTCCATACACATGACATTCAGGTACAGAAGTATGAAATCTGACAAAAATAACCAGCAGAACTGTGTATACAAATAACATGCTGAACACAGCATTGAATCTTCCTTTTCATCATGAAACACAGCTTAAACACTTTTTCTGAAGAAGTCATCCTTGATTGTAATTCAGACAACATTCCATACATATTTAGATATAAATTCTGCAAGATCTTATTTAAAACTGTTGTCAAGAAAAGATAAAAAAGATAAAAAGATAAAAAAAGCAATAAAACAAATGTTCAGAATCAATAAAGAAATACCTGCTGTGTGTGCTGGACACTCATATGAGGGAAAATCCACCCTCCGTGGAGCTTTAGTGCAACTACCTCAGCATTCGCCTCTCCCAATGACTCCCCTCTGTGCCAATTTAGCTGATCAAGTTAAGTGTTCAGAAAAACACATTGCATTATAACTCCCTGCTAGTTTCCCTTCCAGGCTTACCTGTCACCAGCTCCTTGACCTCAGCATCGACAGATTTCCTCAGCAGCCGCAGAAGGGCAGGGATCCCTCCCACGTTCTTCATGGCTATTTTGTTCTCATCAGTGGACTTGCCATAAACGAGGTTCCTCAGCGCACCACAGGCATTCTTCTGAACCTCCAGGACCCTGTGATCCAGGAGATCCACCAGGTGCTTGATACCTCCTAGCCTGCAGACCTGGAAAGTGGAATGTCAGGACCATCAGCACCCACTATCTCACCCACTTCACTCCACGGATGTAAAAGGTTTTTGTTTCTATGAGAACAGTACTTCCCGTTCTACTTCCAGAAGAAACAGCTGCTGAATCTTACAGATCTGATTGCTACATGGGACTGAACCTCCCCCCCACCCCACTGCAATGGTTGAGGGCCATTTTCAGACATGTGCTGTGTTCAGAGGATTGTTATTGCATCAGTTTTGTTTCCAGTTTCAAAAGTAATTTCCCATACCCCAGAATATCTTTTTAGGGAATATTGGAAATAAGACGTGATTATCACTGTGATCGTCACCAGATCATCAAAACCACCACCTGGTTTTCATCTCCCAGCAACAGTGAATTATGTTGGTCTATCTTCTTACAAAAGTTGCACCAACATTCTATTAACACAAATAAAATCTATACTGAAAGTAACATCTAGCGCACCCACATAGATTGCAAATGAAAAGGCAAATTCCCTCAAATCAACAGCTCACAGCTTCTTTGCAGAAACAGCAGGTCTGCGAATGCAAAGTTTCAAGAAATTTCAATAATAATCTGAATGTTCACTCAGATGCATCCTGTCCCCACATCACAGTGACATAAACAGCTTCCTCCATGTTTCCATTTTCCTCCATGTTTCTCTCCTCTCCTTTGCCTGACAGCTCACTCATTCCCTATGATGCCTTAGAACACCTTGACAAAAAACAGTGAAAGTGCTCCAGAGCTCCTGATGGTTCCAGTCTCCAGTCACCAACAGGTTACACAAAGACAGGCTCTGCCAAACCTACTTTGCAATTCTGCTGGATGACACAACTTCAAGGTAAAGGATTTCCATAGGATTTCCATGCAGCTCTTATGACAGGAAGAATCTGAGTGTGTATAATTACACACCCCCAGGCACTCCAATATTAGCATCCACCTAGGGGAGCACCAGAGGGTCACAAGCACTGTGTCATGATGAAAGCAAAGGCAAGAGGCCAAGCTCTCCTGGTGCCACCGCCACTGCGGAGGAGCAGACGAGCAGCACCCACCTCTGTTTTGACCTTGTTATCCCCGAAGCAGAGGTGCTGCAGATAGGCAGCTGCGTTGGCCTGCACCGACGGGAACTGGTGCTGCAGCATGTGGATGACCTCGGGCAGCTCCGGGTCCCGCCACGCAAACTCCCTGCAGGGACGGCACGGCCAGAAGCGTTACTCACGGAGCACGGGCATGCACTGGCTGCAGCCAGCACCTGAACGGCTTCCCAGCAGCTCAGGGCTCTCTGCAGTGACAGGGCTAGAGGAAAACCAGCTGCAACGGCCTAACTGGGGGCCTCATCACCTTTAGCCTTCCAGCTGGAAAAGGACACTGTAACCAATGTGCTTCAGTTGGCTTATGGACCACACAAACACTAATAATCACCAAAGTAGCACCAACTCAAACACTTCAACCTACAAAAAATCTCCCAAAAGTTAAATATATAATGCGAAAGATACCCCCTCAACAGTGCTGCTTAGGGCCATCATTTGTACACAATATTCTTCTCTCAGTTTCATGTTCTCCCTAGGCAGAAGCCAATCATACCTCAACAAAACCTGCACATCCTGAAGTGCCATTGTCAGGATCAGATACAGGATGCTTGCTTGATTTGAGTTATTCAGGGATCATAAATTTAAAATCATTCAATAATATCTCCTTCATTAAACCACAATGATTTTGTGCAGACCAATCCTGAAAAAGCCATGAAACATGCCCAGTTTGCAGATTTAGAAACATAGCCATTAATATTTGCTGGGCTATCTGCCTTCTGTAAAGGAGGACTGTGGGGGGATAAAGCAGTATCTTAAGTTTCCCCAGGCTCAAAAATCCAAGCAAACAAAAAACCAAAACAAACCCAAACCCAAACTCCCAAAACAAACAATCAATCAAACAAACGAACAAACAAACCACCCCACCAAAAATCCCAAAAAAACCCAAAAATCAAAGCAAAAATAAACCAAAACAAGGGCAAAGTTTATTCCAATAACAGTAGCTGGGAAGCTGTTCCAAGACTAATGCTGGCCTGGCCATTCAGGTCTCCCCAGAATTCACAGTCCCATGAAGGGGAAGCTCAGGCCTGTGCCCACTTTGAACTGCTCAACAATTCAGAAGTTTATTTCTCCATACTAATGACAGGGAAACCCTAGGGGTAACTGGATTTCTAGTAAAACAATCACTTTCACTCCCATTCCTAACAGCCCTCTCTGAGGCTGTGTAACATGCTCCCCTGCCACAGCCTGATGTGCACACCATAAACTGGAACAGACTGAATGTAAGGCAAAAACTATTCCTCTGTAAGATTGCAAACTAAGAAGGTGCATTAGCAGTGACAACTGAGTCAGAGTTTCTTAAGTTCCTTGCTATGAACGGGAAGCATCCCTGCTATAAGTGATTCTTCTTGCCACCATACCAGAGCAGGCAGCCTCCAAGATTTACCACCTAGAGCTAAGATTGTGCTATTAATATCGTTTGGATGAATGCACCATTCAGTTAAATGAAATTAATTCAGTCTCTCCATATCTATTAAAAAGAAATTAAATATATCAATTTCCACTAATGAATAGAACAACAAAACCCATGGAAGCAGGGTTTTCATTGCTGAGATGCCAGGCCTGGCCCAGAGCAGACACCTGCCTGGTGCTATGAGCCTGCTGTAGAGAGGAGCAGTGAGAAGCTCCAGTCTCACCATCTCTGCCTGGGATTCCTTGGTGCCCAGCACGACCCAGGACAGCCCTCGAGGCACAGCTGAGCCCAGGAGGAGCTGGTTCCTGAGCCAGCAATCTGAGGAGGGACTGGAATTCCTACCAATTCCAAATCCACACCAAACATACACATAAATCCTTCCAAGCTGTGCACAGCCTGAGCTTTGACACTCCCAGGTTAAATACAAGGTTTTAGTGCACAGTGTCCAGAGTAAATGACAATGACAATATTACGCTGTCACAGGCTCACACTGTGCACAGACATCTACACCATCAAACCAGGAATTATTGCAGAAATGAGTGTGCTCACTTTCAAAATGGCACATTTACTTGTTTCGAAATTTAAGCAGACTGTTCATAAAAATTGATTCAAAAAAATTAGGTCTGTACTTCTGAATTTTCAAGCCCCAATTCCCATTCATATAGAGAGAAATCTCACTGCAGTGTCACAGGTTACTAAAAAATATTTGCAATAATGCAGCCAAATCTCATCAAAGTTGTGTTTCCTGTAATAACTTCTCCATAAAAACAAACATGAGAGAAAAATGTAATAATAAAATGTGTAACAGCTGCTTTTCCTTACTGCAAGCAGGAACCTGTGTTTACCATTTTGGCATTAAAGGCAGAGATGTGAATGTTTAAAGGAGCAGTGACTGCCCGTGCTGCGACAGCCTGGCTGGGACACCACAGCCTGTCCTACCCTGTCCTGCCCTGCCTGCACGCCCTGCCCTGCCCTGCCCAACCCTGCCCTGCTCTACCCTGCCCAGCCCTGCCTGCACGCCCTGCCCAGCCCTGCCTGCACACCCTGCCCTGCCTAGCCCTGCTGTGCCCTGCCGTGCCCTGCCCAGCC
>JANRMJ010000107.1:36615631-36629234 GCA_025584955.1 Alethe diademata | reverse complement strand
TTTGGGGGGTGAGGGGGGTCTGGGGAGTGTGGTTTGGTTTCTTCTGGAAGCTGTGTAGTGCTGCCTGCTTTAACTGTAATCTCTTCCAGATACTGAAATTATGAAGGTTTGGGGGAAAAAAACATCTGGAGAAGAGAGTAATGCTCATGGCGAGCTAACACAACACCTGAGCAGCTGTTTAGTGCTCACATGGGGAGTCATTTAGATGTGTGGGGTTTTTTCCTCTCATTAAAACCTACAATTTGATTTCAAAAGTTACTGCAAGCCATTGTGTTGATGTCACAGCAACTCAGTCAATCACAATACAATTGATTTCGGGTAATTCTGAAACTGTAATTTCATTTGGTATAGAAAGCACTGAATGTTCTCCTACTTTTAATTGTTTAACTGGGGAGATAAGGCACCTAACAGGTGTGTTTCTGAGGAAAGTGATGGGCTGATGTTTTGCTTTTTCAGTGAGGGCTTTTATAGAAATGTTTTGTTTCAGACAGTGCCATTCAAAATTACTGCTCTGCCGTGGATAGATATTACTCTTTCCCTGTGGTAAAACAAAATATTAAGGAAAACTGTTGGATACTGACAGGTTGTTTGCACTTTCTGTTTTTCTTGCATGGCTTTGAAGCATCAAGTAGGGGTATTTGATTGTAGATGGTGCACAATGCTCAGCCTGTGCTCTGGCTCAGGCCCAGCTACGTTGGGAAGGACAATGAAGCCCTGTAATGAGATCTCCCTCCAGCTTTCCCAGTGCCAGCAACAGGATCCTGCAACTGTGCAGGGAGCTGCATTTCAGAATTGGTCAGCTTCCCCAGAAACCTCCCTGGCATATATGCCCTTATTTTTTCATCTGGATCAATTTTCCTGAGTGCACTGTTTCTGCCTGTGGTGCCTGCACCAAGGAATGTGCAAGCAGGCAAGCACAGCAGGAGTGGCAGGAGCGGGAAAGGTTTTGCCCTGGATGCCTGTTTCAGCAAAATGGAGGGGTTTTGAGGAACAGCAGCTCACTGACCAGTGGTGTAAGCTCAGTAACCTTTTCTTGGCAAGCCCCAGCAATCCTGTCCCAATATGTTGTTTCAGCTGGAAGCGTGGTCCCGGGAGTTGTGTTTGGGGCAGCAGGAGAAGGGATGCCCTTAAGTGAGCTGTGCTAATGGTGACAGCAGGTTTCATCAGGTGTGCACCTGTAAGTCAGGGTTCCTCGAGGATATTGCAGCACCTGGAAATAGGCAGGCTTGGCAAGAGCCAAGTGGGCGATTTGGAGAAAAGATGGCAGGAAATGTTGAGTAGGATGTCCAGTAAAGACAAGGTCATCAGCTGTTGGTCTGTTCTGTGGGTATTCAGGTCCTAAGCTTGCAATTGTTGAGTCAACAACATTAAAAAAAAAAACTAAAGCCCACAACAACTTTCCCCAAAGCCCACAAAGAAATAAGAAAACCCTCATACCCCAGCTCTGGGCAATGCAGATACTTACATCTGCTCAAGGACGGGGGAGGTCCCCTAAAATCCTTTGCAGTTTCTACCAATTGCAACAGTTGCTGGACAAAATATTACTCGTCTTCTTACTAGTTTGTATCTGAGGCTGGAAAAAATGTTGAGAAGTGAACCAAACTGTAATCTTTCTTACCAGACCAGGGATACAGAATGTCTGACTGAAATCTAGAGATACTTTTCAATAAGGTGGCAATAAAGGAAATGTACATGCAGAAGGATTCCTTGATTCATGTTTACAGACTGTACATTTCCAGTGGCTGTGACTGAGAGGCCCCAGACAAGGATGAGTTGCTTTTTCTGGTAGGATATCAGACAACATTATGCAATAATTTAAAGTGAAGTTGTGCCAAATGCTTCCCTGCACATAACTCTGGGAATTTGGCCTAGCAGAACTGGCAAAAGCTGTACAAAATGATACTGATGCTCCTGACAAAATAAGCTGCAGTGGCTCCTAAATCACATGAATTATCTGTCCCTCTGGCTTGTCTCTCATAGGCTGCAGACAAATGTTCTGCTCTGACTCCCACTACACCACTCAGGGAAAAATCATCTGGGCTGCCTTAAAGGACAGTGACACAGAGAGTTGGTGCCAGCACCACCTCACAAGATCCCTCGGGGTCCTCTCTGCCCCGTGGTGTTTGTCCTGGCTGCGTGTCCCTGCTGCAGTGATATGGGAGCTTGGGCAGGTGAGATGCAGAATTGCTCTGAGGTTAATCACACGTGTGCAAATGGCTGCACCTCCACACAGCCGCAGCTTCCCGTAGCTTGGACAGGGAAAAGGATCTTGGCTTAAGGAGGAATTGGGCTTATTCAGACAGAGTCATATGTTCTTGAAGCACTGTTAATCTGTTCTGCCAACAACACAAACTAAGCCAGCTGACTTCTGCCTGCAGTTCATTAGGAAATGCGTGCAGAAATTGGTCTGTCAGCAGAGCTGTGAGGAAGAGGCCTCCAGCAGTGGGGCAGGGAACCCTTCCATACAGATTTGGGTTTGTTAAGTAAAAAACATCAGCAACAAAGCTAGCATGAAAATGGGGTAGGAGGAAATGTTTTCATTTCTGCTACACAGAAGGCAACGGTAAAGACAGAGACGTGCAAAAGGTGACAAATTGACATTACCTTTATAATTCCATAAATAAGGAACCTGACTCCTGTTTCCCTTCCTACTTTGACAAAATCTGAGATCTAGCTAGACACAGAAAATAAAGCTATCATGACTCTCAAACTGTGAATTTCCAATTGAGCATTTTGCAGCAATGGAAAGTAATGGTTGGTTTATCTGCGGAGCAATGGGGCTGTGATTTAACAACTGGAATCCAGATAGGTTGCACAGATTTTTTGAAGTTCAGTCTTCAGTTGGTTTGTGTTGTTCTTTTTTCTTCTGTTAAAGTGACTCAATGACTTTGACCTGCTCTGAGCTTCTTTAACTGTCTTCCATTGAATTTCTGCTGCTACTTAGTATTGACTATTTCGGTATCTGATGGTTCAGTGCATGTGATGCTCTTGCAGAACACTCTGTTCTGCTGCAGCTCCTTTTGAGGTCTAGCTCCTTAACTATCCCAGCCTGTAAAATTGCATCCTGAGTCCAGTGCCCAGTGGTGTTTGGCATATGTGGAATTTGTCTGAAATTCCTGTGGTACATGCAAATCCTGCCTCCTGATAAGAAGTGCAAAGCCCAGGTACTTTGTTGGATTGCAGGGAATGTTGATTCTCTAGTTTGTGTTATAGCATCTTTGCTTCTGCTGTGCTAAGTGAATTCTGTAGATTTAAGTGTTTTTTCTGATGGATGCAGAGCAGCAGAGGGGTGAGTGCTCACTGCACCGTTCCAAACAAGCCTTTGCACTCAGCCTGGCCAATAGCAGGTGTGCTTTACAGGCCAGACAGCCACAGGTCAATTTAACTAAACATTTTATTATTTCTTAACTAATGGAGAAAATGGATGGAAAAAATGGAGAAAATGATGGAAAACTCAGCCTCACATCTTCCAATTATTCTTTCATATATTCAAGCATATTGTTTCATTTTCTAGCTTTTGTTGTACACAGAGGTAATAAAGAGAAACCTAGATAGAACGGTAATAAAAACAACATATGACAAAATTCTGCAAATCTCTTGTGTTACAGAAGTCTGTAAATGATGCCTCAGAATTTCTGCCTTTAGCTCAGCAAAGCTGGGCTTTGACCAGGTTTGTCCAGCCCCATGCCAGGAACTGCCCAGAGCAGCTGTGGCTGTCCCATCCCTGGCAGTGCCCCAGGCCAGGCTGGACAGGATTGGAGCACCCTGGGACAGTGGAAGGTGTCCCTGCCATGGCATAGGGTGAAGCTGGACCAGCTTTAAGATCCAACCCCAAAACTCTATGATGAGCTACTCAAAGCATTCAGAGCATTTTCTTGTCTCATCCTCTTTCATTTACACCTTGCAATTGCCAGGTGTGCTGAGTGCAGCAGGCCAGCTGTGTTTGAAAAGGGATTGTGCACGTTTTGTTGGAAACAAAACAACATAAAATGCCACCTGACTCACTTGATCTAAGGTGATGTGGCTTCATTTTCTGCCCTCTTTGTCAACTTACCAACTTCGGAAACATTTACTTCTTTTTTTAAGTCTACTTGTTTCAGGGTTTTTTCTAAGTGTTCCTGGAGTTTATTTCCTATTGGATTTTTAAAGAATATTCCAAGAATGGAGGTGGAGTAGAGTTCCCTTGTGATGTGAAGATCCTCAGAAAGCAGACGAGCTATTCCCTGCCCCTGCAGTGTGACAAAGCCGTCCATGAAGCTGATTGTTTTAAGTGTTACTCAAATTGATCTTCCTACTTTGGATTAAGTTTTACTTAATGAGGAACTAATGAGATTATCATAGACAAAAAGGACTATGTCTCTTTTGGGAACATACCATTTCTGAGACTTGACTTTATTTCAAAGAGAGTTATAATTCTTTCTTTAGGGGAATGTAATTTAAATTACAATCAAACAATGGGATTTTTCTAGCAGCTGTTTTGACACCGAATGATAGGAGTATTATACTGTGTATTTTCTTCCTGGGGAAAGGATTGACTGCTGCAAGATTAACACGTTCTGGATGGGTGCCATTTTCAGATAGATAGTTCAACCAGAAGAGAAAGGATCTGATTAAGGGATCAAGCTCATTATTTGTTTGTTGTTTGTACTCCATGCCCTACAATGGGAGTGAATCTTTACCTCTTTTCCCTAACAATAATTAGGATCAGAGGGTTCAACAACTGCATATTAATATTCCTTTTCTTTAAATGAAAACATGCAGTAGCTAAGCAATTAACATTTCATTAAACTTTAAAATCTTTCAAAAGGCCTTCCACAAAATATTCAAGACATCATATTCAAAAGAGAGCACAGAGAATAAGGGACTTCTGAGTTTGGGGATTTTTTCTGAGTTTGTATTTTTAGGAACATCGGCTCTGATGTATGATCCCAGTTCCTGTTGATACTGTGTTCCAAGTCTCAGTAAGTCTGTGGTTCTGCTCTGTTTCAGTGGTGTACCCCCAGCAGTACATGATGTGAGAGGATTGACTGTAACACCTGCTGCCACAGGATTCCTCATCCTTCCTGCACACAAACCCTAGAGCACCTGCTGTACTGGCACTGCTGATGTTATTAAACTGTGTTTTGTGGAGACTTGATTCATATTATTGATTTTTACATTTAATAATGGGAGTGATTTAAAACATGCACAGGAAATTATGTTTCAAAAGGCATGTCTGGGTCATTGAGCACTGTGCCTCCCTGCCAGAAATCCACCTGCCCTTTGCTTGATGAGCAGCACTTTAGCTGGGAGGGGAAAAATGGCACTGGTGACCCAGATCTGCAAAGATTTATGTATGCAAACAACTTATTGAATAGAGACACTGGAATTAGGCACTTTTAAAAGCACTGGTTGAATTCCCTGGACTGGAGCTGACTCAGCCCCAGGAGCAGTCTGTGGCAGGCACCAGGCTTTGATTCCTCCAGGAATGCTGGCTGACACAGGGGAGTTTAATTTCTATTTAAATGAAAGGAAGGAGGATCTTGCCTCAGTATTGGCTGTTCCCATATGTAGGAATAAACATAGGTCATACACCTCAGACACCAGCAAGGGCTTACATTAAGAATGCACTGAAGAGTTTGGTTGAATTGGAGATGAAATCTTTTAAGAAATCACATTTTTATTGTCTAAAAGAGTTCAGTGAATAGTGAAATACTAAACTGTGAAAGGAGTAGAAAAAGAGAATTGATAAACCTTGTGCTTTTTACTGCTGCCAAAAGATTTAGCTGTGGTTGGCTGTAGGCAGAGCTGACTTGCAATTCTTGGGGGACAGATTTCCATATACAGGGACTTCTGCTTGGTGGCTGGTTGATTTTTGCACTTTTTCTTTTAAGATGCATCGGGACTCCCAGCCTAGAGCCTGCAATGAAGTTTGAGCAAAGCTTTGGGGCAGGGTATTGGAATTTGGGCTAAGATGGACTTTTACAGTATTGCATAGGTTTCTAGATACATCTGCATTAAAACAGAATTAAATATAACTGGCAGTGGTTTTATCATTTTGGTTAGTACATTTGCTAGTCACTGAAGATAAAATGCAGGTTTATATGGATCTTGTCCTCTTCCAAAACCATCTTAGTATTAATTTTCAGTGTTTTAGGGAAGTCATAATGTTGAATAAAGGAAAATAATGCCTGTAAAAGGCTGAGATAAAATACAAATATATGAAATCATTGTGGAAGAGAGAAATGGTTTGGCTTGAGGAGAATAAGGACTTGGTTCATAAAATATAGTAGCCCTGAATTTACAGAAAATGGGCAGTAATATTTTTTTTGCATCAGTTCTGTTCTTGAGATGTATTCTCTTGGTTTCTTTTGGAAGGAGGTGAAGGCCAGGTCAATGTGTGAAGTTTTGTTCAAATACTGACATTAAATCAGAAGCATGTCAGTAGAAAGAAGACAGCAACAATTTGACAAATGATCAAATAAATAAATAACCCAGAGGGGCAACTCTGCTGCTGCTAATCTTACTAGTATCCATAGTTATTTTTCAAAAAGGACAGTGTCTTGTGTTAGAAGCCTGTCATTTAAAGCAGGCCAGATGGACCCAGATTAGGATGATGGCTCCCAAAATGTGTAATACAGGAGAGTGACGCTGGTGCGGCAGCTGCGCAGGGAGCAGTCATAAAAGGTTTTAATAGAGAGAAGTGGCTCTGATGGATCCAATCTTCTTAGAGCTTCTGAGTACTCCCAATTGTCCATCAATGTTTTTTTTGCCCTCATTACATAGTGCAGATGAGAGTCACTGTAGTACTCCCCAAGTTTATCAGTAGAAGCAGTGCTTGGACGGTCAGAAACCAAAAAAAGCAGCAGGAGGAAGCCTGGCAGTCTGAAGCAGAGGGCTGGATGCAAACATCAAACAGCTCACAGGAAAGTGCACTGTAAACTCTCTTCAGCTGCAGCCTCACCTGTTTGTTTGGGTACATGAATAGCTCTGCTAGAGTAGTCTCCTTTACATTTCTTCTGCTGCTCTTCCTTCCCACCTTCCTGTTGCGTTGTGCCATCCCTGGAATTTGTAGGGATGAACTAGTTCATTTCACTAGAACCGTGAGGAAATAACTCCACAAATGAATAAATTATGCTGCTCTATTATATGCTGTGCTGCTGCTTGGTGTGGGACCAGGCAAATGTCAAAGGTATGACAAAGAGATGGAATTGTGTGTGTGGAATTTTGGCAGAGCGTGGCTGGGTTTGAGGGAGAGGCTTCGTGGGCAGCCTTGCTGGACCTGACCTTCCCTTTCTGGTGTGACTCAGCTGTTGATTCAGTGCAGCTGAAACACCTCAGGTGGGTCTATTGCTTTTATTTCTGTGCAAGACCTGGCATGCACCTGTGCATGCTTAATTCAAAGTAAGGGGTTTGACACATAAAAGACTTTTTTTTTTTTTTTTTTACTGTGTTGTGTAATTTATTGCATCTGAAACATCCCGTTTGACCCATGGTGATGTGGGTACTTGATACATGCTGCTCACCGAGAGTTGAGCCACTGCTGCCTGAACAACTGACCTGGTTTCACAGGTGTTACTACAGAGGGGGTTAAAGGGACCTAGGCAGTCTCCAAATGTAAGAAAAGAGTGATTGTTTCAGGCTTAATTTCTATAAAGCAGAGAACACCTTAAAAGCTGACCTTACATTTGGATCGAGGGACTCATATTTTCATATTTTGAAAAGCACAAAATAAAGAATAGAAGAGCTATGCCACAGGATTACAGATTAATTGAGGAAATAGTAGTTTGTTTTCTTGGCTGCTAAATGGTATGAGGCACATGAAATCTCTCCTAACCTGAGGAATTTCTGTCTAATTACATTTTTAATGAGATGTACCTCTTCTCAGAAAGCAATGGATATTTTTGAAAGTGTTTTTAGATTGCATCCACAATGTTGGTATTCTCAAAATCGTTTGTTTCTCAACAGGTAAAAAATATACATAAAAAATAAAAATGAGTGAACTGGACCATGGAACATTGTTTTCAGATCACAGGATTAGTGGTGCAGGTATGTGTGTTGTCTTGCTTATGTTTAATTATTTTCTTGACTGTCTATGAATCACTCTGCCATTAATAACCTCATATAGGAGCTGCTATGGCACTCTGGTTATGGTTTGAGTTGGAAAGGACCTTGAAACCCATCCAGTTCCACCCTGCCATGGCAGGAACACCTCCCACTGTCCCAGGCTGCTCCAAGCCCCAAAGTCCAGCCTGGCCTTGGGCACTGCCAGGGATCCAGGGCCAGCCACAGCTGTGCCAGGGCCTGCCCACCCTGCCAGGGAACAATTCCTGCTTTAGTTCCTGTCTATCCACCCTCCTTTCAGGTCACAGCTGCTGCCCCTCGTGCTGTCACTAACAGATCCTGGTAAAGGAGCAGATCCTTTCTGTTTCTTGTGTAAACCCCCTTCACATAGTGAGAGGCTGCAATGAAGTGTCCCTGGGGTATCCTCGAGCCAAACATCCCCACCCCTCTCAGCCTGTCTCCACTGGAGAAGTGTTCCAGCCCTCTGGCCATTTCCATGGTCTCTGGGCTGGGTTTCTGTGCCCCTGCGCAGCGTTCTGGAGCTCGGGATGACAACTTGTAGCACTGAAAACATTGGTTCTGATTTCTATCTATAGAGCTTTCATTTTATGCCTCACACTTGAAATATTTCACAAGAATTTGAAATTACTTTATGTGTTTTATATGATAACCAGACAATTTGGTGGTTCCTGCAAGAAATGCTCTTTGCAGCCAGAAGTACAAACCTGTTGACTACGAACATCTGTATGAACTTGCTGCAGAGGCAAAAATGGCCTCTGCACAAATTCAGTTAAAGGTATGATTTTTGTTTTGTTTGTAGTGTGAATGCTTTTGAAATTCAGTGACCATATTTCTTGTCCCTGCCCCAAAGAATCTGAGAATGAATAGGGATCACAAATTTCTGTAACAATGTTCAGCCAGAGGGAGTCAAATATGAAAGTTTATCGTAGCTATACTGTGATTTAGATGTGTTAATGTCAATGTGTGGACTTTCTTCAGATCAGGGATGCAAAATATGTGTGGATTCTACTTCCTCAAAAGGCAGGAAAAATTCTTATTTTACTGCCTTGAGGAAATTCATCCAAACTTATTACACAATCCTGGAGGCAATGAAGAATTTGAGGGATTAAATGGGAACGGAAGGCTGATCCAGGAAAAAAAAAACAAACAAAATATATGAAGTGAGGATTTCCAAAAGTCAAGAGGAGGTAGATCTTAAAAAGAAGATTAAAAATGTTTAATACCATAAAATGTAAATGTAGAGCAGACATAAATGTATAAATTAGTGCAGAACATCTCAAGGGATAAAGAGAAGAGGAGCCTTATTCAATACTAGAGATTGGTGACATTGAATTAGAGAAAAAATACATACTTTATAATACTGCTTCCTTTAGTGCATGTAGGTATCATATGTCAAAAATTCTGGCAGATATTGCTTCATGGATTGGCAATACCAAATTCTACTCATTCAAGCTTTATTTTTTCATCTTTCTTTTGTTTTTCCACCTTCTCAAGTGTTTTCCAAGTGAGCAGGTAGTAAAATATATATGGTAAAAGCTCCAGGGAGGCTAGTATGTGTTCCACCTACTACTTTTTGCTGCTGATTCAAGCCATTCAGGTTTTGAAGAGCTGGGTTACTCTTCCTTTGAGGTAGAACCAAAGAAACAAATGGTAAACCAGTTGCTGACTGCTTAAGGAATAAAAAGACAGCACAACAGGAAAAAAAGGTAATATTGCAGCAGTTATACATAAATGGAATTGCTGTTGCTATAAAATGATTTCAAGAGCATGTTAAACTTTACATGCAAAAGTACTTCAACTTTTGTTTCACTCAGTTTTAGAATTGAAGATGTAAATATTTTCAAATTGCTTTTAATACAGTATTCTGTTTGCTTAAGTCTGATTTTATATAAGAGTTTTCATATGTAACAGTAGAAAGAAGTAACAGTAACATGTTTCATGAAATAGAGGAAATCAAGAGGAAAGTGTAAGTAACTTTTGAAACGTGAAAATAAGTAAGCAGTAAAAGTGAGACATTATCTTTGGTTCAGAAATGTTGTAACCTAGTGATTGAAGGCATGGGCCAGGTGTGTTCAGGCTCCAGAGCAGCTCCTGTGAGCACCTCGTGTCCCATTCACAGGCACATGCTCTCCCCTTAGCCCCTAGACAGCTCCTCACCCCAAACAGCCCCAGGGCAGGCCTGGTGCAAGCACACAGCGGCAGCCACGGTCCAGCTGGGTGTGTTCCTTGTGTCCTGCCTGGGGGCCAGGCCCATTCACCCAGTCACTGCCTCACACTCACCTGGCAGGGGGGTTTCTCCTGCCTCAAGTGGGATTTGGGCTTGCTGGCTGCCTGAGGGACTGGGATTGCAGAGTTTTCAAGCCCTTCCTTGTCTGTGTGTGAGCGCTGCAAAGAGCAATTCTACACCTTTATCTGCTGCTGTCCCAGCCCAGCTGGGGCAGGGATGGGAACATGCTGGGGACATCTCTGTGTCTGTGTGTGGGTGTCTCTGTGTGTCTTGGGGGTGTCTGTGTGGGTGTGGGTGTCTCTGTCTGTGTCTCTGTCTCTCCGTACGGGTGTGTCTGTGTGTCTGTCTCTGTGTAGGTGTGTCTGTGGGAGTGTTCTGTGTGTCTTTGTGTCTCTCTGTGTCTGTGGAGTTATCTCTGTGTGTGTGTGGGTGTCTCTGTGTCTCTGTCTCTCTGTGTGGGTGTCTCTGTGTCTGTCTCTGTGTGTCTGTGGGGGTGTCTGTGGGGATGTCTGTGTGTCTGTGGGTGTCTCTGTCTATGTGTCTGTGGCAGTGTCTGTGTGTCTGTGTGTGTCTCTGTGTCTGTCTCTGTGTGTCTGTGGCAGTGTCTGTGGGGATGTCTGTGTGTCTGTGGGTGTCTCTGTCTGTGTCTGTGTTTGCTCAGTGCCCTTGTGCATGCAAACACGGAGGGCTGGTGGTGCGTTTGTTCAGCTTTGTCCTGGGCAGGAAAGTTGCAGGTTGTTTGCACCTGAGCCGTGTGGAATCCCAGCATTTGTGACTCGGAACATTGCTTTGCTGCAGTAGCTGTGGAGTGAGATGTTTATTCATTTCTCCCTGTAATGGGCTAAGACAGGACTGCCCGTGTGTTTTGGCCGTAGGACAGTGTCTGTGCATGCAGGGGAGCTGCGAGGGCAGGGCTCTCGGGGAGCTGTGGGTGCAGCCAGGAGCTCTGGGGGAAGGGGTGGCAAGGCAGCACACAGAGTGGGAAGGAGCTTTGTCCTCCCAGGCATCTGGCAGCCACAGGCTCCTGGTCTGTTCCCTTCATTGCTGGCTGCCCAGAGCCATCGGGCTCTCCTTCAGCAGCCTCCCCTGGCAGCCTTACCCCGGCTTGAGCAGGAACTCCATCTCTTCCAAAAGCAGGTATTCCTATTTTATCCAAAGTGTGAAGCAATGCTTTTGTGAAGCCCTCAGACAGTTTGAGAGCCTAATTGGATAGATTTTGTAAAAAACCTCTTTTTTAGTAATGCATTCTGAAATTCCTTTTCTTGGTGTAGTTTCATGCCATCTTCCCACCTGTAAGAAAGAATGTTTTTCATTCTCTTGCTTATCTTTTCTCAACTTTACCTCCAGGCACATAGGGATGGGAAAGGAAAGAAGAAAATGGACTGATTTTTTTTTTTCACTTTCTCCTGTCATTAATTGTGATTTGAAATGCAACAAACTTATTTAATGAAAATTGGTTACATTTGAGCCCATTGTTCTTTAGAAAAACAGAGTTTTTAAAAATGCTATTATGTTCATCATTTTGTATTTAAAAGTTTCCATCTGAAGGCATTTGATAAAGCTGTTGAATATGTTCAAAACACAACCTTTAATTTTCCTGCAGATTAAAAAAGCAGAGCAAGTTTCAAAAATTAACAAAGAGCAAATGCTGCTGAAACAGCATCGTCAGGTGTGGTGGCAAGAGTATAAAAGACTAAGTGAGAGCAGGTAAGGGCTGAGGAATCTCAATGAGTGATTACTAAAGAGACTTCAGCAGACAGAGTTTTTGGGCTGGCATACTTGATTCGAGGAACACTGAGAAAGGAGGTTATGATACCTGCTCTGAAGGTATTTTTGTGTGGGGAGTGAATGTTTGTGGGGCACACAGAGAGGGGGTCTGTGACATGAAGAGCTCACCTGAGGGCAGGGAGAGCAGGGCTTGTGGCTGTCAGAGCCTCTGGGGCTGGGCTCAGAGCTGTGCAGTCCATCTGCAGAGTCTGAAAACTGTGCAGGGGTACCAGGAGTGTCTTTGCAGGGGTACCAGGAGTTTTCAGGTGGTTTTTAGTTCCTTTAGAGTCTGTCTCTCTGTGTGTGTTGGGGTCACACAGCAGGGGACATTAGCAGTGCTCTTGTCTCTTACCCTGTGTACTCAACAAGAGCATCGGTGGCTTTTTTACCATCTTTGTCTCCAAGTTCACTTCTTATCTTCCCAGGCAAAGAATTCCCTTTTTAATGTGATTATTGGAGTATTTGAGTATTCTTGCAAACTGAATGAACAAGAAATTAAAGCTTCTGCAAAACACATTTAATTTCCTTCAGGCAAAAAGCAGAAGAAGAAATGAAGATTTTTCTTGATGAAGAAAGCCATAAGAGCAGCTCTTTTTTTGATTTGAGGAACTTGGGTAAGAATTTTTTATTAATTTCTTAATTTTTTTTTAATAGTCAACATTACCTTGGTAGTTTGAGTTTTTAGATCCCTTCTTTGATAGGTTTAGATTTATAGAGCACAGTGCTGTGTAAGATTTTTTGTGTGTTTGAGAAAACTTTGTTTCATACAGCGCAGAAATTGTCCAGGGAGTGGGACACTTATCAAACAAATGCCTTAGCTCCTGTCTGGCAGCTAAAGGAGGATTTGAAGCTCACACTGACTAAAATACAGCGTTACCTCTCAAAAGAATCTTGTCAGAAACCTGAGATCAATTCAGCTGAGGTGTTGCAGCAGGTTGGTATTTTAACTTTATTTTTGCAATTTATTATCGCCATATTTTTAGCATTTTCATTTATTTTTTTGTGGAAGTTTGAGACTATGACTCACGTGCAGACTGTGCCATAAGCCTCCCTTCTTATCATGGTATAAATCTACTCACCAAAGTCTGTAAAAGTGTAGCAGTGTAGGGCTGGAAATCTGACTCTGTTTCTAAATAAGAGTTTCAATATTGTAACAAAAGGAAGAAGTAACAGTAGCATGTTTCATGAAATAGATCAAATTTATGAAGAAGCAACAGAAGGCAATTTTGGAAGGTCTCATCCTTGAAAGTCTGGCTTTGGAAAGAGAGCTCGAAAAGTTCAAAGAAAATGTAAGCTTTTCCTTGTTAAGTTCAAGTAGAAGTTTATTGAGGGGTAAATATGATGCAGAGTAGTGTCCTGAGCAGCATTTCCTCACTGCAGGCATCAGTGTGCTCTTCTGAAGAGAAAAATGGGCTTTCCCTGGCAGTCCCTGCCGAGCTGCTGGCTCTGGAGTGCCCTTACCCTGAGCTGAAGGCCTTGGTGGTCGAGGAGTACCAGGAGCTGGCCAGTGGCTACCGGCAGAGGCTGCAGGAGGTGGATGAGCAG
>JANRMJ010000107.1:36603268-36615531 GCA_025584955.1 Alethe diademata | reverse complement strand
CTGCAGGCCTTGTCCAGGTAATGGCACACCTCTGCAGGGCTCTGGTGGGGTCAGGTGTGTGCCTGCAGGAGGTGGATGAGCAGCTGCAGGCCTTGTCCAGGTAATGGCACACCTCTGCAGGGCTCTGGTGGGGTCAGGAGTGTGCCTGCAGTGTGCCTGCACTGCAGTGCTGCAGCGGGCTCTGCCCTCGCTCTGCTCTGCTCTGTTCTGTGCACAGCAGTGCAGGCACCCCCAGCCCTGAGAGCAGAGCCAGGCCTTGCAGGAGCTACCAGCTGCAATAATAAACACCGTGTTTGGTGGGTTTAGGAACCAACAATCTGGTGTGCAGCTAATGTCCTTTTCATATACTCTTGCAGGAATGGAAATTGCTCCTTCTGTATGGTAATTACACTAGCAAGATTATGACAGAAAAGGACAGTCTTTCCAAAACACACCTCCACAGCTTTTATCTACAAAGCAGAGAAAAAGGTCCAGTATTTTCACAAATTTTGGATCACTGCTGTTATTTTCACCACAAAGAAATGTAAGAGATGTATATAGCTCTGATTCAAATAACAAAAAGGAGGAGAGATTTTTCTGTAAATAAAAATCTTTATTGAAAGAGCAGTATTCATAGTGATCTAGAAATGTAATAAACCTGTATATTAATAACATAAAGCTTAGCCTTTCTGCTGAGGCTGCCTAGATTCCAGGAGATACTGAGCTGCAGACATTGGATGGCCTTTGACTTCTTTTTGCCATCTCCTGATATTCCTTTGGATGGCTTCAGGTTTTCAAAAGACTGAGAAAGGGTAGGCCAGGGGAATGGTTCAGAGCCTGGGCAGGAGAAACTGGGGAGAACAGGAAGATCCCTGAATTTCTTTGGTAAAACAATCACATGTTGCTTCCAAATCTGTGTCCTGTACACACATACAGTGCAGTGTTTGTTCTGTCCCTGCTGCTGAATGAGTTTGGTGTGCTGAGACAGGCTAAAGATGCTGGGTGCCATAGAAAGGGATGTTTTGATCTACTTATCTTTTGTACGGATTGCACAAATATTCTGTGTGTTCTTCTTGTGTTACCTGAAACTTGGTTATTACTGGAGCATCCTAGCTGTTAGAACATGATACTTACTGAAAATTGTTTTGATTTATCCTATACTCATAGCATTTATGAAGCCACAAATGGCAAATTTAAGCAGTTCTTTTGCTGCTCTCTCTGTTATTTTGTTATAGTTTCTCTTACAGAAGAAATTTTAACAACCTCAATGAGAAAACCTGTGACAAATGCTAAATCACTACATATGTACAAAGTTTTTCTAGTGGTTTTAATCAAAATTGTGCCAAGTTTGTGATCAAAATTCATAAATTAAAATCTTGACTCACACAGCATGTGTGCTGCTGAATAATGGACAGATGTGGATGTAGACAACAAAATTCATGAAAATGGCTGAAAAATCTGCTGTAGTATTTTCACTGATCATAGGCCAGGTGTGAGTTTAGGTCTGGAGCTAGCTAGTTTTGCACCAATAATTAAACAGTATTGGGACTTCAAATACCATATTTGCAAAGGAGAGAAATCAGTTGCAGCCTGAGCACGTGTGCAGTGGCACTTTGGAGGAAGCAGGGTGTGATCTCCAGAGGGGAAGGGTGCAGTGGGTGCAGCTGGGGCAGGTGCTGCTGGTGGGGCAGGAATTGCTGGGGCTGTCAGAGGCTCTGGGGCCATGGCCCCAATTTGGGCCAGTGTGCCACCCATGAGAACTGGAAATGCAGGGAATCATAAGTGAACCTTCAGCAATCATCGCAGGCATTTTATTTAAAACTAGACCTTGGGGGCTTTTGTAAGCCTTCTGGTCTCCAAATCTTTAATGTATTGCTCATTTATGTTCCAATAATTTTATCCAGAACAACGTTAAAAATGAGTTTTCAGTTTTAAAAATGGAAGACTTTGTTCTTATGGCATTGCTTTCTTCCAATGTATGGTTTGTAAAAGACTCAACTCACTTCTTACATTTATATTGGCTAATTTGCATGGAGATATTCTATGAGTTTGCAAAGATGCAGCCTTGTGATTGAAGTATTCTATAATTCATCATGCTAGCTGTGATCCAACTGGCACAGATAATGCTGTCAGAAATGGAGTGACAGGTCCTTGACCTTGGTGTGTATCCCCTGATTAATACAGCCTTAAGGAAGCCTTTGCAGTTACTGTCATTGCTCTGTACCCAGAGAGACCAAACATCCTACTGCAATGCATTTTTTTCTTATTTTTGTGATTTGAGAAGTGGCTCAGTAGCACATGATTCTATGAGAACACAATAACTTGGCCACTTCAGCTGGGTCATTTGGCCACTTCACTTCCTCTCTCATCAGATGCTGAATGTACAATAAAGAAACTTCCAGTTAATACTACTCTGGCATTGCACATCCCATTTTTTTAGCAGTTCAGACTATCTGAAATAGAGGATTTGGAAAATGTACATAGAATGTTCAAAAAAGAAACCTTAGAATAAGATAATGTTCTGGTCTGGTTATTCTGTGTAATTTTCATTCACACTAGAATGCACTTTGCAGTAGTCATTGCTTTTAGAAATGGAAGAAGGGCATAGGGTTTTTTTTTCAAGACTTATACAGGATTATCATATTTTATAATCCAATTTAATTTCTTTTGATGTTGCTAAAACACAAATTTTCATGTTTGGGAGATATCCAGGTCCTGAGCTATCCCACAAATTGTGGACTTGGACTGATGTGTGTTAGAATGATTCTCTAAGCACTATTATATTTTTTCCACAATTTCCAAGGATGTCCGATTTGTTTAAATCGCTGAAGGATGGATGGAGCATTGCAGACTCAGCACTGCATCCTCTGCAGCACCCCCTCAAAGGAATGGCAGTAGGACACAGTCCCAGCCCAGGCGGTTTCTGGAGCAACGATGGGCAACTGGCCATCATCAACAGCAGGGGGTTGATGTCTCACTCGGTGGCATTGTGGCACTGAGGGTGGCACGGTGGCACTGTGTGTGTCACTGTCCTGGTGGCACTGTGAATGGCAGTGTGTGTGTCACGGTGGCACTGTGTGTCACTCTGTCACTGTGTGTGTCACTGTGTGTGTCACTGTCATGGTGGCACTGTGTGTGGCGCAGTCTGTGTCCTGGTGGCACTGTGAATGGCACTGTGTGTGTCACGGTGGCACTGTGTGTCACTCTGTCACTGTGTGTGTCACTCTGTCCTGGTGGCACTGTGAATGGCACTGTGTGTGTCGCTCTGTCACTGTGTCTGTCACTGTGTCATGGTGTCACTGTGTCATGGTGGCACTGTGTGTCACTCTGTCACTGTGTCATGGTGGCACTGTCTGTCACTGTGACACTGTGTCACTGTGTGTGTCACCATGTCACGGTGGCACTGTGTGTCACTCTGTCCTGGTGTCACTGAGTGTGTCACTGTCACTGTGTCACTGTGTGTGTCACCGTGTCACGGTGGCCCGATGTGTGTCACTGTGTGTCACTCTGTCCTGGTGGCACTGTGTGTGTCACTGTGTCATGGTGTCACTGTGTGTCACTCTGTCACTGTGTGTGTCACCGTGTCACCGTGTGTGTCACCGTGTCACCGTGTCACCGTGTGTGCCTGCAGACGGCCGCAGCAGTGCCGGTCCCGGTCCCGGTGCCGGTGCCGCCGCCGCCGCCGCCCCGCACGGGGTCAGCTCTGCGGGGATCCCCGCCTCCCTCGGAGCGGCTTGTGCTCCTCGGAGCGAGCAAAGCCAGGGATTACTGCTGGCTTCATCGGCTCCGAGGGAAGCAGCTGCCTCCGGGCTGCTGCGGGTGAGACAATTGCCGTTACAGCTCTGAAACAAAATAAAGATTGTGCTGCGCTCCGGTACAACGCTGCACACAAGGAAAGCAAGCGCTGCATTTAAAATTTGGGTCAGGCATTCAGCCTGGCGAATGTTTGTCAATATCTTGACAGTGCAGAAACTTGATAATACCTTAAATATTCATGTTAAATGTGTTGGCACTTTCCAGGCTTGTTTGAGATGAGATATTCCTTTCTGGAATTTTACAGAAGTGTAAGGGAGGTGACATCTCAGATTCACTCGGCAGGATATGTTGAAATTCTCCATGTGTTTAGTGGCTATGGATATGCTGGGCTGGGTCATGTTGTGGTGGTTTTTTTTTTTTTTGGTTTTTTTTTTTTTTTCTTTTTTCTTTTTTTTTTTTTCCCCCACTATTTGTCTATGAGCAGCTGACAAAATCTCAGCACAGCTGACAAAATTTGGCACAGCTGACAAACCAAGGCATTGGCAGTCAGTTTGTCCCTACTTACAATAAACTACTTGTAGCTCTCTCTCCAGCTGACTGCTCCCCAGAGGATCTCCCACAAAAACTTCTCCTTGTTTTGAGCAGAGCAGAGATTGATGGTTAGCTGGCCATTAGAGGAATATAAATCAGAGGGAGCCTGGCAGAGGTGTGGGATGGAGGGGGCATGACCCAGTGCAGCTGCTGGGGCACCTGCCCGGTGTGCTGGAGGCACAGGAGGGCACCAGGCTGGCCATGGGGCTGCAGCATCCCTGCTGCTCCCTGCCCTCAGGTGCTCCCTGCCCAAGGTGAACATTACTCTGCCCCACTCGTCTCTGTAGGCAGAGCCTGCATGGACAGAAATGTCCGAGGTAAAATGCTACAAAACCACATCTCAGCTCGTAGAACTGCCTTACTACTGTCACTGAAGTGATGTGCTCAGATGTCACCATATGAGGTGTGTCAGGACCCACAGGGAGGACTTTTGATTTCTTTAATGATAGATTATGGAGTCTAGTTTAATACTAATTACATGTGCATTCCTCACAGAAATCCTCTGTTTGAAGTACCTGTTCTTTCTGCCTGCAGAAGGATAAGGCTGTTCCAACGTCCCAGTGGCTGCAGTGCTGTGGAATACTGAGACAGTGCTGCTGGCCTGGGGAGTCCAGGAGCTGCAGCAGCTGGAGGCAGCAGGAATTTGGGGGGTGGGTAGAGACTCATGATTGCCTTCTTTTAATTATCCCTGGGCTCTTAGTCACTTCTGAAACCAGGTCACTGGGCCAGAGAGACCTTTTGGTCTGACTCAGTGTTGCTGCTTGGATGTTAATGCTGACAATGACAGCCTGGCATTAATCCCTTCAGGGCCAGGAGTTCAGACTCAGGGTAAAACTGCAGCCCAGCTCGTGGTATCCTTGCAGATGGATGCTACTTCTCACTGCTCTCATTTTCTGAGCCAGATGCATGCAGGCTCATTACTACAGCTCCTACTCTAAAAATGGTGAATCTTATGCCTTGCTGATGAGTTTGTGGCTTTAGTTTATTTGCTAAACCTCATTTAGCTGCCTGCAAGGATTGTCACTTCATTCATTCCCTTTTCATCGTTTGTTTAGTGCTCAAAGGTAGAGTCTGATCATCTTGGTCTTTTTCAGCTGCATTTTCCCTGTGGGGTCACTGATTATCCACTAATGTGGCATGTTTGAGAAACACAGTGACATTCCCCAGTAAAAAGCCAGATTAGAAACAGAACAATTCACTCACATGATGACACGGTAAGTGTCATATCAGCAAAGCAATGTACATTTGCTTTATTTCATTAATCTGATTTTGTCACCTCTGTCCCAATATCCAGTTTACAGCACCAGGACTGTGAGCCCGCTCAAGGCTGGGCTGCCCAGAACCAAACTCTGCCTTTTCAGTGGTTAAGTTATACTGGGATGGGTTGTTTTCCATTCCTGTAGGAACAGTGACTGGAAGGAAGAAGATCAGTGGGTTTTCCAGACTGTTATCAACCAGTACCCAAGTGATCTTCAGAGGAGGAGAACTTTGTACCTGGATATGCTGCAGAGGTATCTTCCCCACAGATCCAGGCAGGAGCTGGTCAGTGCTGGTTTACCTATTCATTCAATTACACAAATTCTTACAGTGTATGGTGAACAGTTGTATCAAAGAATGTATGTTTATTGAAATTTTTTATTTTAAAATTTCTTAATTATAAATTTTATTCTGCACAGTAAAAAAGAAACATCCCCGTTTTCAAAATGCAGGATTTTTAAAACCTATCATTTCTTCAAAACAAGTCCTGGGCAGATTTTATAGTTCCATGTAGTCTTACAGCCAAACTCACAAAAATAATTTGTTAGTGTTGCTTCTGCTGCACAGTTTTACAGCTGTGTTATGCCACTCTGCTCCTCTTGGTGTTTTTATTTTTCATGAGGATGTACAGCCTTGTTGCATTGTCTAGGAATAGTTATTTTAATTTTTCTGTGGCACTTATATAGCATGAAGAGTGGAAAGTTATCTCTCACTCTTAAGGGAGAGGCTATTTTTATATACATAATGCTTTCAAATTGATTGCTGATTCCTCTCGCACTCCACAGTGAATAAGCACATAGCAGCTAATTGAGAAACTCATTTCAAGGCCAGAACACTTCAGGATGTCATAAGGAAAGTAGGAGGCTTTTTTTATCTGTCTGTATTTTTAGACCATCTACTTCCCTGTTTTTGAGGAGTGTCTAGTGCAAAGGAATGACAATGAAGTGATACTGATAATTAGCTAGAGCTTCACTAGAAATAAAGTTATTGTGGATTTCAGAAATGTTGCCCTGGACTGAATAGGGCTGAATAATCACATGCTTTGGACAATGCAGGTATGTTTTAAGCACAGCCACATTAATGGGTCTACTTCTTTGAAGGTTCATTTAAAATTTAAAACCACTAAATTTAAAAATCCAATTTTTACATCCAGCTGATATCTCTTGGTGTGTGTATTAGCATGACAACTATGGGAATGTTAAAGCACTGCTAAGAATGTGTTCTGGGAGCGTGTGTCACACTGGAACAGCAGCCTGGAGTCTTCCTCACCCCATTCCCCCCCTGCACACTGGTGAGGGGACCGCACTCAGTGCCTGATCCTGCAGCAGCCCCTTGCAGAGAGAGCTCTGGCTTTGGAGGAGCAAGCTGTCCAGCCCCTGCCCTGCTCAGGAGTGCCCTGGCTGCAGGAGCCTGTGAGCTGGGCCAGCTGCCCTGGCAGAGGAGTGCTGGGGCACAGGGCTGTGCTTTGCCTGCAGGGAAGCTCGAGGTGCAGCTTCAGCCAGCCGTGGGCTGGCAGGAATATCTGAGTCAGCATCCCCCCTGCCCTGCCAGAGGCCTGGAATTAGCATCTGGAATGGTCCCCTGGACACTGTGAGCAGCCAGCCATCTCCAGAATCTCATTATGCCCAGATACTTTGGGGATACAAGGCAGGTTCAAGACTCTACTGCCTCATTCTATGCAGCCTTACCTGGTACTGCTTCCATCAGTCTTGAACCTTGAATATCCTCATGAACCTCACTGGATTAGGCCAAAGCAAGTGGATTTTGGATTAAACACTCCTTGTTTTTGCTAGGTGGTGGCACTGGTGCTGGCACTGTGCTGCTTGGTGAACTAAGATTTTATTTCCAAATTTCCTACTAGGCAAGAAGTGGATTCCCCCCTGTACTGCTTTTGTACAATGGCTGTTATTGGTACCCAGTTTCTCTGTAGATCAAGATTTGTAGGAAAAGCCTCATCCTGCTGGAATTGCTCAGTATCTCTGGAGATGTATTGAAGGACCTGCTTATGTGTTATGTCCTTCAGGGCAGGGAGGGCCCATTGCATCTCATTTATTCCCATTGCAAAAGCACAGCTGAGCCAGGAGCAGTGGGCCAGGAGGGTGCTGTGGTGCTGGAGGGTGTCACTGCCCAGGACACTGGGAGCTGGTGACATCCCTGGACCTGGCAGAGTGCACAGGGCTGTGCTGAGGGTTCCTTGGGAGTATTGCTGGTACAAGAACTAAATCAATCACATGAGGTTAGCAAAAATGTCTAGGATTTTAATTTTATTAATGAATGGGTTTTAAGCCTTTGTGAAATGCCTTTCTCTTTCAGGTTGTTCATGAGAAGGCTTGGGATCGCTTCCATTCCATCAGGAACCAGCGCAGAGCCTTGCTGTTAGCCTGGGCTCAGCTTAGGAAAGCCTTTGTCCTCAGGGCAGTGGCAGCTGCTGCTGAAGCTGCTGCTGCTCACGAGGCAGAAGTGCTGCTGGCTGATTCCAGGCAAAAGCAACTGGACATCTGTGCTGATCTGAAAGCAAAGGTAGGTTTGGTTATAAATCCATCACCAAATCTGTGTCTAACATGCATTCAAAATGAAGTTTTTTACACTAACACTAATCTGTTTTCAGATAAATAATTGATATGTGTCTGCCCTTCTGTTTATTTTTAAGAATGCTTTTTGAGACATGAAACCATGGATCCCATAACTTGCTTGTCCTTGTTGTAGAAGGTTCACAATATTCTGATTTACTGTGGTAAGAGATGAAAAAAAGATAAAAATACCTGTGTGGTTTTGGTGAATGAATAAAGTGGGAGGAGGCTGGACACAAGAGGAAGATGTTGTGATGTTCATGCCTAAGGTGTTTGTAGAAGGAATCCCATTTCTGGGCATCAGAGGCATGTTAAGATTTGTTTAAACTGCTCTCTCTGATTCTCGACTTGCACAGAAATGAACATCTGAGAGCATGCATGATGTGTTATTCTCACTTTACCAATATTCTCTCTGCTGTGCCCTCACTTTTCAGTGACATACTAAACACTTGATTTAGGTTTTCTGCAAGAAGTAAAGCACGGTAAAACCAGTTCTGTGAGGCAGGTTTTTGATGTTGTTGCTAGTTTCTAGTCAGCAATAACTCAAAGCCCTTCTGTCTTGTGTTCTGGAGCTGTCTGGCGTAGGAAGGTTTGAATCTAAACACTTTAGGGTTAGAAACTGTCTGGGCATGACTAAGTGGGGAGTACCCTGCTCTGACTCCTGTGTCAGCCTTCCCTTGAGCCAGGGGCAGGAAGGAGTGGCTCTCTGGAGCTGAGGGGATGTTTGGTGTTTTTTTACCTAGGCCTTCCTTTCTGGAATGCCTGTGTGTCTCTTACCTGCACAACCAGAGATGGAAGGGCCAATTATTCCACAACTGTGAATTTGAGTCACTTTTCCCCCTCTTTGTTTCTTGTATTTTCCTTCCCCACGAGAAGAAACAAGCTGGTTTTGGAGCACTTTGTTGTCTCCGTGTAGTTTAAGATTCTCACAGATGCACTGAACATTGTCTGAAAGTTTTTTGGATTCTGACCTCCTGTTTCCAGGAACTGTTTGAAACTTAAACCTATTAGGCCTACACTTTTCAAGGGTGACCTTCAAAGGGATCTTCGTTAAAATGTTGAACATTTGAACAAAACCAACTCATCTGTTTCCCAGGAAAGAGGAAGGAAAAAGGAACATTTCTTTCATTAAAGGAGGATATGACTGTGACCTTGTTTTGATCAGCTCCACAACTCAAAGGGCTGGAGGGCGCAAGCTGAGGCTGGGCACAGAGCTCCCTCATTTCCAGAGAAATGATTCTCAATGTATCCATGGGTTCTGTTCTGGTCTGATGGGAATATGCATTTGAAAACTCTTAGTCTGCCCACTTAGAGTTCATTTTACAGACTTGTCTTTCTACAGTTCTGAACTTTACAACTACAGAGTGCTGGACATGGAAAGCAGCTGCTGGCAGGTAGAAGGGAACTCAGTCCAGTACCAATTCACAGAGGTAAAACCCATCCTGAGAGGGATCCACAGGATGGGTAAAAAGTCACTCTGTCTCTGAGGGAGAGTGTGGAACTGGAAATCAGGGCTTAGGGCTGTCCTTCCACCTTTTCTTTTGGGCCATTGATTGACTCAACATTCTGCATTTCAGTAAGTTTCACGTCAGGAAATCTTACTTATCTCCCCTTCCAGAGGGGCAGTGTAGCTGCCATAATGATTTACCTGTGAGTAAACCCTGGGTATGTTTGTGAGGAGGTCTTATCTGATTGAGAGGGACAGAGATCTCCTTCAGAGACCTCCTTCATTAGAGCAGCAGGTTTCAGAGAGAGACACAGCATTTGTGGTGACTCCATCTGTGAAAGGAAGTGATGGCACACACAGGGAAAGAGATGTAATATCTGACAAGTTGTGCACTGGTTTAGTTACTGCAATAACCACACAGTACCACCCAACTTTTATACAGTTCTCTTCCTTGTCAACAAGAAGCCAAAGAAGCAGCAGTCTGACTAAAGAACACATGATTTAAAGCTGTTTTAAATGCACTCGAAGCACCTACGCCATTGGTGAGACTCTAGGCCTTGTGACTGACAGGGAGGGACAGTTGAAAAGTAAAGCAGCAGAGAAGTGAATATTTGTAGCAGTTTCTACTTGAGGAAAGGACTTTCCAATTTTTATTCCATGTTCCATCTTGCAGACGATCAATGTGTGTCCTTAGCAGAAGTCAGAGTCCCTAAGGAGGAACTTTGGGACAACTCAAGAAGCTCAGGTGAAATAAATCACGAGGGCCATATGGTGGCCATCTGAAGGAAATAAAATGTGAAATGGATAATGCAGGAGAGGATACACTGTACATTCTTAAAGAGTAACTGTGCCTGTACACATCTTTAACGTCTCTGTTTGCCGGGGGAAAGCAAACAAAACAAACCCTGAGGGGTTACACTTTGAGGGGTGATTAGGAGTCACTCAGATCTTCTGTGCTTTGTGCTGTGGGAATCTGATCCCCCCAGGGCTCTGCAGCAGACACTGTGTGAAACAAAATCTCTCTTGGTAAAATTCCTTTTCCTAAACAACACAGAGAAGCAAATTTTTCCACTTTGCAAGGTAGGCAAGGCATGAAGTGAGGAGTGATCTTTCCAGAGGATTAGGAGGTGCTGCCCCACAGCTGGGGTTTGAAGTACTTGCTGTATTACATCACAAATTCAGCTGAGGTCTCTGCATTCCAAACATTATTTTTCTATTGAATCTATCTTCAAATATTTATAATCTGGTACTTTTCATCTTCATATAGAATGATTTTAAAAGAGGACTAGAGGGAAGGCCTGCAGCAGACCTTAGGGCAGTTGGATCTCCTGTGTGTGCTGCTTGGGGAAGCTTTTTCTTCCTCAGCACTAAATTGTGTGCCTGCTTGCCTTTAAATCTCTTCTCTCCCTCGTTTTGTGCTCCAGGATTAAACCCCACTCCAGTGCTAAAATCTCCTGCAACACATTGTGACTTTTGGGAGAGCAGCTCTTGCATTTCTTATCCTAGCAGAAACTAAGATAAATTAATTTCAAACAGAAAACATCAGGTGGAATTAACAGGGGTATTGCAAATTGTATAAAGCATCTTTCAGACTGTTTTCCTTCTCCTTTCCTGTATTGTAAGAAAGGATGTGACAGTAAACTTAGGAAAAAAAATATTTCCCTATTCAGCATGTAGTCAAGTCACTGGTTTAAACACTGTGACCATCAGAGAAGATCAACATTGAAGTGTTACGACTGAATGTTAAAAACAATCCACAGAGGAATCACAGCCAGTGCTTTGACTATAATCCAATCATCTTGAATAAAACTTTTAAAAAGAATAAGCATTGAAGAGTAAGTTACTCAAAATAATGGTTTTCTTTTTCAGAAGTGTTGTCTATTCAACACTGACCCATCCATTTGTTTGGCATAAAAAATACAAGGAAGTTATAATAACCTACATTTTAAATATAGCTACTCATGTTTGTGGTGAACTGAAGAGCTGTAGGATGTTATAGCATGTCTCCAAAAGGGATGTGAGCAAGTGTCTAAGACTCTAACATTCATCAAAGATGAGCCAGCTCTGACTCAGTAATAAGTTTTCTATCCAGACCTAATAAACCTGGATTTAATAGTCTGAGGTCAGCACAGCACTGCCATGTTTTTGTCTTTGGGTCAGACAAAGCTCATGCACAGTCCATGGGAAGCACTTGCAGAGGTTGTCTCTGCACATTTGCCTTGCCTGCCTTTCTGCCAGTCTTTTCCCCCCTGTACCCTGTGTTCCATCACACGTTGTTGTTATTTCTGATCTGTCCTCCTGCTGGAATGGCCTCCCACTGTATTTCTGACATTGGCCTGTGGCTGCAGAGCCCTGCACTCCAGGGAAGCTCCTGGGGCTGTTTGCCAAAGCACTGAGTGTGTTCCTCCAAGAACTGGATTCCTCCGGGGACACTGGCACAGCTCGGTGCTTGATCCCCTGGGCTGCAGCTGCAGGCTTTTGGGAGCAGGGGCTGCAGGGTGCTGTGCATGGGAGGAGACCATGGACAGTTTTGTGAGCTCTGAGATCCTTTGGAACAACCCCCAGCAGCCCAGAACTTGAGCTGCTCAGAGCAGCACACAGGGGATCATAAAACTAATATGTTTTCACTAATATTTTCAGGCCTCAGGTCAAATGTGGGATAG
>JANRMJ010000107.1:36562758-36590114 GCA_025584955.1 Alethe diademata | reverse complement strand
GGCAGTGTCACTGGCAATGGGGCAGTGTCACTGGCAGCGGGGCAGTGTCACTGGCAGTAAGGCAGTGTCACTGGCAGCGGGGCAGTGTCACTGGCAATGGGGCAGTGTCACTGGCGGCGGGGCAGTGTCACTGGCGGTGTCCCCTGTGGCACCCCAGCAGTGTCACTGCCGGTGGGGCAGTGTCACTGGTGGCGGGGCAGTGTCACTGGCAATGGGGCAGTGTCACTGGCAGCGGGGCAGTGTCACTGGCGGTGTCCGCTGCGGCACCCCAGCAGTGTCACTGGTGGCGGGGCAGTGTCACTGGCAGTAAGGCAGTGTCACTGCCGGTGTCCCCTGCGCAGGGTGCGGTTCCGCCGGGCCCTGCTGGAGCAGCGGCAGCAGCAGCAGCGGGAGCTGGCCCTGCTCCGGGAGCAGCAGCAGCAGCACAAGGAGCAGCGCCTGGCAGCGCTGCGGCAGCAGGTGGGTGCGGGCTGGGGGCGGGCTGCGCCGCGCTGCACCCGCGCACACCCGGCGCCTCTAAAGAAACGAGGGAACCAGGTAAAGGGCACTGCAGGTCTGCCTCACAGTAATTCTCTCCTGCTATAAATCCTGCGTCCTTTCTAGATCTGACAACGGGAACATTATGGCATTAAATTGTACTGTAGGACCTGCTGATATCTGAGAGGAGATAGAGAAGGTTTTTTTCCAGGTTGGATGTGATTTTTTTTCTGGGCTTTGTTTGTTTTAATAACCTTAAGTCTGCCTTGGGTCTTAGGCAAGATTTATGAGTAATTTGTATTCTTTTTAAACTCTGAAAATTTGCACACCTTGGATAACTTTTCTTCAGAGATATTTGAGTCTCTGAAACTTTAGCACATTACTTTTTAAAAAGCACCCACAAAATGCCTACTAATGCTTGCTAATGTCATAGTAAAAGTAGTACTAGGGTTATTTTTTTCTACTGCTGACTTTTGAAAGAGTAATTTTGCCTTATTTTACATTTCTGTATGTAATCTCCTTGTTTTTCCTCGAAAGAGGCTGGGTGGTAGTTGTGATCTGTTGAGCTCTTCCCACTGACTCAATTCTCTTGCCAGAGTAGAAAATGCTTCTAAAGGGCCTTTGCCTGGGATGGGGATGCTCCCACTTCATTATACCTCTCTGACCAACATTTATTCTCTGTTTCACACTAAGGAAATATTGCTTTATAAAGTATGTACATTGTTTGTATGGGTGGGGGCGAGACGAAAGATCTTTACTGAAGTCGTTTGGGCAGCAATACAAAGATGACATTTTATTAAAGAAATGGGTGAAAAAGTTATCTTATGCAATTTAAAGTATTTTTTTCTACTTTTAGCCATTCTTCATATGGGCTTCTGACTTCAGTTATTTTGCTCATGCATCTTTCTGTATTTTTCCAAAGTAGTATTAGACTGTATCTGAACATTTTAACACGAAGAAAGCAAACAGCAAAAAAATATTAACTCTGGCACAATACAGTGTCTGGGAGTCTTTGATATTGATCTAGCAACAGGAAATTGCACAGTTGAAGAAGTTGCACTTCAGAAAAAAGTCAGAGTTGTATTATTTGGGGCATATCACTCAATGCTGTTACCCATGACTCTGTAGAAATTGTGAACTATTGCCCTGAACAACTTTGTTTCCATTGGAAGAAAAAGGAAGTCTGGACTTATTGGAATTGTGGGAATTGCAGGATGATGAGGCTGCTGGATCCTTGCAGAGGCTGGGTTGGACACTGGAGCTCGTGTCAGTGTCTAGTGCTGGTTTCTCCAGCAGGGACAGTGGATGAGGGTGCTCTCAAAGGTGTTAGTGACAATGACCTGCTCTGGCCTTAGCTCTACACACACAGTAATTGCTGCCTCCATACCCTGCCTTTAGGTTGTTGCCAGACCAGATCCAGCCAGAGCAGTGGCTGACACGGTGGCGTCCAGAGCTCGGATGGGCATTGGGAGCAAGGAGGAGTTTGAGCTGCGGCAGCCCCTGTTCAGGCTGCACACGTACAGTGAAGAGCAGGTAATGGGCTGCAGTCCTGCTGAGGAAATGAGTCAGGAGCTGAACTGGCTGTGCTCGTGTTTCAGGGCACTCAGGTTGCTGAGGAGGCTGCTCCCTCAATTTCAAATGCACTCAAGGAACATCTTGATTTCTTTAGATTCCCTCACTGTTCCCTATCTGCTCAATCAATACATTTGCAGTAATTCACACTCTGGAATTTGAAAATTATTTACAAAAAGAGAAGAGCTATAGTACAATTCTGTGGTGTAAAAGCTTTCTTTTGACACTGAATAAGATGACAAATTTAACGATGTCTATAGCTAAAGTTGTCCAGAACTTTCCATTTTAAGGCATTTTAAAGCTCTCAGTTTGGTAATGGGAAGATGTGGGCTTTGTTTGGTTATTAAAATTCCCCAGATCTGACCAATGTATGAGGTTCTGACAAATCTTAGCTCAAACCTGCTCTGAACATGTATATTTGAATATGTATATTTGTGTCCTGTGCCGTAATTCTCAGCAGGCTCTTTCTGATTCGACTCTAGCCACGCTTGGTGCTACTCAGGCTGCAGTTTGTGATCCCTGCCCAGCACATCCCTGTGCTCCTTCCCAGTGCTGCAGGGCTGTGGATCATGTTCCCAGTGCTGGTCTCCAGCAGCTCTGGGCACTGGGGAGGTGAGGCTGGAGCTTCTTCAAGGTGCTGCTCTTCCTTGTGCTTCCAGCGCAGTCCCACTGCAGACTGTGGAACAGGAATTGGAAAGAGGCTTACAGACCTTGTCACATAAACTTTTGACAAATTTCAGAAGTAATTTTCCTGGGACTAATTGTCCTTCTGGCAAATGAAAGTGGCACTGCCATGTAAGCACAAGGCGACACTGTGAGAAAAATCATAAAGGCATTTGAAGCACTTGGATTCCATAGGAACAACCAGGAGGGGATTGGAGTCTGTGCTGCACTTGGGGCTGTGAGCATGAACATGAGGGATGGCAGCAGCTCCTCAGGGAGCTTTGTGGCTTCTACTGATCATTGCTGTGGTTTTTTAACAGGTCATTTCTGACCCCAGGCTCCGTGTGGAGCTCGCTCTCCGAGAAGCTGGGCTGCATAAAACACTTTATGCACGAGAGGTTTTGTCAAAACTTCCACCACCGAAGCTTCCAAGGAGAGACATGGAATCTACAGCTTTTAAAATGTAGAACACCTCTCGTCTGAGGGACAGAGGAGCAGCAGGGGTCTGGTCTGGCCCCCAGTATGCAAAGCTTGAATGAATTCCCTTTGGTGTGTCCTAGAACTGCTCAATTCCCCGTGTGTGCAGCCATTCTGAGCTGTGCTGTGTCCCTCTGCACCTGCCTGGTGCAGGAGAGGCTGGGCTGTGTGCTGCTGTCCTGTGACTGCCCATGGCCCTTTCCACTGGCAGCTGGCACACCTGGCTTAAGGACTCCTGCACACAGCACAGCCAATCTGATCTGCAGCACCTGGAGTAGCAATTCTTGGGATTTAATTGCCAGCAGAAGTCCAAAATAGCTTTGCACAGCAGTTGCTTTAGATTTTATTATGTTACATGAATAAATCCCACCATTTTCTTTCCAGGTTTCTTGAGAATTTCATTCTTTTAGTTATAAAATCTTCATTGCTATGAATGTTTCTAATATTCCTAATATGATTATGATAAGACGAAACTTAAACCTTTGTCTATATTTAGTAGGCAACTTGGTTCATCATATTTACTGCAAACCAGTCATACAATTTCACATTGCAGATTAGTTTTTCAGTATAAATTATAATTAGAGCTGAGATCTTTATTTCTTTATTTTGTGGTGTGACACTCCTGAGAGTGTGCAAGGGTCAGCCCAGGAGTAGCATAATCCCAGTGTTGCAGCTGAATTTATTGGGGAAATGCTGCAGAGCCTGCCCTGAGCTAGGGGAGTGACATCTTCTGGGCTCAGTCTTTGTGAGTTTGTGCTAAAATTACAATTCTGTGTATATTTGTACTTTTTATTTTGGTATCTCCTTTGGGGTAACTCGCTATTTTTAAAATAGACTTGGCCACCTCACAACTGGCTGGATATTATTCCTGTGGGGAGACCAGCAGTGCTTTGCTGTGGGGAACACACTGGCTGTGAGACAATTCTCAGGCAGGCATCATCCCAAACCCAGGCAGCTGACTTTTTCCCTTGCCCTTAAAAGCAGATCTACAGGATAAAATATGGATAGGGGTGGCAGTTCAGAGCTCAGCTGTCTTTATGCCAGGGATGGGCAGTTCACTCTCAATTGTACTTTTATAAAGCTTGATGAGAATTTCTCTGTGAAAATTAAGTTATTTGGTTACAAGCTAGACTACTTATTTGTGAATTTTGGTAGTGAGAAAAGTGTCTTTAATGCTAACCAGTGTCTGAAGGTCAGGTCCTCAGCTGACCATGGCTGGGTGCTGTGCTGTCCCTCTTGGCATGTGCCTATTTGTGACACCTTTAAATACTGTAGGAATGAAAATCTGAACGGCCTTTGTAACAGCAGTAACAATAATGGTCACAAATATGGATTAATTTTCACGTCATTTACTTAGGTTTTGTCTTTATGCCCAAAGCAAAGGATTGTCCTTCCTGGAAGATGGCTGTGGACAGGAATGACCCTAACAGGACAGTCCTTCACTGGGGCTGGAGCCAGGAGTGAGAAACCTGCGGGTCTGTTCCGCACCCTCGATTCTCGTCAGCACACATCTCATCGGTGCGGCTCCAGCGGCGCTGGAGGCCGGCCGTTCCTGGTGTCCTTTGGCTCGAGCTGCACCTGGTGTCCACTGGCTCCGGCCGCTCCCGGTGTCCGCTGTGTGTGCTGACTGTGTCCGCTCCTGATGTCCACTGGCTGTGGCCGCTCCCAGTGCCATTTGGCTGCGGTCGCTCCGCACTCCACGGGCCTGGAGCTGTCCCGGCTCCTGGAGCTGTCCCGGTCCCGGTTCCCGGGGCAGGCTCGGTGTGTGGGCTGGGCCTGCAGCCCTGCTCCCGGGAGGTGCCGGTGCCTGGGGCTGTCACCGTCAGTCCGTGGGGCACAGGCCCAGGCGCTTGCGGATGAAGGCGGCGATCAGGCGCTGCGGCCGCTGCTGGTACTCCCACAGCACCTCGTGGGACGCCCGGATCTGGTCCCCCTCCAGCCGGTCCAGGAGCGCCACGCACACCACGGCGGCTGCAGGAGGCCAGAACGCAGTCACCTCACAGCCCTGCTGAGCCCGGCCCTCATGGCCCTCATGGCTGGACCTGACCTGGCCTGGCCTGGCCCTCACAGCCCAACCCGGCCCGTCCTCATGGCCCTCACAGCCCTCATGGCTGGACCAGCGGCCACGACTCTGCTGCCCTGGGCTCTGTCCCAGCATGGCCGGGACCAGAACCTGCTGTGGGGCCAGAACCTGCTGTGGGGCCAGGACCGGCTGTGGGGCCAGGAGGGGCGTGACAGGAGCAAGCTGTTGGTTTGTCCAGCACGCACTCAGGTCTTCTAATGCTCACTTGGGTTTTATTGAGCTATGAAATTTGCTTTAGCATTCTTTTCTAGATAAAATCATTAAGGATGTGTGTTTGGCCTTCTGGCACTAAACAGGACCCTTGGAGGGGGTTAAGCCTGTGTGTGGGGAGAAGGTGGAAGCGACAGCACTCACCTTTGAGACCACACAGGCCGCACAGGGCAGCGAAGGCCGTGGACTCCATCTCAATATTCCTCACACCGGCATCATAAGCTCTCCTTAAGTACTGCAACTTTTTTTCACTGGAAAAAGAGCATAATGCACCGTCTAATCTCCCCTGACCTGGAAAGGAAGCAGAGAAATGTCACTGTCGGTCTTGCATGGGGTCGTGGGCCACAGGGCGTAGGTGCAAATGGGAAGTCCAGCAGTGCCCACATTCTGTCTGAGGCTCACAAAGTTTCGCTGGTTAATTTGTATTCCCCTCACTGTTAAAGCCAGCGTGCTGTGTCTCTGTATAGGGGAGAGAATGACGCAGGTTTCAACATGGGTAAAAGGTGGAGTCAGCCCACGGGTGGCAGGTACCAGGGGATGCTGTGCTCTGTGGGGACAGGCCATTGCTGCATATCAGCTGTGAGGGCCTGCCAGGTTAAATCCCAAAAATGCCAACTGACTGTAGAAGAGGTACAACAAGCTATGCAGAATGGGAACGCTGAGGAGAGAAACCCCTTTAATGTGCGTTTAATGTTTCTGCAGGGGCTGCTGTGGGTGGAAGTGGAGCTGCTTGCAGAGGCACTCCTGGTGCTGGTCAGGGAAGTGGGCCCAAGGCACTGGTGCTCCCCTCCTGCAGCTGCAGGCAGGACTAACCCTGTGTTCAGAGTGGGCACTCATCCCCACCCTCTCCTCTAAGCCTCAGGCTCTGCTGTCCTGCTGGGTGCTCAGAGCAGACCTGTGCCCCATGCAGCTCCTCCTCACACTGGCTGAAGGCCACGGGGCAGGCAAATGCTTACCTGTCGCTGGCCAGCTTGCAACTGCCCTTCAGCTTATTGCTGCTCCTACTTTAATCCTCTCAAATGGCTTTTTGTTTAAATAAAATATAGACTTGAGCAATACACAGATGGCTTCATCTGCAAGCAGATCTAAAGGTTTATAAATAGTGCTCAGATTATTAATTCTTCATCTATTACATTTCATCTACTCTGCAATCAGCGTTTAATTTTGCAAAGGAAATGGTTCCAGAGTAACCGAAGTTTGTTTATGGAAATCTCACAGACAACCTAATATTTTCCTAGCGCTTAGTAGTTTTGAAGTGACAGTCTTGCTGCAGGGGAACAGCTTGGTGGCAAACTCAGCAAGGTGCAAGCAGAGGTACTGTGTGTTCCGAGGGTGCCCCCTGCTCTGCCTGGCCCCCCAGCACTGTGGGGGTCTCTGCCTGCAGCCCTCCTGGGGCTGGGTTCCCTGGATGGCTTTGTCCATGGAAGAGTGGAAGGACTTGGCATTACATGTGGTGAGGAAGGACAGACAAAGCTGGCTTTACCTTCGTAGAAGTCGTAGGTGCACATGGTATGGCCAATGAGCGTGGGGAAGTCGGGAATGTCCCTGCTGCAGGCCAGCAGTTCCTCTGCAAGGTCCTTGTCCAGCTCGGTGCTGCGCACCACCACGTCGCCCAGCACCACCTGCTCAAAACGTGGCTGGAAGGAGGAGTCCACGGCCGTGTCAGTGATCACAACAGACCCAGCCTCGATCCCTGTGGAAATGGAAGCTGAGGCTGCCAGAGCTCAAAACACCCGTGTCCTGCTGCTAAACTTCAGCACAATAGGAAAATCTCAATAGATCTGTCTCTTCAGCAACTAAAGAAGATGTCAGGGAATAATTGAAATTCATGACGTATCACAGATGTACAAGTAAATGTACAGAGTCAGCACAAGGTAAGTGATTGTGAGAATGTGCTGAGTGACAGGAGTTTAGCTGCTTCTGGCTTGCGGAGATTGTGCAGCCCCAGCAGCTTGTGCAGGCATGGGCAGCACCACTGCCTCAGCCAGGGGACACGGATTCATTTGGGTCACCACTAATCCAAGTTTTCTGTTTGGAAAGTGACACTTGGCTCTAGTGGAATCCAGGCCTTGGTACACTCTGAGAATGTGCACTCTGCCAAGCCAGTTGCTACAACTTTTCTGGGTTTAACCCAAAACAAAATACCATGTTTGATATTTAGAGACCTGACAAAATGCTAAAGTTCGGAACTGCATGACCTGTTGCTGAGAGTTCTTTTTAATAATAGCTGTTTTGCCCTGAAGAAAGAGCACAAATGGCTTACCTAAGCCCCCAGAAGTACCGATACGTATGATAGTAACATCCCGGCATTTTGCATGGTGCAGCAGTTTGATCAGCTCATGGAGCATAATGGAAATGGAAGGGATGCCCATTCCATGCTGTTGCAAGGAGAGAAAAGAGAAGATCAGTCCCCACGAGGCTGTGGCAGGTGACAGTACATGACTGCAGTGAGCTCAGGGTTATGCTGTGGCTTTTTCTGCTGAACATCCCAACAGCAATTTTTGGCAGATGTTCTGTAGGCCTGGAGCTGCTGGGGCTTCTGCTGCATCTGCCCAGTGCTCCCTTCCTTGGTCATCTGTCTTCTGCTCCATTGCTGGACCGACATCCTTTTCTTAGCTTAACTTTTAAGTACAAAAAGTGTTTGGTGCTGTGGAGTTTGGATTTTTCTCTTGAAAATGCCTCACATTTTTTTAGTTTTGCTATCATCTTCAAAAAGTGGAAGGAAGCATGTATGGAAGCTCCATTGATTAAGGTACACAGCCAGTTTTTGTGTTGCTTTGTCTCATTTCTCTTGGCTGTGGGACCAACGCTCTGTTTGCCTTGTATCATGTTTTAAATATGAAACCTTTTTGCATGTTGTTATTCTGGAACATCAGCCTGGCTTATTTGCCAATGTCTATAAAATTTATTCTCATTGTAAATATTCAGAGCTGGAATCTGTGTTCCTGCCCCTGTACGTTTGAGCTTAGTTGTGTTTCTAAGCAACTTGCAGAAATGTGAGGTTGGCAGCTGCTCTGCTCTGCATGATGCTCCTCGGGGTGCCCATGTGCTCTGCCCCGTGTCCCCTTCTGCACTGGCCAAAGCTGCTGCATGGCCACAAACTCAGTGAGGATTTGCTTCTGGCTATGTCACTGCTGCTGTCAGGCTGGGGAGCAGCAAATCTTGTGGCAGTTCTCCCCCTTGGATTCTCGCAGACTGATTCCCTCAGGCTTGATTCCCTTGGTCAGGATTGGTTTGGTTTTGTCAGAGGGAGCTCTGCAGTGTGAGTGATTTCATCTCCTGTGAATCACATTTCAGACTAATCTTCTGCCTGAAGAAATGGTGTCAGGACCAAGCCTTTGGGTGTGAGTGCTCTCCAGCACAGCCTGTGTTTGCTTTTCCCTTTGTTCAGTGCCAAAAATCCTGCTCTAAAAGAATAATTCTTAATAAGGCCAGGTTTTTGTTTTAGAGCTTGTACCAATGTAATACTCCCAGCAACGTTTCATAGTTCATACGTGGTGAGAAGCGGTTTTGCCTCCCAAACTGAGCTGAGCAGAACACGTGCACGCCTGTTGTTAGTGCAGCACTTTCCAAACGTCAAGGGGTGCTGGGGAATTCTGTTCAAACAGCAGCAGCTTTGCCATGGCTGGGAGCTTGCACTGCTGGCAGGGGATGAACAGTGAAAGGGGAACTTTTTGCTGGTGGGTGTTGAGGGAGGTAGGTGAAGGTGAGGGAGAGGCGGTGGCAGCCCGTCCCTGTGGCCGCAGCCCACGCTGTCTGGCCGTGGAGGCCGCAGCCCCCGGGCCCGGCAGCAGCCCCAGGGCCCGGCAGCAGCCCCGGGGCCCGGCAGCAGCCCCAGGGCCCAGCAGCAGCCCCAGGGCTCCAGCAGCAGCCCCAGGGCTCCAGCAGCAGCCCCAGGGCCCGGCAGCAGCCCCAGGGCCCGGCAGCAGCCCCAGGGCCCAGCACGGTGCAGGACTCACGCTGACGGAGAGCACGGGCCCTGCCCGGTACATGGCGTAGCGGTCCGAGCCCGCACAGATGTCGGCCACGTCCTGCCCGGCTGCCGCCAGCCCCAGCTCCCGCTGCATGAACTGCGCAAACGCCCGCATCCGCTTCGGGCTGCCGCCCACGCACACGAACTGCAAAGAAACATCAGCGTGTGCTCAGAACGAGTGCCACGGCTCAGCCTGATCGTGGCACTGCTGCCTGTGCCAGCCACACCTCCCCAGGGAACGCAGCGGGATGCCACTTCCTCACTGTCAGTCAAGGGACACTGCAATGACTGAGGGTCACAAAAGCAGGAGTTAACACAAAACCCAGGCCATCACTCTGGCAGGGTGGTCACTGCCCTGGGTCTGAGCAGCCATACAGCTGCACATGCCTGGATATCAGTCCTGGGCAAGAAAATCTAAAATAATTCAGCAAATTTGAGTTGGCAGTATCACCACTGATAGCAAAGCAAACCCAGATGTTGGAGGAGCTCATTGGTTAATTTATTCCATGAACAGTGCTGACTGCAATTAGTGAGCACTGCTGATGGTACAGAGGCCATAAAGTCAGGGAGTAAAAAGGACAATTTTTACATATTAAAGGAAAATATGCTGGCTGAAGGTAGGAGGAGGATGAGTGTGCAGCTGCCAGGGTGCAGGGCAGCAGGAGCCCACACTGTGCTGTGCCAGGCTGCTCCAGCCCTGGGCACCGAGGCTCTTCCCCCGCATGACTAGGGAAAGACTGGTTTGAAATTAAAGAGCATGTCATCGTGACAAGTCAGTTTTGACAGCAAGTCTCAGCCAAAAATTATATTACATCCTTCTTCCCTTGTCTCCAGCAGATGATGATCAAGATGCTTTAGACAAATGCCTCCTCTGTCTGTCCTCCAACATGGGGCCAATATAAAATCAGGTTTTACAGAGCTACAGGTTTTTATAAAGATAATTTTCTGTTGGACTTTCTGCCCCAAACAAACAAGGACACGCAACCTCCTTGCCCAGGCTGCTTTGGCTGCTGAGTCCCTTGGCTGAGCAGCCAGACCCCACCCTGCAGGAGCTCTGGCAGCAGCAGGGCCCCGGCATGGGCCAGCAGCACCGTGGGATGGATGCACAGCTGGAGAGCCTGTGCAGGGGGAGCTGCTGCCTTGCTTTTGGACCTGCTCTTTACCTTGATGTCCCCAAACATTGCTGGCAGGTCGTGCGTCTTCGTTCCCAAGTCCAAGTGGTACAGGACATCCTCCTCCATTAAGTCCAGGTGTGGGTTTTTAACAAGGACCAGCCCACTCCTGCAGGGAGACAGCAAGGAGATGGGCTGGGGCACAGGGCAGCCTGGAAGCTCCACGAGGGTACACGCAGCCCTGGTGTTGGATGAGGGATGGGACAGGGCCAAGGGACAAGCTGGCTGTATGTGGTGTAGGGACCAGGTGTCTTTCTGTGCCAGGTAACCTCTTTGACATGTCTACTACTATATCGATATAGCTGGCAAAAATATGTCTCAGTATTTATCAATTTTGTCAATGGCAACCTTAGCTCTTTCCTTCTTAGGGTTTTGCCAGCAATGTCCAGAGGTGATATACTGTGCTATTTGCTATGTGACAGTTTATTAAGCTCTCAGCAAATCAGGATTTCAGACTTGTCCCAAATAACTGCCTGGCAGAGTGAGTGCAGACACTGCAGGCAGCCAGAGGCCAGCTTGCTGTCCCTTTCCACCTGCTGTAAGAGATGAGAAGTAACTAACTAACAATGCAGGTTGGTTTTATAAATGAGGCTTAAAGGAAACCAGAGAACATTCTTATCCTCTTATTAAAACAAATGCAGATGTTGCCCTGTTACTCACCCCGAGTAAGCTGTTGTTTCGGTCATAGCGGCTCCCAGAGGCAGCTGAAATGGATACCCTGCTGAAAATTAAGGAAAACACTGCCTGTGTCCGCAGCCGCTGAGGTTTAGAGCTCAGAAGAGGTTTCCAGGGGCTCTGCAGGGGGTTAAATAGCTCCTGTGCTTTGTGCAGCTCCCAAGGTCAGCAGTGGCCAGTCCCCCCGCCCGCCTGCTCCTGTGTTCAGTCGGGTGCCAAGGTTCCTCCTGGGCTGGCACGGTTCCTCCCAGGCTGGCTTCTTGGGCAGGTGCGTCACCAATAACCTTGACTGGCAGCCCTCGGGCTGGGGCCGGTGACCTGCTGGCCCTCTGGCCGGTGACCTGCCGGCCCTCAGGCCGGTGGGGTGGGCAGCGGGCACGTGGCTGCACATGTGCGCCCTGGGGAGAGGGTTTGTCCCTGCTGGATGTTGCTGTGCTCCCACCCTGGGCTGTTTCTTGGCCCTGGGGACTGAAGGGCACTGACAGCCTGGCCACTGCTGCTGCCCTGGACACTTCTGCCAACTGAGCCGTTCTCTGGCTGCAGAAGGTGCAAATCCAAAATGTCCCTGCATTTGTCTGGGGTGCACCAAAATGGGATTTGGGCTGTAGCCAGCCACCAGCCCTGCTCAGAACAGCTCTTGGACCACCAGGCTGGCCTGGGGAGGCTGATTTCACTCTCAGTGATGCCCAGACAGCACTGTTGGCTCTCATGGTCCACTCAGCCCCGTCTGAGCCCAGGAGCCTGTCAGAGCACTGTGCAGTGTGCAGTGTGCTGGGGCAGCCTGGCACAGGTTCCAGTCCAGGGCAGCCAGAGGGCTTGTGCGGCTGCAGGACGAGCGTGTGATGCTCCTGCAGGAGCAGGAGGAGGCTGGAGATCCTGCTCCTGCCTCCTGTCCCAGCAACAGGAGGCACTGCCCTGGAAGATATTTAGGCAGCTGCTGGAGGGGCAGAATCTGGCGTTTGCTGTTGGCGTCTGGGAATTGTCAGTGGAAGCTCTGATAATGAGAGAAGTGCTGGATGCTTAATTACTGGGTGAAAGCACATTGTGTGGGGCTGGCTTGCACCCTGCATTGGGGCAGTGATGCGGTCCTGCTTTCCTAATGAGGAGGGACAGAAATTATTGTAACTGAGGAAGCCTTTCCCTGAGGCAATGCCCATTTTGCTACCCATGCAAGCCCTTAAAATTGCAAAACCCTGTATAAAAATAAGCAGACATTGCAAGCCAGAGGCCTGCAACATGTGAATTGGGTACCTTACCCGAGATAGGGTCAGATAGCTCTGAGAAGGGGAAGGAGCAGAGCTCTCAGGGATATTTCAGGCTTGCTGGAGTCATACCAAAGGCAGACTGAA
Source organism: Alethe diademata (assembly GCA_025584955.1). Classification (NCBI taxonomy): domain Eukaryota; kingdom Metazoa; phylum Chordata; class Aves; order Passeriformes; family Muscicapidae; genus Alethe; species Alethe diademata. The sequence goes on along the minus strand of JANRMJ010000107.1, from coordinate 36,577,463 downwards.
AGGTTTTCTCTGCTCTGATGACGTTCTCCCTTCCTGGATGCTGTTCACATATGCCTGCCAAAAATGACTTATTACTGATGCTCCACAGCACTCCTGAAGAATAAGGATCTGGAGACTTTTCCCTTTCAGAAAGCACCAGATTTGTGTGAGGGGCACAGAAGAAGTTTCCTTGGCTGCACACACCTTCTGCCTGCCGAAGTCACTCGGTGCAATTGCTGTGGTTTCAGCACACAGCGGATTGCGCGCTGGGCTCCATGCAGAGCTCCCAGTCCTGCCCAGTGAGTTACCTGAGCTGGGGAACACAAGCAGAAGGTTTGCTGCCGTTTGCCAGAGGCGGCTGGGAATGCTCTGGGGAAGGTGAGATCAGGCTGAGGCTTCCTGTGGATTCTCCTCCTTCTCTGGTCTTGTTTGGTGGAGGAACACGGCCCTGGCCCTGCACCCACCTGCAGCACGACTGGGAGAGCTTTCACCACGGAGCGAGGGTTCAGCAGAATGGTGGGTGGATGGGTGGACAGATGGACAGACAGCTGGACATCTGAGTGACCCTGTGGCAGGGCAGGGCAGGGCAGGGTCCCACCCACTGCCTGGGCTGGTAAAGGCAGTGCTTCCGTGTCTCCCTTCCATGGCAGAGGATTTCTGGGCACACGTGGAAGGGTCCACACCTGCACGGTTCAAACCATCCCACGACAAAACAATTTTCCCGAGCACATGGACAACTTCTAAAATATTTTCTTATGAAAAATAGTGTTCCAGCACAGCCAGCTGGGACATCCCTGCCTGGTGATCAGCAAAGCCCCTGCCCTGCCTGGCTGCAGCCTCTGCCCCTGGTGTGCTCGGTCCTAGGCAGGGACCTCCCCTGGCAAAAGGGACAAGATTTTGGAGGGTGGCCCTGCTGAGTGAGCAGGGACAGAGTCCCCTGGAACCACAGCTCCATCTGAAATGTCAGGCTGAGAACTGGTGGGCAAGCAATGTTCCTGTGGTGTTTGTCCGTGCTGTGCCCAAGGTAAAAGGAACCAGTGTGTTCTGTTTAAGTAAACATGATTGCACCAAGGGAAACAGTTGCATTGTGCTTTTGGATCCCCAGAAGTGCCATTGAAGAGAAGGAACAGCAGCTACCACTATGGCCATTCAGGTTTCAGGGCCTCTCTGGCTCAGCTCAGCTCCCTGCCTGGCCAGTACAATAAGTCCCTCACCTTTGGTTCCTTCATCTGATTATTTTTCCCATGGTTGTTCTTTGGGATGGCTTTCAGTAAATCCCAAACTGAAGTGTGGCTGTTCTTTTCCTACCTCTCCTGCTTGCCATGGCAGAGGCTGCAGAATGGAATGGAGTAGAATAACACAAATTGAATCAAATAGAATAATGGACTAGGATAGGATAAAATACTGAAGTAAAATGCTTTCAGTTGAAAGGGACCTGCAGTGCTGATCTAGCCCAGCTGCCTGCCTATTTCTCCTGCTCGAGGCAGCATGGGGAGGTGGGGATGGTGAGAAGCAAAGAGCACTGGCCCAAGTGAGTGTTTGTTTGTGACTGATTCAGAGCTAAATCCAGCCTCTCCAAGTGCCAGGCAGTGGAGCTGTTACCATATGTGCTAGAGATGACAAATAAAGCACCATGAAGAATATGGCACAGTAACATATGGCAGTGTAGACAGGCTCTCGGCAAGGCAAGGGCTGGGGAGAGCCAGCTCTCCCGCCCATCCGACACCTCTTGTCATGTTAAATGCAATTTTAGAACAGACAGCGATGGCAGCCTGTGCTCGGCAGGGAGCTCGCCCTGCCGTGTCCTGCCGGGGCTCTGCAGCCTTGCTCCCAGCCAGCCCCAGCAGAGCAGCTCCTGCTCCCCTCGGCTCGTCTCTGCCTCGCTCCCGTGGTGCTGCGGCAGCTCCCGGAGCTGCTGATGGGTGGGATGCTCCAGCAGCCTGCAGCTCAGCCCTGCCCGCGGCTGCCGGCCCGGGCTGCCAGGAGGGGCAGGGCTGCCCGTCCAGGAGCTCCTCAGCCCCGGCTCCTGCAGGGATGAGAGCCTGGGCTCAGCTCACAGCTCTGCTTCCATAGCAGAGAGCTGATGAGCATCCCCAGTCCGAGGGGTGTCTCATGCATTCCTCCAGCCATGACTCCTGGCAGCTGGCAAAAGGGAGCAGCAGGACAGGAGCAGCAGAAGCACCGGGGAGTGTTTTACCTGACAGGAGGCAGGCCATGTGCCAGCAGTACCAAGATTTCCTGCTCCCCTTACCGGCCCTGTGCTGCAGAGCCAGAAAAGCGAACGCAGGCAGCAAAATGTGGATTTTTATCAGCTGTTTGCTCTGGCTCTGTGTCTTTCCTTGTTTATTACTGGTATAAAGCTGCTCTTGGCATTGGGAGCAGACAGTAAAACACTCTCCAAAGGAACCAGGCTCCACAAACCCTCGGGGCACTCGAGTAACTGCAGCTTGTCAGGACGTGTTTCCCCTGAGGAGAAGCACTACGCAAAGCCATTTATTTCAGGCAGAAATCAGCTGCCTGAGCTGTGTCGCTGTTCAGGATTTATTCAGGAGCTGCTGATCTGCCAGTGCCGTGGCGCTCCAGTGGAGGGGCTGAGAATGCAGGTGCTCCACTGTGGAAATGTCCCTTAGAGTTGTGCACAAGTCACTTTTCCCACCATTCCCTGTCTGCAGCCTTGCCCATGGCGGTGGGATTCACCCTGGGAACGGGCAGGGATTGCCTGCCCTGCTCCAGAGCTGCCAGGGCAGCTGGGGGGCTGTGCCCATCCTCTGGGTGTCCTGTGCCCCAGGAGGTGAGGACTCCAGGTCTGCCCTTGCATGCTCAAGGAGCACCAGGCTGGCTCTGCACATGCTTTGGGAAAATGGCCCTGCATGGGGTAATACCCAGTGGGTTGGTGCTGTTTGCTGCTGACTTGCTGCAGGAGCAGGGGTCCTGTTCCAGCTCTGCCTGGCTTCACAGGGATTGCTGCTGCCCATCCTGGACAGGCTTCTTCCCTGGCCCCACATGGATCCACTTCACAGGAAATGTTGCTTCTGGCATGCTGCTTCTCCCAAGGTTGAGTTCCTTTCATTCCTTGAGTCAGGATGAAATTGAAATGAGAACGGAGATGAACAGTGGGGCAGTTTGGCGACAGGGACCTCTCATCCTCTCTGGGTAGGTTCCCCCTTGCCTTCCTGCTTTTTGTTCCCTCCACACTGCAGGGATGGGTGAGCTGCTCCATCCGTTCCCACCCCACAGGGACAGGTGAGCTATTGCCTGCTGGGAGTAGCCACAGAGGTTTGTGTAAGGGCCCAGTTTGCTGAGGCAGAGCAGGGATGTGCCCCAGAGACCAGCTGTGGTGGGAGCAGACACAGAGTCAGCAGTGGAACCTGCAAGAGAGCCCCTCTCTGCTTGCTCTCTTCCTGCCCAGGGCTTCTCTGTTCTCCAGCCTTTGAATCCGGATGGTGCCTGGGGTTTCTTCTCTTTTCTTTTTCTTACATGGGTATTTTTATCCTTTTGTCTTTCACTCTTTGGGCTTGTGGGTGCCTGTTGCAGCCGCCAGTGCCTGTGGGTGCAGGCAGGAGGGAGGGCTGGGAGGAGATTCGGCCGCAATAAGGCGAATGACGCAAGGCCCGAGCACAGTTCATAAAGCCATGTTCTTGTCAAGCCAAATCATGTCTGAGAAACAGGACAGGGAGCAATTTCCCACCGGGAAACATGTGGGGCTTGAGTGGCAGAGCCCCAGCACTGTGCCCCCCAGGCTGCCCCCCTGCCCTGTGCCCCGCACTGACGGAGTGCCCACAGCTGGTGCAGGGCTGCAGCATGGCATGAGGCTGTGTGCTGCTCTTGTGGGAGCTGCTGCACCACCTGAGTGCTGGGTTTGTCAGGATCTGAGCTCACTGAGCACGGCTGTTCAGACACGTTTCTGCACTCCGTGGGGGGCCAGGGGCTTCCATGCAAGGGCAGACTCACACTGGCCCCACTATTTTAAACAAAGCATCCAGACCCTACTGTATCCAAATTTATTGAGATGGAAACAGCTAAAGGGAATAAATGCTGGTTCCAGAGGAGGCACTTAGTTCTGCTGGTGCTGGCTCTGCATTTCAGTGCCCTGTAGAGATACGTGGAAGACTCCAGCAAAACCATCCCTGCCTTTCCTCCCTCTTCTCTGTGCCCAGGTAAACCAAGCAGGCTTGAAGTCTGGGGTTTTTCCTTTTTTCAAACAATTCCTTTAATTTTTGCTGTGTTTATCATGTTTTCTGTCACTTTGTCCTTTCTCCTTCTCCTCCAGGAAGGCTGGAGAGGGAGAGTTTGCCCTGCACCCCTCCCTGACCTGCTGTCCTGCTCCACCAACATGGGAGCCTAAGCCAGCACTGGGCAGGCAGAGACCATGGAGCTGGAGATAGGTGGGAGAAGCATGATAGGGGTTAAAAATAATCACACAAAAATCAAAGTGCTCTCTTGCAGCCTTCAAGACAGATCCCTGCCTTTTTCTGCAGCTCTGAGGACCAAGGACCTTGATGGAAGTACCTTAATGCATCTGGCACCTCCATGCTTCACCAATGTTTGTAAGGTTTGAAACCACTGAGCCCAGGGCTGGCTGGGATGGCACTGGCCATGCTGCCAGAGGAGATTCAGCAGGAGCATCTCTGTGCCAGGGCCTCGTGCTGGGCTGAGGGGTCCTGGGGGTGCTCGGTGGGCTCTGTGCAGGTGCCAAGGGTGGCAGGACAGCCCAGCTCCTTCCTGAGCCTGGGAGAGGTGCTACTGTCTCACTGCTTGATGCCAGAGCTGTTCTAGCTGCATTGCATTTCTAACATGCAATAATCCTGTGCATTTCCCTTGTGTGGGAAGGTCAGGATCAGGAGCAAAGCCGTGCACTGGAAGGCAGGCCTTTCCAGCATCCTGCATGGGAATGCAAAAGCACTTCATATGTCAGCAGTGCTTGCACTACTCTGCAGAATATATGAAGAGATATTCTAAAATACATTAATTGTGATCTAAATGACGGGCACAGAGCATTAATCTCTGTCAGATAAAGCAGAGGGCAGATCTGGAGCACATCTGCAGTGGGATGTGCAGTGCTGCCCTGGGGAGTGGGCAGGGATCCCCTCCAGCTCGCAGGTCCCTCCTGGTGCTGGAAGGCTCCGGGTGGGTGCCCGTGTGTCCCAGCGCCGGGCACGGGCAGTGGAGGCAGCTCTGTCAGCCCGTCCCTCCTGCCCGGTCCTGGCTGCCAGCCCCGCGATTCCTGCCGTGCCTCGCCGAGTGCCCTGGGAAAAGCCACGGCTAACGAGGGAATTCATGGCGGATTCTGCATCCTGTCTACCACGAGTTAATCTTCAGAGAATATTTCCAGGCGCCTTTCAGCGTCTGCGGCTGGAGACTGGAAGGAAGGAGACAGGTGCCACCTTGTGTGGAAACGTTTCTCCATGCAGCGGGCATAGAATTCCTTCCCCCTTTCCTTTTCGGTGGCGTCACTGCAAGCTCCTCCCGGAGGCAGAGCGCAGGCTGTCCTCGCACAGCCCCCGCCAGCTGTTTAACAGCCCCCACCAGCTGTTTAACAGCCCTTGCCAGCTGTTTGACAGCCCCCGCCAGCTGTTTAACAGCCCCCGCCAGCTGTTTAACAGCCCCCACCAGCTGTTTGACAGCGCCCGCCAGCTGTTTAACAGCCCCCGCCAGCTTTTTGGCAGTCCCCACCAGCTGTTTGGCAGCCCCCGCCAGTTGTTTGGTAGCCCCCGCCAGCTGTTTGGCAGTCCCCGCCAGCTGTTTGGCAGCCCCCGCCAGCTTTTTGGCAGTCCCCACCAGCTGTTTGGCAGCCCTTGCCAGCTGTTTAACAGCCCCTGCCAGCTGTTTGACAGCCCCCGCCAGCTGTTTGACAGCCCCTGCCAGCTGTTTGGCAGTCCCCGCCAGCTGTTTAACAGCCCCTGCCAGCTGTTTAACAGCCCTTGCCAGCTGTTTAATAGCCCCCGCCAGCTGTTTGGCAGTCCCCACCAGCTGTTTAACAGCCCTTGCCAGCTGTTTGACAGCCCCCGCCAGCTGTTTGACAGCCCCTGCCAGCTGTTTAACAGCCCCTGCCAGTTGTTTGACAGCCCCCGCCAGCTGTTTGGCAGACCCCGCCAGCTGTTTAACAGCCCTTGCCAGCTGTTTGACAGCCCCTGCCAGCTGTTTGACAGCCCCTGCCAGCTGTTTGGCAGCCACAGCAGCACGGAGGCTCCCAGAGGCAGGCATGGAGGACTCAGCTCGCTCAGTTAGAGCGAGAGAAACCCCAGAGGCAGGAGGGGTGCCAGGGGGAGAGAGGCTGGACACGGCCTGGAAACGTGTGCTGGCAGCCCAGAGAGCCCTCGTGTCCCGGGTTGGCCCAGCGTGGGCAGCAGGCAGGGGGATTCTGCACCTGCAGAGCTGCCCCAGCCCTGGGCTCCGACACCAGGGGGACCTGGAGCTGCTGGAGAGAGCCCAGAGGAGGCGCCGCGGTTGCTCCGGGGCTGGAGCCCCTCTGCAGCCAGGCTGGGGGGCTGGGAATGTCCCCCTGGGGAAGGGAAGTATCCAGGGAGAGCTCAGAGCCCCTGCCAGGGCTAAAGGGGCTCCAGGAGAGCTGGAGACAAACTTTAGCAAAGCCTGTTGTGACAGGACAAGGTGTAGACTAAAAGAAGAAAGATTCAGATAAGAGATTAGGAATAAGTTCTTGGCTGTGAGGGTGGTGAGGCCCTGGCACAGGTTGCCCAGAGAAGCTGTGGTTGCCCATCCCTGGAAGTGTTTACATAGCAGTTGGTCCCTGCTTCCCATGCCCTGACCCAGCTCTCGCTGTGCTCTGGGGCTGAGCTGGGGCAGCAGCACCCTGCTATGTGCCACACCACATTCCAGCCATAGTTGGTCCCACAGGAGAATAGCCCCCCAGAAAGGACCTTGCAGGTTGCAGCCAGCTGGATTGCACTGGGCTCACCCAGGGAGAAGGACAAGGGGCAGGCTGTACCCTCAGCCATGCCAGTCACACAAGAGCTGAAGAAATCTCGGCCCTTCCAGAGTGGTTTGTTTAAATACAACAGCACACACTGGCTGTGCTGGGCTGTCTGCCCCCTGATACACTGCTGGGTTATTTCTGTCACCTCCAGTATTGACAGACATTCTCCCTCTGTCCCTTCCCAGCTGTCCAGAAGCATCACAGTGAGCAGTCTTCAGTTCCCTGTCCCAAGTCAGACTTGTCTTCCCTATCCAGCCTCTCAATCAGCTATTTAGAGCAAAATAAACTTGATGCCTGGCTTTAGGAGAACAAAATGATGAGAACTGTCCTCCTATGGCTGCTGCTTCCTCAGCCTGTCCTCCCTATCAGCTGCTCAGCCCTGTCCCTTGCTGCTCTAACCCCACTCCTGGTGCTGTGGAGGCATCAGAGTCCTGGTCTCTGCTGGAAGGTATCAGGCTGAGACCACATCCAGCACCTCCTCTCCCTCCTGGGTGTGCAGTCCACCCCTTTCCCCAGCATCTGCTCTCAGGATAGCAGAGCACATGTCAAGGCTGCTCCAAAGTACCCACTATGGTTTTCCAGCTCAGACCCTGGCCACTATCTCCAAGCAGAAGCAGCCTGTCACAGAGGGGTGCAGGTGATGAGACTCTCCTGAGCCCTGGTGAGGTGGGGAGTCTTGAGAGACAAGTGGGAGAAGAACATGGAGGTGCCTGAGATGGCTGCTGGCCCCTGCTTTGCTCCTGCAGAGGTCAGGGCTCCCTTGGTTAAACCCCAGGGAGAGACATCTGGAGACTGGCTCAAAAATCTCCAGGCTTAAGAAAAGGGATTTTTTTTTTTTATTGTCTGACTGAGCCTTTGGCATTTCCATCTCGAGCTGCTTGCTGCAGCCCTGAGTGTCAGTGGCATCTCCTCTTGTTCTGCACAGCCCCTGGGGTGTGCCCAGTGTGTCCAGGACCTGTGGCTTCAGGCTGACCCTAAGCCACTGGGGCAGGCTGGGAGCCACTGCTGTCCTTCCCCTGCCATGCCCTGGTGCAGGGGGATCAGCCCAGCTCTCCGAGGCTCTCGTAGCAGAGGGTAGGTGGAACAGGAGCAGGGGAAGAGACTCCTTGGTAACAGTTGAAGGTGCTTTAGGCTTCTTCAAAAGCCAGGAACATCTTTATTAGATGGCTGTGGGGCTGAATCCGGCCCTTCCAACCACCCTGTCCAGCTGCTGCCTGGGGCTGGAGTCAGGGTAGGCTGGTGACCGAGCCTTGTCCTTGTCCTCTTTCCTCCCCTCCTCCTGTCTCCTGCCACACAGAGCAGTTGGACAAACTCTCCACAGCCCTGCATGTGCTGGCACTCTGTGGGCAGCCAGCACTGGGAGCCTTCTGGAGCACCAGTGGGATGTGCTGGTATGGGTGCTGGAGCTTGTGGTGGTGCTGGAGCTTGTGCTGGTGCCAGTGCTGGTACCAATGCTGGTGCTTGTGCTGGTTCTGGTGCCAGCGCTGGTACCAATGCTGGTGCTGGTACAGGTGCCAGTGCTGGTACCGGTGCTGGAGCTTGTGCTGGTGCTGGAGCTTGTGCTGGTGCTGGTACCAGTGCTGGTGCTGGTGCCAGTGCTGGTACCAGTGCTGGTGCTGGTACTGGTGCTGGTGCCGGTGCAGGTACTGGTGCCAGTACTGGTGCCAATACTGGTGCAGGTATTGGTTCTGGTACTGGTGCTGCTGATGGTACTGGCACTGGTTCTGGTACTGGTGCTGGTGGCTCTCCCTGGCCACCCTCGAGCTCCTGCTCGCCCACTGCGCTCAGCCTGGCACGGCCCCGAACGAGCAGGGAAGGCTTTGGGAGCCTGCAGCTGGGCCTGGCAAGGGGACACGAACAACATGTGTTACAAGCCCTGGAACTCAAATATTTTGCTGCTATAAATGTTAGCAACGAGAGCTCTCGTTACATTTAAATGCCAGATGACAGAAGCAAAAAAAGCTCCTTCCCAGGCCGGCAGAAGAAGAGGGGGCGGCCGTGCGGGTGGGACACAGGGCTGGCACTGGGCACAGCCTGGCTGCAGTGCCTCGGGAGAGGGGGCTGCTGAGCCCTGGGCAGCTGGGGACGGGCATGGCACCGGGCAGGGCTCCAGAGGGGCACTGGGCCGGGGCAGCGAGCGGCCACCAGCCCCCCGGGACAGGGCACAGAGCTGCTCCGTGTCCCCCGTTTGGTGCTGGAAATGGAAACGAGCTCACCAGCATTTCCACCCTGACCACAGTGCCTCCACAGTGGGAGTTCCATGGGCTGAACCTCGGCCTGCAAAGCCTTCCCCCCTCAGCTGGGGAGTAGCTTTCATCGTTTATGTTTCGGCGTAATTTCAATAAATTCCAGTTGGCTCTTCCTGAATAACACCCGGAGCAGAAAGGAGCTGTGCAGCCCTGTGAAGTGAATCTTTGCAATTAGAGAACTCAAGCACTTTTTGGTGGGTGTTTTGCTGAAAACAAAGCGCTGCATGTGATGAGTTTGGAAAGCACAGGACTAATTACCAGTGCTATTTTAAAAAATGGCATGAAAATGAGTTATGCTGCTAATGCTCAGATGCAAGAACATGGTCTGCTTAATTTAATAATACTGTGTAATTTGTGTAAAACCAAATTGGTAGCAATTATACATTATTGTTAATTACTTGGAGCTGGGTTCTCCTCTCTGTGCTCACGCTGACTTGCACCTGGCTCCCCAGTGCCCCAAAATCCATGGGGTTTGTGATGTGAAGATGCACATAAGGTAAGGACCTGACAAAGGAGAGCTGTGGAAGGTGCTCGGGGTGAGCTCTCCAGAGCTGCTGGGACAGCAGGCATGTCCCCGTGCTGTCCCACTCTCCTGGAGCTGCTGGGACAGCAGGCATGTCCCCGTGCTGTCCCCACACCCTGCAGTGTCCTGGAGATCCCAGAGCTCTGCATGCAGTGGAGCTGCTGGGACAGCAGGCATGTCCCCGTGCTGTCCCCACACCCTGCAGTGTCCTGGAGATCCCAGAGCTCTGCATGCAGTGGAGCTGCTGGGACAGCAGGCATGTCCCCGTGCTGTCCCCTCACCCTGCAGTGTCCTGGGGATCCCAGAGCTCTGCATGCTGTGGAGCTGCTGGGACAGGCCTCACCGGCTGCCTCGCAGCCCCAGCGCGGCTCCTTGTGACTCACAGACGCCTGATGAAATATGTGTACTCCCATTTATCACAGCTAACTACTAGCACCAGCTCTTTAATTTCAAACACCAGTGCTTCCTGGGCTTTTCTCAGCAGCTGTGCTCGGGCCAGTTGCTGCGCTGGGAGGGGCAGTGATGCAACTTCACTACGGTGCAACTGCCAGGATTGCTTGTTTGCATGCATATATACAGATATATATTTAGAAATCTCCTCAAGGCAGAAGAAAATAATTCCTGACAAGCAGCAGCATGGAAGGTCACCTGGATTATTATTTCTGTACCGCAGCTCACCTCTAGCAAATAACCAAGGTCTTTAAGTGCTGATGTTAATAATGCTGAAGAGTTAAAAACCTCAGCGGCTCTGAAGGCAATTATCAGACTGGCTTTGTCATGCACAGGCTCATTTTTTGTGCTGCAGCAAAATGATATTTTCCAATGTGTTTTAGAAGAAATAACAGTGTTTGTTAGTGGTGTTTTTTTGCTGTTGGGCTCAGTCTGTCCCCAAGACCCTCCCTGTGTGGTGCTGCTGGCCTGGGCCGGACCCCCTGCCCTGCCTGCTCCCCTCTGTTGGTCTGGGGCAATGCTCACTGCTCTGCAGAGCTTGAAAAGGCACAGGAATCAAAAGGAAAATGGTTTTACCAAGTGAGGGGCCAGCTCTGGGCTCCAGCAGCCCCTTCTTAGGAACATTTCCTCCATGGCATCTTTCAGCTGCGTGAGCTGTTTCTACACTCCCAGAGCATTGCAAAGTGGTCTGACTTGAAATCCCAGCTGCTCTGGAGAGAGGCAGAATTTATGAAGAACCAAGGCAGTTCAAGTTACCATGGAAATTGTTTCAAAACAGAGAAGCCCAATTTTGCTGTACTTGTAGTCTTGGGAGGGTTTTCTGTGTGGAAGGAAGCCAGGGTGAACCTGCCCCATAGCTCTGGGTATGGTCTGTGCGCGCTGTGTTCTGGGGCACACAGACTTCTGAAGACCATGGTATTTGCATAACATTAATATGTTTATTCTGATGTCTGTGGGTGGCAATTTGTGCCCACAGTGCTCCTTTCACATGGACATGCCATTATTACACCTGATTAATGCAAACAGTGTCCGGGAAGAAGCTCCAGACTGTTCCCCAGCATGGAAAAAGCCACACGAGGTTCTTCTGCTGGGAACTGCAAGACCCCAAATTTAATCACACTCTACTCCTTGCAAAGCTGTGCAAGGTCAGCTGTGTATGAATAACCCAGTCAAATCCACCCCACCTTTCCTTGGGGGACTGTAAAATAGCTGACAAGCCACATGCTTTACCAGCCTCACTGTGCCAGCATGGCATCTGAGGTACAGCCACAGCCCCATGATCTCCCCAAATCTCAGAACTGGCACTTCTGACTCGGAGATGGCACTGCCAGCCACTAACCCTAACACTTTGTCATGATATTCCTCTCAGACTGCAGCCCTGGTTTTCTCCCCAAATAATGTTATTACAGATAAAATTCTACTTACAGCTGGAATTTCCTATCAACAATCATGTTACCTATAGAAAAGATAATTGAAAAAACCCTGCTCTGTTAAGCAAATTTATTTGTAAGGATGCCTATGATGATAGATAAGAAGTGGCATTTAAAAGAACAGAAAAATATCCTGTTTATAGATTATGCTGAGATTACTTCAGTAACCTAATTTTTCCCTCTGTTTCACTATTAATTAGGAACAGTGGCATGTAAACTGTACGTGATCCAGCTCCAGGAGGCTGTGGGCAGGAGCTGCCTGATCCCAGCTCCCCCCGTGGCTGAGAACGAGCACTTAGCAACAGCTGTCCCTTGGTGAGCCATGCGTGGGTTACTCAATGACAGCTTCCAAAATTCATATTCTTCTACCAGATGTGAAGTAGAAACTTTTTCATGCAAAGGGCTCCTAAGCCATGCAGCTCCTGGTGTCCCCTGGGAGCCCCGCAGGCCTGGTGAGGGCTGGCTCAGCCCAGCAGGGTCACCCTTTCCTGGGAGCTCGCAGAACCACATGGGCTACTGCTGTCAAAAGTGCTTCAGGCTGCAAACAAGCAGGTGGGTGTGCAGGAGTGTTGGCTGCCAACACCACCTGTGGGGCCTCAAGGGAAACTTGGCACTTCTGGAAATGGAGCTGTTTGGTTAAATTTCGAAAAGCTGTATTAGATACCCAACCCTTAGTCTTGTCTTTTGGAAAATGGGCCTTGTTAGAGCTGTATTTTCTGCCGAGGAACACCTACACTTGAGCTACTTGAATGTCACATTCAGCTACTTGGCAGTACGCTGTGGAAAATCACTGGCCTTGTGCTGTTGAGCCAAATGTAGACCTATTTGTATTTTTAAGGGAATTAGTATTCTTTTCTCTGTTTAAAACATTCCTATTACTCATAGTGAGTCAAATCCTGGCCCCATTTGGAGGGCTGTCCATAAATGGGCTGTGCTCACAAAGGAGCCTCATTGGGAGCACTTTCCAAACCCTCCATCCACCTGCCTTTTCCCGAGGGAAGGAGGGTTTGCCTCCTGCACCACAGCTGAGATTGCTCCCCACGCTGTCCCAGCCTGACTCGTGCCACGTCTCCATTCTCCTGCTTTACTGCCCCGAGTTCCTCACCTCCTGTCTTGCAGGTGCTCATGCTGCTGCATGTGTGGAGGAAAAGCACAACCATGTCCCTTGTGACAGGAACAGGATCACAGAGAGTCACACTGGAAAAGACCCCGGAGACCATCGAGTGTGGCCTGTGACCGGCCCCACCTTGTCACTCAGGCCACAGCACTGGGTGCCACGTCCAGCTGTTCCAGCAGAGCTGTGCCCAGAGCAGTGCCCAGGAACACAGACACAGCCTGGCCTGGGGCACGGGCAGGGTGGGGCTCAGGGACCAGCCCCAGCTGATCCTGAGGGAGAGGAACAGCTGGATATGGGGTCACCCACCATGACCCCACTCAGGGGTGCTGGGAGCTGCCCTCCCCAGTACCTCCTGGGGCTCTGGCATCCACCTCTGCCCTGGGGAAACCCAGAGCAGTGCTGGGCACACACCCTGTGCCATGGGGCTGGGCAGAACCTATGTGGGGCCATAATACTGGGTCAATACAGGTCAGTAATACTGGGGAATTTCTCATGTGCTTGGTCTGCTCAGGATTGTTTGGATTTGTTTAAAATGTAGAATGTCATGTGTCCTTAATCCATCACATCATAATGTAAGAGCTCTGTTGACAGTAATTGGATGCAGTTATTCTGGAAATCTGTTTTATTTTCCCATTTAGGAAGAAGCCTGTGCCTTTCCAGGCACCTCAGTGACGTTGGCTCCATGCAGCTGGCATGGGGACATTGGTTCCACCCAAAGTCAGGGTGTTTGCATCATGGTGACCTTAACGTAATGAAGGTGTCCCTGCCCCTGGAGGGAGTGGAACAAGATGGGCTTTAGGGTCACTTCCAGTCCAAATCATTCTGGGATTCTATGACTTGGAGTATGATTGAAGTACCATGGTTGGACAAATATATGATTTTAGGGAATTAATTCAGGTGGATTAGGGAGAGTTGAAACTTCAAGATGAAGGAAGACACCTTCAACCTTAAAAATTATGATGTGACAATAACTACCTTATGAATAATTTGGTGTGAGAATTGGAGTCAGATTATTTTTTATATAAAATTAAGCACATCAGTCTTGTACCAGGATATTTGCAGTCTGGCTCAGCCCTGGGCTGCTGTGTCCAGCCCTGGCTTCCCAGAACAGCAGGGCCAGGAGCTCCTGGAGCTGAGCAAGGGCTGGAGCATCTCAGTGCCCAGGAAAGGCTGAGGGAGCTGGGGGGGCTCAGCCTGGAGAGGAGCCCCAGGGAGAGGGGCTCAGCCCTAGGTGTCCCTGGGTGTCACTGAGTGTCACTGAGTGTCCCTGGGTGTCACTGAGTGTCTGTTGTGTCCCTGTGTCTCCCAGTGTGTCTCTGTCTGTCCCAGTGTGCAGGGAGGGCTCCGAGCAGGGCCCAGCAGTGGCACCAGAGCCAGGGGCAGGGGCTGAGCGCAGGAACTGCCCCGGCACAGGAGGCAGAACTCCGGAGAGGGGCTGGAGTCTCCTCCCGGGGACGCTCCCGAGGCACCCGGACACCGCTGCGCCCGCAGCTCTGGGATGGGCTGCTGGAGCAGGGAGTGGCACCAGGGACCCCCGGGTCCTTCCAGGGCGAACCGCTCCGGGATCCGGGGGGTCTGCACGCTTCTGTCCCTGCGAGCTTCTGTCCCTGCGAGCTTTTGTCCCTGCGTGCTTCTGTCCCTGCGTGCTTCTGTCCCTGCACGCTTCTGTCCCTGCGTGCTTCTGTCCCTGCACGCTTCTGTCCCTGCGAGCTTCTGTCCCTGCGAGCTTCTGCCCCTGCGCGCTTCTGTCCCTGCGAGCTTCTGTCCCTGCGCGCTTCTGTCCCTCCTTCCCGGTTGTCGGACGGGATTTCGGTTCTGCCGCACCCGGACCCGGACCCGGACCCGGACCCGGACCCGGACCCGGACCCGGACCCGGACCCATACCCGCGCCCGAACCCGGACCCGGACCCGGACCCGGACCCGGACCCGGACCCGGACCCGAACCCACACCCGGACCCGGACCCGAACCCGCGCCCCCGCGCCCGCCCCGCCGTGTCCCCGCGGTGCCGGCAGGGGGCGCGCT
>JANRMJ010000107.1:36540852-36551162 GCA_025584955.1 Alethe diademata | reverse complement strand
CAGCCCTTTGGGGCTGGGACCCTCCCTGGGGCTCTGCTCCTGAGTGTGCAGGCTCTGATCACTTTTGGGGTCTGCACTGCCTGGGACCCTCCTCAAGGGCTCACCCAGCAGAAAGTGAGTGTGCCTAGAGAAGGTTGGTTCTGAAGTGTTGACCAGCGTGAACACAAAGGGAAGTGAACCCAAACCAAAGGCACAAACAGCATTTACTTCTTGTAAATGAAGTCTCTGAGGCGTTGGTGTGCCAGCACTGGGAAAGGATACCAAATGTGAGTTAGTTTCTTTTTTTTTTTTCCCCAAAGTTCTGAAATACTCTTCCAAAAATCTTAGGGCTTTTTTGACATGATTGATCTTGTTTCAGTCCCACAGGTGTGTCTGGTTGTATGTGAAAGAGGGATTTTTCTGAACTTGAGTTCATAAAGGCATATTAATTAAAAAATGAGTGTTGGACAAGCTAAAAACACTTGCATGTCATTCATAGTTATTTGAAAAATGTCTGTAACTGTGTTCTTGGTGCAGCTTGCAGGTTTTACCCGAATAGTTCCTAGGACCACAGCTGAAGGGAAAAAAGTGCTTGATGTGTTACCTTCTTGTTGGGAGGTAATTCTGGGTCAAGAGGCCACAGTAGCTACTGTGTGAAGAAGCAAACCAAGGCCAAAGGAACAGCTTGTATGGGCAATGTGAATTAGAGCTGAGCATGGAGGTGGCTTTTCTGCTGTAGTAGTTGGTCACTTTGCTGAGACACCAAGATGTTTGAGCATCTGATCTTAAAGGGAGATTCTGCTGATTCTCTGATCTTGAAAGGCTACTTTCTTACAAAACAAACAACCAACCCACAAAGAACATGTCTTCTCTGCTAAAGTAATTTAAAATGTTTAAAGACAGTAAAGGAACATAAAACATGCAAAAAAAAACCCATCTGATTTTATTCTGAATTAAGAGCTAGCAAGCTAAAACTTAGACCTTTTTGGAAAGATTTGAGGAATTCATGAGATTTTGCTGAGCTGACCCACCCCGAAGGTTGTACAGAAGTAGGCGGCACCTTCGGGGTTGTGTGTCTGGAGTATAAAAGTTAAAATTACTTTAAATGGCTGAACTGTTTTGGGTTTAATTTAATTTGTGTTTTTGTTTACTTGTTTTTCATAAAAAACCCACAGTAAATGCTAAATAAAGTTTGTTAAATGCTCAGCCCAGCTGCAGCATGAGGAGGGTTTAAAGGTGATTAAACTCTCCCTCCCAGTCTAACACATCAGAGATCTTTAGAGAGTGCTGAGATCTTCACCGTGCCATGGTGGTGTGGGGGCATGCACAGGGGCTCCAGAAGCTGCAGAGCTGATCCAGGAGCTCCTTGTCGTGTCTGCCCTGCCCAGGTCACCCAGACAAGCTCAGCTGGCTGGCTTTGGTCAGCTCAGCTCAGGAGCTGCAGGTCCTTGGGCCACTAAAGGCCTTGGGAATTTTTCTTGTGTAGTTAGCACAGCCAGGCCACTGCAAGCCTACTTTCCAATTAAAAATAAACTTTAAAATACTATATTTATAAGAGTGAGTAATCAAAACAAATATATCCTTTTCCATAAAAAATAGGGACCTGAGTTTCTGGGTGTTAGAATAGAGGGATGGAGAGGGAAATGATCTTTAAGGACTGTATTTAGTTAGTCTTAACAAGTTGTTCATTTGTTTTCAACAGTAATTGAACCTTTCTTAGGAAAGAACAAGTACAAAATCAGACCTAAAATTGGTTTTTTAGATGGTACTCAATTTCCTAACTTAAATCACCTTGATCGACTTGGAAGCATTTAAATGCACACCAGTACCTGAAATGAATATTCCACATGTACAAATGTAAAATGCTGTTTTGAAAACTTCAAGTAACCAGGTAAAATTCCAAGTGTGTGAGTTGTGGGGGGATTTTTTGTTTAATTTGTTTTAAACCTTGAATTTTGAATCATTATGCTCACACAATTACTCAGTTGGGTTTATTTTTCATTTCTGTAGCTGTTCTTTTCCTGTAGTAGTCCAGAGGAAGTTCTGTCCCGGGCTGGTCCGTGCTCAGGTGGAGTGCAATGCTCCATGCATTGCTGGTGAATACTCCCTGTGGTGCTGGGGTCAGTGAGGTGCTCTTGCTGGGAGCAGCCTGGCTGGATTTTCGGGTGGCCAGGGGTTGCTGTCTCCCAGGAGCCGTGCAGACCTGCACAGTGCTCTGGCTTGTCCAGCCCTCCCTGGAATTGCCAGTTTGGCAACTATGCCCTGCGAGGCTCACCACAGAATTATTTTGGAGCTGTTTGATTTCTTTGCAGCCCTGCTGTGGGAACTCGGTGTTTTTGGGTTTGTTCTGTGGTTTGTTCTGCCTGCTGCGAGCTGGTACCTCTGTCACAGTGCAGTGACATCTCGGGCCTTTGCATGGGTGACAACAGAGCTGGTCAAACATCTCCTGCCCTGTCCTCCTCACCTGGTGGCAGGTGAGCTCGAGTGTGTTGATTTGGTCAAATACAGGCATGGAGACGTTGGTGTTCCCAGCAGTTTGCAGGCAGGAGCTGCCTTGTGCTGCTGTGCCTCTGGGTGTGCGGAGGTGGGGCAGTGGCAGGGCTCCAGAGCAAGGAGCACCCAGAGCTGCAGTGACACGTGGGCTTTATGGCTGCTGGGGGAGGTAATGAACACTGCAGGTCCAAAAATAGGTGTCTGTCTGAGCAGCTGTGGGTGAGGAGTCATCTCTGAGCAGAGCTCTCAGCCAAAGCTCTGCTGGTACTCGCAGGGTTTCTGGCAGCAGTGTGTTTGTATCAGTAGGTCAGTGTTAACTGGTGTGCTGCAACCCTTGTCTTTCCCAAATAATCGCTTTGAGGAGCTTGGAGTGAGTGGAAATGATCATGCTGTTAAGAATGGGAACAGAAAAAGACAAAATCCAAGTGCTTTTGTTGGTTAAAGAGTTTTGCCATGTAACTTGTGTAGGTAGCTCCAGTTCAGTTTCCTGCATGGTCATGAATGGGTATTGGGAGAATGCTGCTGCCGTGCTCCTGGAATTCAGGGAAATCCTAGGCTGAGCAGATTTTGTTTGGCTGCATAAATGTCTCTTCATGAGAAACAAACCCATCCAACAACCAGGTTCACACAATAGCTACTTGCTGGTTTTAGCTTCAAGCCCTGCTAGCCCAGGCTGTGATTATCTTTGCTCTAGGGAGCCATGAGGGATGTTGGATAGTCTGTCCTGAAAATGGTGAGAGGGACACACAGAAAGTCCTTGCCATCAGACCACTGTGGGACACGTCAGCCCAAAGCCCTGGTGCAAAGAGCTCAGTCTTGTCCATGTTTGTGGTGAATGTTCCCACACAAAGGGCTCTGCCGATCAGTAGGAGTGACTTCTGTGTTCACCAGCTCATTCTGTCGAGTGAGTTCATATTGTTCAGTCAGTTCTGGGGGTTTTGGAGATGATTTAGTAATTCCTGTTTTTTTCAGCCTACTGTCAGGAAAGTAGTGTATTAAAAGCATTGATAGGGAATTAGTTTATTCAGCTCAGAGCTGCTTGTTAGCTGGCAGTGCTCAGCTTCCTTTGGAGTCCTGTTCGCTGCAGGGCGGGCTGGGGACCCGCGGGGACAGGGGCTGGTGTCACTGCTGCTGAGTCCCATTGCTGAGAGCTAATCCTGCTTTTTAGAGGGGAGATTGCTAATGTGTGAGTAGGTACCTTGTGAACAAGCAACAGCTGGGTGCAAAGCAAAACTCTGCTAAAACATGACTAATTTCTGAGTGTTGCATTGAGTTTCTGTGTGTATTCAGCAGCAAATTACCATTTTGAGCTTATGCTGCTGTTGCTTCCCTGGAGCTGGCATGAGCTGTGTTTGAGCTGATGGTCATTGCTATGAGACTGTCACAGCTCTGCTGCAATGTGGGCTTGGCTCTGTGTCCTTGCACTTGCAGCACGGCCCATTCCGTTCAACCAGAGCTGTTTTAATTGGGTTCCACTCTGTGTTATGTTAAAGCTCTGATGCTGGGCACAGAAACCCGTGACACTTGTTTTGTTTGTTCCTGAAAACATACACTTCATTCTGCTT
Source organism: Alethe diademata (assembly GCA_025584955.1). Lineage (NCBI taxonomy): Eukaryota > Metazoa > Chordata > Aves > Passeriformes > Muscicapidae > Alethe > Alethe diademata. Next base: position 36,547,125 of record JANRMJ010000107.1, on the reverse strand, counting down.
TGGCCATTCAAGTTGGCTTTACATGATTGTCAGCTGAAAATAATGCTGGGATTGGCAGCAGCATGGCAGCTTCCTGCAGCCGGGCCCAGCAGCGGGGTAACTCGTCCAGGGGGCTGGGAAATGAGAATTCCTGCTCTGGCAGCGTGGGTTGCTTAGCAGGCAGCAGCATGGCCTGGGGAAGGGCTGACCCAGCACCCTGAGTGGCCTTGGCAGGCTGCTCCGAGTGCTGGGTGCTCTGGGACAGCCGAGCTGGGCCACTGCAGGGAGCATCTTGGCCACCATGGCCAGGAGAGCCTGCCTGTGGAACTGCACTGGGATGGCTGGTTAGAAAATAACCAGTAGTCATGACTTCTGTTAATTAACTACTAAGAGTTAAATAAATGTTGTTGGAAAAACTAGTCTGTGTTTATTTGGCACGTCTCTCCCCAGCCCAGGCTGGTGCTAGTTGGTACACGCTCCACTGCTGAGCCTGTCTGCAGCGTGGTTTTATGTTTTCCATCTGTATTGATTTTCATGATTCATTGACCATGATCTAAGCAAAAAGCACACTTAAATGACACTGGAGACAGCTGTCTGTTAAAGTAGGACCTTTATGTAGTCTGAAATGGCGCCAGGTTTTTCTTCCATCACTTTATCAAGTAACACACACCAGTAATATTCTTTGTTTAATTTCCTTTTCTAGGTCACTGGTATGTCACCCCTCTTTTGTGTAAGAAGCAGATGGTAAATTCTTACTCTAAACTTTCCTATCGGTTTTGCTCCTGTTATTTTTCTGATAATCATTTGAGGTTATTCTGAAATGGAAGGGGCCTTACATTGTGTTTGGGAGTCTCTGTGAAGGATGCTGTTCTTCTCCCTGCGGAGCTGTTTTGGAAGGTACGTGTGGGAAGTCCAGATAAAAGCAGAAACGTTTAAAGCTTGGGAAGCTGATGTGTAGCTTTTTCCAGTTATAATCTGTCTCTCTTTGTATGGCAAGCTGAAGTTCCAGATGTTGTTTTGGCTTGGAGATAGCGGGTAGGGGAAAAATAAGCATTCTAATGTTAACAGAGTCAGGCTGTCTGGATGTGAGCTGACAGGAAGAGGGAGAGATAACCCTTCATTAATGGTGTGTGCAGAGCTGGAGAGCCAGGGAGGCTGTCCCTGGAAAGCAGTGCTGGTGCCAGCTGCGGGGCTGGGGCCACCAGTGACCCTGAGCACTGGGCCTGTGGGGAGCTGGGCTGGCTTCGACCCCCTTCTCCTGGGGAAAGTGAATTCTTGCCCCTCGTGGGTCCTGCTTGCCCTCAGCAGCTGTCTCTGGGCTTTGGGGGATGCAGAGCTGAGGTGAAGGGCTGCTGGTCAAACATGCTTTTGGGGTCAGGAGGCTCTTGCCTGCCTTGGGCTCTGTCTTGGAGCGCCAGGGGATCTTTTGAAGCTTGTCCCTGCCAGCAGCTCCATTTGTTGTGAGATGCAGAGTGGTTTGGGCCTGTGTGTGCTGGATTTCTCCTGGGGGGCACAAAGCTCTGTTCCTGGTGTATGGCAGACGTGCTCCATCCTGGAATGTGGGCATTGGGGCTCTCAGCCTCTTCTGGGCAGCTGGGAGCACATGTGGTGGCACCCTCCAGGGAGGGGACCAAGGTCAATCCACCCTCAAGTGAGGGTGCTGAAATGCATGTTAGGAGTACATGTGCTGGCCAGAAAAGGGATTTCCTGGGTTAGTCCATAGATTGTGTGTATGTCTATTTTCTGTGTTACATTAAATGCAGAAATATAGCGTGTCCTGTGTCTCTTATACCTGTTTGTCCTGTCAGGCCTATTTCTAAAATGTACGAGCAGATTATTTTTAATTAATCGCTGAAGTTCTGCTGACTTCCTCCTTAATCTTTCCTTTTTTCCCTCTCATTACTGAGTCTAGGACGTAACAGTTTGTGGTCGATGGCCCGTCCCTGCTGTGGTGCAGGGCCCTTTGGGGCTTTGTGGCCTCGGAGAGCAGTTCTGGTGAGAGTGCTCAGCTCACTTGCCTTAGTACCGTGAGGCTAGAAGGGAACGGTGCTGACACTGAGGCCCAGAGGAGCCCAGCTGCTGCAGTCCTGGTGTCTGAGGTCTTGGTGTTTGCTGCTTGGAGCCGGGATAAACCTGTCCTGTGTGAGTTGCTGGAACTGGCGTCCGGGAGGGAGGCAGAGAAGGGAGCTGTCATGTTGGTGTGGCAGACCAAGGGGTCCTTGGAGCAGTACAGTGCTGGCAGCTGGACGTGTGTGTGCCAGCATAGCTCAGGGTTGGAGTGGGTTAACCCTTTTTGGCCCTGCATTTGTCTCACAGGTGGGAGTGTGTGTCTGGAGCTGGCTGGCTGAGCAGCTGTGATGTGTGTGCGTTACCTGGCGCCCCAGAATACCGTCCCTGGCGATCCATGGGGCTGGGATGTGCACAGCACTGCACGGCAGCACCAAGGGCTGCTGGAGGAGGCTGCAGGAGGGAGCTGGGTGTGGGAGCCTGCTGTGCCTACCTTTGTGCTGCCCACATTCCTCACTGGCCCGCAGGCAGCGCTGGGCTGTCTTGCTCATGTGGTTCGTGACTCAGGCCAAGCCCAGATGTGTTCATGCCCGGTCTGGCCTATTTTCTGAGAATAATTTCGGATGCCTCAGTCCATTTTATTGTGGTTTTCTTAGTGTCTAGTCCAGCTGAAGTTCAGATGATTCCTGGCCTAATTGAATGCTCACAGGCAGACATGGCTTTCCCTCTGCAGCTGTGTGCCTCCTAACTTCATAGCACTTGCAATTAGAGCCACGCTGGTGAGAACCTGAGGTAGGGTTTTGATGATGAAGATTTTTTTTTTTTTGAGTGGAAAGTTTTAGAGCATGAAACCCAGAAGAGTCTGTCTAGTGCCCAGAAGATGAGTGAAAATGCTGAAGGTTTCTGTGCAGTCAGATCTGGCCTTGTTGACCAACCTGGCTTTCCATTTCCACTGGGCAGTGAGTGGTAGGGATATGGAAACCTTTTTGTACTGACTGTTGGACCTTTCATTCAGTGTTATCTGGCTGACAGGCTGGTGACAGTTACTATCCAGAGTATCCAAAATTTATTTCCTTGTGCCCTTGGCAGTGCTTTAGTGCTTTTTGACCCTTTGTAGGAGCAGTTTGTATAGCAGGTTATTTGTGGGACATACATTCAGTCCTTTCCCTTGAGTTTTCCTCCGAGGAGAATGGCTTGATGTTGTTGGGAGGAGAGTGGAGGGGTTGCCTGCTGTGTGAGTGCTGCCTGGTGTGCTGCTCAGAGGATCCCTTGCTCCATGCCAGCCCGGAGTGAGGGGCTGTTGGCCCAGCCGTGTCTGGGTGCGCGCCGTGCTCGGGGGCAGCGGGAGAGGCTGCTGTCTGTCTCACTGTGCTCAGGGTGGTGCCTTCCCTCCTGGCTGGGTGCTCTGGGGGTGAGGGCCTTGGGGACAGCCCGCGGGTGTGTCACAGCTCCCTGGAGCTGGGCGTGCTGCTCCTGGGCAGGCTGTGCACAGCTCAGAGCCACGCTGCTCCCAGCAGAGCCCGAGCTTTCGCTGCGCTGCCCATCTGCGAGCTCAGCCAGGAATTCAGCTCTTAAACAGGGATGGGACTGCCTGCTTCTGCCTTCTGCAGCAGCAATTAAACCACAAGTCTGTATGAATCTGTGGAACGGTTTTCTGAAGATCTGCAAGTACCGTTGGGTTTGGCAAGGCCATGTGAGATGTGTGAGTTTGGCAGCATACAGCTAAATAGGTGGAAAGGGAATACTTGAAACAGCTCTGGAAAGAAGTGTCAGGGTTGTGTGTAATTGAGACACATTTGGTGTTTGGAGAGGTGACGGGGTGCCTGGTGACTGAACTGAGGGGTGCAGGCACTGATGGACGTCTGTGGTGGGGACCCCCTGTACCAGGAGGGACACAGGGGTTTGCCTGAGAGGTCAAAGTGGACACAGCTGTAACAGGAACGAGGAATGCCAGGACAAAGTGATTCGTGAAGTTCTCAAGCTGTTTTAGGACACAGGCTTGAGTGCTGGATGGCTCAGTGCCCCAGGTGAGACTGGCACTGGTAAGCTATGAGTGAGACAGAGACCTGTGGTACCTCCCAAGGCTCAGGTGAGAAAGGGGCACAGCCTGCAGGACACTTTGAGAGAACAGGGTAAAGCTGTGAACTGCAGCACTGGGGTTAATGCTGCTGATGTGGGAAGAGCAGAAATAACACTGGAGAGTTCAAGGATGGAGAAAAGCCTGAGCTGGTCTTCACCTTACTGTCTTCTCCAAGTCAGCCTTGGGTTGCATTCCCCTTAGTGATGAGTGCCTCTCACTGTTGTTCCTGCATTTCCTGAGGCTCTGGTCACCCCTGCTCCCGAGGGTCCCTTTGCACAGTGCTGGTGGGAGAGGGAGGCTGTGGAGCACCAGGGCTGGGACAGGACCTGCTTTGTTTGTGTCTTGGGTTTAAGAACAGAATTATGTGGCTCTGGCCTGCCCAAAGAGGCAAGACCAAACTGTAGAACAGTACTGCTAAAATTCTGGGGTGGTCTGGTATAGTCTCTGAACATTTGACTTTCTCATGCAGCAGGGTGAGCAGGGTGTTCCTTCTTCGTGGGATTGCTAATTGCATTCAGTTTTCTGGACTCCAGAGCAATAATTACTGAAATGCTCTGCTGAGGAGAAATGCTCTTTCATGCCTCATGTCTATGGAGTGTCAGGAGCTGCTGTTCTCAGGCTGATTGCTCTGTAAATGCTGGTGACTTTTCTTTGGCTGGCTGAGGCCAGGAGCAGTTCAGCTGTGAGTGGGGTGCAGAGTGAACACCTGACTTTGCCATGTCCCTTAACCTTTCCGACTTGGTGCAGCCCATCACTCCTGAGGAATGCTGCTCTAATCCCAGTGTGATCCCTCAGCAGTGAGCCCGAGGTGTGAAGCCAGGCTCCCCTGGTCTCTCTTCTGCCATGGTTCTGTGTTCCTCTCCCCTGCCCTGCTCGGGTTTATAGATTTATATATATACACAAATAAAAATACATGGATGTTTATAGTATTTCCAGCTTTGATGGTTCTATTTTAACTAGTGGCTATGTTTGTGGTGTCATGCTGCCCTTGTATTATTCTGACAATGCAATGAAATTAATTAAAAAAAAAAGTTTTGGCTAATTTTTATAATATACCCCAATTTGCACTCAGCTTGGGCTAAAGGGCAGAAGTAGAATATTCTTGCAGGGATGACCCTGTGAAAATAACTCTGGACGTTCAGGTTTACCCAGGGTAAATCTGCAAAATCTCGCTGAGGCTGGGATTATTGATGTGCAAATGAGGGTCCTCACAGGAGTGAAATACCAGCACAGCTGAGGGGTCACCTGGAGAGTGCTGGGGCCGAGGGAGCTTCCAGCAGCTTCTCTCAGTTTGGCTCTGAGTGATCTGGCCCGATAGCAGCAGGGACTGCGAATGAAAAGCATTTGCACCTCTCTAGGTCCCTGCATGTGTGAAAACACACCGAGACTGTCGGGAGATGCCGCTTAATTAATGCATTTGTAGGAACTAGACAGCATTGTTATCTTGCAGCAGGGTGTGCCCCAGTGAGAGATGGTCTCTAAAAGCTGTGCACATCATCAGACCCAGGCTTCTCTGCAACGCAGAATAAAGACATGAGTATTTAACATTTGTGTAAAGGAAAACAAGGGGAAAAAAACAGCTCTTCTTTTAAAATTATTTTTTATTTTTAAGAAAAAAATAGGACTTTTGTTGGTGATGACCAAGCCAAAGATTTGTTTTTGGAAATGCTTGTTTTGGTTGGCAGGAGTGTTCTGCAGAAACTCTGAACAGGCGAGCTGTGTAATATTTAACTAGTTACTAAAAAGCATTTGAAAATGATTAGCAGTCAGTGATCTCATTTAGACTGTGGGTTCAACTGTCTGGATTTCTGGTTGAGATTACAGCGCAGCCCTCTGGCAGAGCTGAGTTTATTTGGGGAGCAGGGGTAATGCTGTGCTTTCAGTGTGGGATGCTGGCTCTGGTTTATGGGGGAGCAGGGGTTTATTTGGATGCAGTGCTGTCACTGTGGGGTGCTGGCTCTGGTTTATTGGGGATCAGGGGTTTATTTGGATGCAGTGCTGTCACTGTGGAGTGCTGGCTCTGGTTTATTTGGGATCAGGGGTTTATTTGGATGCAGTGCTGTCACTGTGGGGGACTGGCTCTGGTTTATGGGGGAGCAGGGGTTTATTTGGATGCAGTGCTGTCATTATGGGGTGCTGGCTCTGGTTTATGGGGGAGCAGGGGTTTATTTGGATGCAGTGCTGTCACTGTGGGGTGCTGGCTCTGG
>JANRMJ010000107.1:36506700-36519058 GCA_025584955.1 Alethe diademata | reverse complement strand
ATCAGGCAGTGATGAAGGCTCTGTGTGAGGAGGATGGGGTGTTTATCAGATCAGGGGGGCTCTGTGTGAGTGCCTGCCCCAGCAGGGCTGCCCTGGCTGTCTCTGTGCTGACCTGCTGTGGTTCCTGTTCTCCCCAGACGCTGACCTCCCTTGCCAAGCTGATGAAGGAGTGCTGGTACCAGAACCCCTCGGCCAGGCTGACAGCCCTGCGCATCAAAAAGACTTTGACCAAAATTGACAATTCCTTAGACAAGCTGAAGGCTGACTGCTGACCTCTGCTCGTGGTGCTGGCCGGCAGGAGGGCCCTTGGCTGCCCCGAGGGCTCTGGCCAGGCACTCCTGCCCTGTCCCCAGGGCTGCTGCAGCAGGGCTGGGAGCAGCTGGGCCCTGGGCCGTGCAGACCTCACCTGGGCGAGCGCTGGGGACCCAGCTGGATGTGCTGGGGCTGAGCTAGTGGCCTGAAGGAAGACAGAGAAATCCTAAGACAAGATCAGGGCATTAAACAATGGCTTTGAACAGCTTCTTTCTTTCTTTCTTTCTTTCTTTTTTCTTTTTTTTTTTTCTTTTTTCCCCCCTCTTTTTTTTTTTTTAATATTTTATTTTAATTCTCCTAATCACTCCCAGGGTGAACACATGGAAGTGGTAAATTTTGATCAGCAATATTGCCTGTGCTTCTCTTCTTTATTGCACTAGGAATTCTTTGCATTCCTTACTTGCACTGTCACTGTTAATTTTAACGAACATGACTTGCCAAAAATATGATTGGCTGTATCCTGCATTGATCTATGCCTGAGTAATAGGAAAAGAATTCGGTAAACTGAAAATGTAACTGTCAGACTTTAGCTGCATTTTACATGTGTACTGATGTTTACAATAATGCTGAACATTAGGAATTTCTTGTTTATCCAAAACTTGCAAATTATTTATTACTAGTGCACTTGCCAGTTTTTTAAACTGTAAAATAAGTGCATAAAGTTAAAGCTTATTTTTATGTGGCCTCTTTCATGATTTCTTACACAGACGTTTTTGTAACACGATATAACCTGAAACATAAATTGTTTTCTGTATTATCATATTACAACTCGATAGTCACATTTTAAGTGCTTCACATTTGTAGGTGTGTGGTCTGTACCATATTTTCAGTTGGAATATGGAACGTATATTATAGCCATTTCCCACAGGACCTTGTGTCTGGCATCTTGCTGATCTGGGAAAGGAGAGCAATGGAGGAGTTAACTAGAGTATTAGGTCATGAATGCTGTGGGGAAAATGCATTTTATTTCTTCTAAGCTATATAATATGCATTTAAACTCTGCCAGAAAAATAACTATTTTGTTTTAATCTACTTTTTCTATTTAGTAGTTATTTGTATAAATTAAATAGAATGTTTTCAAGTCAAACCTCGCAGTGTTTTAGTTGTGTTCACTGGTCAGGTGCCCTCGTGGGGACCCTGGGCTGTCCCTGCTCCTGTCCCCTGAGGTGCTGGGGCTCCAGAGGGGCAGCAGGGAGGTGCTGGGCTCTCCTTGGGCATGACCCTGGCCGTGTCCCTGTCCCCAGCCCTTCCATGTCCCTGTCCCCAGCCTGGCTGTGTCCCTGTCCCCAGCCCTTCCATGTCCCTGTCCCCAGCTCTGCCATGTCCCTGTCCCCAGCCCTTCCATGTCCCTGTCCCCAGCTCTTCCATGTCCCTGTCCCCAGCCTGGCCATGTCCCTGTCCCCAGCCCTTCCATGTCCCTGTCCCCAGCCCTGCCATGTCCCTGTCCCCAGCCCTTCCATGTCCCCAGAGCAGCGCTGCTGCAGCCTGGGAACAGCTCTGGGTGCTCCACAGTCCCTTTGGATCGGGATTTTCCTGCCCCAGCGCTGGGTGCTGGCTCTCAGCTGTGCTGGGGCTGCTTGGGATGCTGCAGGATTCGGGGCTGCAGCAAGAGCACTGCAGTTCTCTCTCCCCCCTGTCAGGGAGTTGTGCAGAGCCAGAAGTTCCCCCTGAGGCTCTTTTTCTCCAGGCTGAGCCCCTTTCCAGCTCCCTCAGCCCCTTCCCAGCCCCATTCCCCTCTCTGGACACACGGGGGGTAATGGACTGAAGGATAACACCACTGTCCATAGGAACACCCCAGTAATACTCTCTATCCTGTGCTAGGTAAAGAAGATTATCCAGAAAAGCTGCTGGCAGGGTAACAGAGTCTGCCAGTGCAGAGTCCTGGCCACTCCTGGGGCTGCTGGGCAAGGTCAGAGTCACTGCTGCTCTCAGGACTGCACAGCAAAGCACCCAGGGTTTGCTTCAGGTTTCACTTGCACCCCCTGCTACTGAAGTACTTCTGATCCAGACATGGAGTGAACTGTTAGAAGTGTTAGCAAGTGTGTGTGCTGGAATTGGGTCAGTATTTGGCAAACGTGAATCAAGAAAGTGAAGAGGAAAGTAATCATTGGGAGTTATTTCTCAGCAAGTTCTCATCCCTCGGCTTGGGAGGAGTCGTTAGCACTGTGCTGTCCTGATGTGCTGTTCCTGTGAGGACAGTTGGGTCTGTGCTGCCCAAAGCCAGTGGGAGTAGCTGGGTTCCCTCCTGGGAGCTGGAGTGTGGTGGCCTGGGAGCGGAGAAGGGAAAGCTCAGTGACAGCCAGGAGGTGTTGTCAGTGTCTGTGTGGTTTAAGCTCCTTCCCCCGTGTCTGGGCAGTCACAGGAGAGCGTTTGGTGCTGCCTTTCCCTGGAGGTGTCAGGGCTGGGGCGCTGGGGGAGTCCCAGGTGAGCACCCCAGCCTCGTTCCAGCGTGTTCATTGATCGCTGTTCCTCAGCACCTGCACGGAAATTAATCTTCTCGAGAGATTTGGCATGGTTCTGTTTAATCTGCTGCAGCAGGGGCGTCGCAGCGCCGATTCCCATGGCGCTGGCACCGGCAGTTCCCTCTCTGCAGCTGAATTATTCATGTGTCTGGCAGGTTTGCGCTGCGCCAGCCAGGACAGAGCTGCTCCAAGCAGGCCCTGAGCAGAAAAACGTCTCCAGTGAGCAGCCCTGCCTGGGGGCTTCAGCTGTCCTGCTGAATGGAGGGAACCAGAGGTGCTCAGCTTTCCAGGGGGACAGAAATGCAGATCTTTGTTTGAATTTCTCTGTTCCCAGAGAGGCTGTGGCTGCCCCATCCCAACGCCAAGTTCAGTGGGGCTGGGAGCAGCCTGGGACAGTGGGAGGTGTCCCTGCCTATGGCAGGATTCTTCTTCCCCTGGGTATCACAGAGGGGTTTTTTAAAAGGTTTTTTTAGTGTTTTTTGGTGGCTTTCATGGCGTGCAAAAGGTCATGCATACCTTCCTCCCATCCCTGTGTATTCTTCTTCTTCTGTTCAAGCTGAGCGATAAGCCGTGTGTCAACTGTGAGAAACTGTTCCAGAAGGAAATCCACAGCAAGGCCAGGGATTTTTTGGTTAAAGACATTAAAACTTGCAGTCAGCTTGTTCTTTGAATCTTCAGAGATGATGACACCCTTAGTGTGCTGCCAGCTGGAGTCAGGAACTTTCCATCGCCCCAGTCTCCTCCCCCGTGCCACTCTGCAGCAGTTTTCTCCAATTTTCACCACCCAAAAATCCTTTTCCCAAGTTTCATAAATATTTCAGATTCACAGCACAGATCTCTTTTCATTCTCGCAGTGTTCTGGAAAATCTGGATCCTTAAAATGCAATTCTACTTTTGTGCCTGTGGTTCTTCTGGTTTGTTTCCTGCACCAGGACTGGCAGAGCCAAGGGCAGCTGGTGCTGGGGGAGCCTCTGGAGCTCGGGCAGAGCTGTCCCTGTCCCTATGCCTGTCCCCTGTCCCTGCTCCTGTCCTGTCCCTGTCCCCTGTCCCTGTCCCCTATCCCTGTCCCTGCCCTGTCCCTGTCCTTGTCCCCAATCCCTGTCCCTGTCCCTTGTCCCTGCCCCTGCCTCTGTCCCAGTCCGTGCCCCTGTCCCTCTCCCTGCCCCATTCCTGTCCCTGTCCCCGTTTCTGTCCCTGCCCTGTCCCTTGTCCCTGTCCCTGCCCCTGCCTCTGTCCCTGTCCCCAATCCCTGTCCCTGCCCCTGTCCCCTGTCCCTGTCCCCAATCCCTGTCCCTGTCTCCTGTCCCTGCCCCGTCCCTGTCCCTGTCCCCTGTCCCTCTCCCTGTCCCCTGTCCTGTCCCTGTCCCCAGTCCCTGTCGCTGCCCATCCCTGTCTCCTGTCCCTGTCCCTGTCCCCAGTCCCCGTCCCTGTCCCCTCTCCCTGCCCCTGTCCCTGCCCCTGCCTCTGCCTCTGTCTCTGTCCCTGTCCCTGTCCCCATCTCTGTCCCTGCCCCGTCCCTGTCCCCAATCCCTGTCCCTGTCCCTCCCAGGGTCCAGCCCTGGCCATGAGCCCCGGGCCGGGCACGGCCACCATCGATGCCGTGGCCCGCGGTCGCTGGGTTGTGTTACAGCTCCCCTGAGAGCTCGCTCAGCCCTGGGCACATTCACTCTTGACGAGGCTCTGTGGGAACCTGGAACACCTCTGTGACACAGAGTGACAGCCCCTGTCCTGAAAGGACACTGACACCAGTCAATGAAAAAAGGTGTTTTGCTGTTTCAAGTGAGAGGACCTGCAATTGTGGCTCCTCTGCAAGCACTTGTAAAAAACATTTGCATGAGAAACTTGACACAGTTCCATGTTCTCAGTGTCTTTTGCTCTGTTTTATGAGGATTTTGAATTCACATCAAGCCTTTAGGAAAAGGGCTCTGGCCCTCTCCCTTATTCTGCCTTGGTGCCTCTGGCCATTCCAGCCATCACCAGTGGATGGTTCAGTTTCCCTGCTGCTGTTTCTGGCAATCTCACTCCCCTGGGAGATGGTTCCAAACTGAGCCACCAGAAACTTCCCATTGGAAATTTGGTGGGTTGGGCTTAGGCAGAAGGAATGGCCCTGGGTCCCGGGAGTGTCCCAGGCTGGGCTGGAGCAGGGCTGGAGCACCTGGGGCAGTGGGAGGTGTCCCTGCCATGGCAGGGGTGGGACAGGGAGAGCTTAAGGTCCCTTCCAACCCAGCCCATTCCATGATGAAATAACTTTTAACTACACTTAGTGCTCACTCTTTGGACACTCCTCGTGCCTGATGCTCAAATACTCCAAGCAGTTCCATTACTGCCCTCCTCATCACAAAGGCTCAGTGTGGTGTGTCCTTTCCAGTGGAATTTTGGGCTAGTGTGTATTCGAGTTCAGAGCCCTAGGAAGCAGCCTCTGGGGAAGGGGTGACTAAAGAATTATAAAATGCTTCTTGGAACAATTTGGGAATCTTTTACCTCTTGTTCTAATTGCCACAGTCAACAATATAATGCTTTTGCTGGAATATAGAATTCTGATCGGAATTTTTGGATGTTTTATGGCATTTCTGGATGAGCAGAGTGGGACTAAGGGACACTGATGTGGGAGGCAGAGGACCAAGGGGAGGGGGAGCTGCTGACCTGCTGCCCATGCCAGGGTGTTTGTGGGTTCCCTTTGTTTTTTTTTTCACAAAATTTCAGTAGATCTTGGTTTTGTCCTGGTGTGTGCAAAACAAATTACAAAACAAAATTCTTGGCTTTTGACCAGCTCTGTAAGTGCTTCCAGTTGACAAAGTTTCTCTGGTGTTAGGTATTTCCAAAGACTCTTAAATGCCCAGGACAGGCTGTTTCTGTCCCCCCGTGAGCCAAGCCCTGCAAGCAGCTGAACTGGGAGCACATTTGTCTCACAGCCTCAAAGCGTGGTGGGGTTTTTCCTCCCATCCCTTGTCTTGTTGTTCTTTTGTTTTTTGCTGGTGTTGTGTCAAAGGCCTGAGGATGATGACTCAGAGGGTGAAGGCTCAGTGATGATGGATGGCCAGGACCCAAACCTTTAGGTCCCTGAGTAAATATATATTTTGTTTTCTAAAATCTTTGATTCTCCTTTACAAGTACAGGAGATACTCTTTTCATCACTTCTGCAAAGTGTGAGCCAACATGTTCTATACATTTTCTTTCTTAAACTGAAGAAAAACTATTTACCTAATTCCTATTTTCATGTCATCCTTTACATGGAAAAGCAGAATAATTCCATGCTGTGAATCAAAACAGAGTCTGAGTGAGTTACATTTACATTTTCTGGTAGCATTGAGCAAATAAAGTGAGTTGTTTGTATGACTTAGGGAGGACTGGAAGCAAACACGGATCTGCCAGGACCAGAGCTGATCTGACAGCAGGGTGAGCAGTGCCTGGAGCTGCTGAGGATCCAGTGTTCTCTCCTGGTGTTCCCAGAGCCAGCTGGGATCTCCAGGAAAGTAATAAGTGGCTTAGCAGGTACTTGGCAAGTAATGGATGGCTGAGCAGGTGCAGGGACACGGAGAGCCCTGGGCAGGGAGCAGCCACCTGCCCCAGGCTCTCAGAAGGGAAACAGCAGCAATTCCTCCTCTGTTGTTTTACTGCTCTGACACCCAAACCTTCCTGTGTTTTATTAGATCCTGGCAGGTATTTCCCAAGCAGTGAGGTGTGCAGTACTCTGCTGTGCTGTGTTTCAGTGCAAGAGAGCATTAACCCATAGGGATTGCTGGGAGAGGGTCACGTAGGACTTCACTGCTCTGAGATGTTGCAATTCCCATCACAATTAATTGAGGATGGGGTGACACGGAAGTCCTGAGTGTCTTCCTGGGATCTGTTTGAATGAAACTTTAAAAAAGAACGAAGTACAAGAGCATTTTTTAGTGCTGTTTAACAGCCACTTGATCCCACATTCTTTGGGTTTCATCTCTTCTGTGTCTGTACCACGCTGGAGGGCAATTTGTTTTCTTGCAAAAAGAATTTAGTCAGATGATTTTTGCTTGTGAAGGAGTAATCACAGAGTCCTTGGACGGTTTGGGTTGACAGGGACCTTAAAGCTCACCCAGTGCCACCCCTGCCATGGCAGGGACACTTCCCACTGTCCCAGGTGCTCCGAGCCCTGTCCAGCCTGGCCTGGGACAGTTCCAGGGATGGAGAAGCCACAGCTGCTCTGGGCACCCTGTGCTTTTCCTCCTAACATCCAATCTAAATCTCTTTTGGTGTAAGCCCATTCGAGGTATTGCAGAAACACTGCAAACCGTTCCACACGTGGCTGTTGGTGTGTGATTCGGTGCAGCCTGATGGAAAGGTCCCGGGCAGGTGCCAGAAGGCACTGACGGGGATTTGGCAAAACCTCCCAGGATGAAAAATGGTCCTTTTCTCGGGCTGCTTTTGCGCATCTCTGCGGGCAGGAGCCCGAGGGCTGCGCGCCTCGCTCGCTGCCGGCGCGCCCCGTGCCCGGCCCGGGGGCGGAGAACCGAACCGAACCGAACCGAACTGAGCCCGAGCCCCGGCCCGGAGCGGGGCAGAACTGAGCCCGAGCCCCGGCCCGGAGCAGGGCAGAACTGAGCCCGAACCCCGGCCCGGAGCGGGGGCAGAACCGAGCCCGAGCCCCGGCCTGGAGCGGGGGCAGAGCCGAACCGAACCGAGCCCGAACCCCGGCCCGGAGCGGGGGCAGAGCGGGGCGGGGGTCCGGGCGGGGCCGGCGGGGCCCCTCCCCGCTAAAGCCGCTAAAGCCGCGGGCGGCGGGGCCGGAGAGCGGCCAAGGGGGGGAGCAGAGCCCGGACCGGGAGCGGCACCGGACCGGCACCGGGGCCATGCGGGGCGCGCCCGGGTCCGCGCTGCGGGCGGCGCTGCCGCTGCTGGGCGCAGCCGTGTCCCTCTGCGCAGGTACGGCGGCACCGGGAGCGGCACCGGGAGCGGTACCGGGGGCTCCGGGAGCGGTACCGAGAGCTCTGGGAGCAGTACCGGGAGCGGCACCGGGAGCGGTACCAGGGGCTTCGGGAGCGGCACCGGGAGCTCTGGGAGCAGTACCGGGAGCGGCACCAGGAGCTCCGGGAGAGGCTCCGGGAGCGGCTCCGGGAGCAGTACCGGGAGCGGCACCGGGCGCTCCGGCAGCGGTACCGGGAGCTCTGGGAGCAGTACCGGGAGAGGTACCGGGAGCGGCTCCGGGAGCAGTACCGGGAGCGGCACCGGGAGCTCCGGGAGAGGCTCCGGGAGCGGCTCCGGGTGCAGTACCGGGAGCAGTACCGGGAGCAGTACCGGGAGCAGTACCGGGAGCAGTACCGGGAGCGGTACCGGGGGCTCCGGGAGCGGTACCGGAGCCGCGGCGCGCGATGCTCGGGGGCGCTGCGCTGAACCCCGCTTGTCCATCCCGGCCCCGTTCCGGGGTTCGGGTCTCGGTGCCTTTAGTCACGGCCGCGCGTCCCCAGAACTGGGTCAGCGGGGATTTACCGGAGCGGGAATCTCTGATCCCTGCGGCTTCCCACGCCGTCCCGGCGGATGCAGCCTGGGATGCTCAGCAGGACCGACATGGGTCCCGGTGAGAGGAGCTGTCAGTGCCGTGCCTCATCGCCGGCGTCCGGCCCCTCCAGGCCGGCTCCTCTCTCCCGCGGCGGGTGCTGGGACACGCTCCCTCCCCTCAATCGACCCTCTGAAACCTAAACCCGCGCTCCGCAGCAGCGCTCCGCAAACCAGCCGTAAGCAAGGCGGCGTACCGCAGAATGTTTGACTGCTTTTCTGTTAGGTTTAGTGGGTTTTAGCTAGCTGTCCGTGTTTGCACCGGAGCAGTTTCCTCGTGGGATGCTCACTGGGACCTTGCAGAGGGGGGAGGTCGCAGCCCCAGGTGCGGGGAAGGACCGTGCCCAGCCGCTCACAGAATCCCTGCTTTTGGGCAGGGAGGAGGAACCAAGCTCAGCTGTGACATCCTGCGTGGTACTGCACATCTGCTAATCGCTGGTACCTCCACAGGGTGTGAAACCTGCTCCCTAAGAGCTCTTCTCCTCATTCCTCCGGAGTTGTGTTGCGCAGGTTTGGGGTGATCCCCAGCCCCGAGCAGCCCCTTGTTCTCCTGCGTGCCTGAGTTAACCCGGGCATTGCCAGCGCCGTGGCGTCGCCACTGCCTTCCCTCTGGACGCGTCCAGGGCTGAGGAATCGCTCTGGCTTTGGCTGTGCTGTGCGCAGAACTCTTGCGTTGCTTTGCTCCCCAAAGTGCGGGATCCTCTCCTCGCCCTGGTCAGAGCCCGGCTCGGGCTTGGGGCTGGGCACGGACCAGATGTGCACAGACCAGGCAGATGTGTGGCAATAGAGGGGACAGTCAGTGTCACTGTCTGGATGGAAAATTCCTTCTCAGACTGCTCAGTTGTGACTTTAGGAGCTTTCAGTGCCGAGGACTCGCTTATGCAGCAATTCCAGACTAGCAGGGGATCAGGGCTGTCACCCCGGGTTATCTCCAGGATATTTTCCATGGAGTTTGTACCCACAGCCCTGTGCTGGAGCTGCCCTCAGCCCCTCACGGGCTGGGACCAGCAGGTTCTGCTTCAGCTCTGTGCATGTATTCCACAAAATGCCTGCACTCACTGCTCTGCTGTGTCACTCGTGTCCCATAAAGCACAACCTTCCCAAGGATACCTCCCCTGTTCAAACCTGAAAATGTCCTTTGGCAGCTTATTCCAACAGAAGTAATTTCCATGGGTGTTGCAGCCCTTCCCCTGCCCTGTCAATATTAATTTCAATGCCTGGACTCAGCTCCTGCCAGCTGGGTTTTGCCTTGGATGCTGAGCTTTTCCAGAATGGGGATTTAGAGCAGCCAATATCCTCCTTCCAAAATAGTGATACTTTCAAATGTTTATAAAATCACTCCACAGATATTTATTTAAGATTTCAAAACTCTGGAACTCTGTGATGTCTCCCATTCAAAGACATTTTCCTCAATTCTAGAACAAATACTTTTAATCTCATTTTTACAACTTTCTAGTTTTGGTCCTGTTTGGTATCAGCCCTTTTTACAGTATATTTATATTGGCAGCTTTTAATCCAATTATTTTCATTCAGAGCCCTATTCCAAGGGGGAACTTCTCCACAATCTTCATAATGGCCCAAAAAGCAGGTTTGGTTTTTTTAAGACCTCTCATTGCTCAAAATTCTGGTTTTGCCTTCTGAAGAAAGGTGTTACTAGAGAATAAATTTGGCAGGGACCCAGTGTCACTTCCATGGTGGGCTGGACCCGTCCCTGCTGTGCTGGGGGTGGCCCCGCAGCAGAGGCTGGAGCAGGGGCAGAGGTGCACTGGGCACTTGGGGGTTCAGGGCTCTGGGCTGCCCCTGTCACCAGCACACTCAGGTGGCGTTGGCTGGGCTTGTTGGACACCGAGGAGAGGAGAGGAGAGGAGAGGAGAGGAGAGGAGAGGAGAGGAGAGGAGAGGAGAGTTGAGTTTCCTCCTGCTCCATGTAGGCGTGCTGCCAGTGACAGCTGGGCTGCCCAGAGCTTCTGAGTAAATGTGAATTGGTGACTACCCAATCCCATTCATCTTCTAAATGTGATCTAGGATTTCCTCATAGAACCTTCACACCTCTCCAGAACTGCCTTTGACACGACAGCTCAGTTTCTCGATCTATGCCTGTCCCCCTTGCTTTCTGTCCTGGAACTCTTCCTACTTCTCCTGTGCCTTTTAGAGGTGGGTGTCAGCATCTGATCTGATGGCAGAGCAGGGCTGCATCTTCTCCTGTGTGTCCTGTTGTGCTGTCACCATGAGCTGAGGAGTTCTCCAGCCCTCCCCAGGGAGGCACAGCCCTCTCTCTGTGCCCAGTGGGGATCAGAGTGTGCTGCTCCCTGCCCGGGCACAGCTGATGCTGCTGGTTCTTGGTGTGCTGGTGCTCTCCTCTGGCTTTGGGTGCCTCAGCACGGGACAGGGAGGGAGTCCCCATCCCTGGGAGCACCTGACAGCCATGAGGATGTGGCACCTGGGGACTCGGGTTCACAGTGGCCTGGGCAGTGATGGAGGAGCTGTTGGACTCGGTCTCAGAGGGCTTTTCCAATCCAAACAATTCTGTGATTCTGTGTTTTGCACTGCTCTGCAGCCAGCCCTGCCTTTGGCAGCCCTGTGAGCCGTGTGCTGCTCCCAGAGCTCAGCCCTGCTCCCGTGGCTCCTGTGCCCCAGCCTGGCTCCTGCAGCTGCTGCTGCTCTCTGCCTCTCAGCCCCGCTCTGCAGGGCCACAGGCTGCTCTGGGGAGCTTCATAGCGCCTCTGCCTGCTCCAGCAGAGTGCCTTTGCCGTGCTCACCTCCCAGCAGCCGTGCAGCTGGGGAGCAGGAGCTGTGCCAGACCCACACCCACCCTCACTGGTGCCTTCTCTGCTTTTTGTCCTGGCTCTGTCACCAGCAAGGGGCTGGGCAGTGGCAAACAGCCAGTCTGTGATGTTTAGGATCTCCCTTGAGCCCCTTTGTCCCACAGTGAAACTTTTGTCACCTGGCACCCTTCTGAGTCCAGTCAGGTCCAGGAGTGTGTCCTGAAGTGTGGAAATGTCCCTTCCCCAGGGATGGAGCTGGCCCAGGGCCAGTTGTGTCCTGGCACTGGGGTCTGTGCCTGAGGCAGGGGACCCAGGCATTGTGGAGAGCCCACAGCCATGGGAGCCCCAGAGCTGTTATTTGGAAATAAAATGAAAGTGTATCTAGGAGGGCACAACAGACAATGTCTGTCCAGAATGATCAAAGATGGAAACATTCTGGATATTCAGCACTTCCATCAGGACGCTTAGGTCTTTGCTGTCCAGTTTAATTTTGAAATGCTCTAGTGTTAACTGTGGTGAGTAGTGATGGATTATGACTTAGTGGAAGATTACTTAACCTGTGTAGTAAAAAGTCTGTGCTGGAATGTGGAACCTTGTGTGGTTCATAAGAGAGGGCAGGTCTGGGCTTTGCTCCCCCAGAGTTTTCAGTTCATTCTGTTAACCCTGTGGTATCAGTGGGCTTGTGCTGAGTGTTCAATTCCTTCCATTTAACTTTTGAAGTTGCACTGTCTACCAACGTGTTTAAATTTTCACTGTCTCCATGAAGCTGGGGTTTAAACTCCTGTTCTCCCATTTCTCATTCCCATGTGGTGTCACCCTCGTTCCTCAGTTATCTCGTGGTTCCTGTACTTGGTGCTGACCCTTGCTGGTGAAGGGGTGGAAGCACACAAAAACATCTTGTGCTGCTTTGTTGGGAGTCAGGTGCTGGCTCTGCTGCTCCTGCTCTGCAAGCTCATTGCGGTGTGTAGTCCCAGCTCCCATTGCAACAACAGCAGGAAAAATGTCCTTGAAAACCATGTAGGCATTAAAAATGCCAGACCCAGGAAACCTCTGCTCCCGGGCTCTCTGTATCCAAAAGCTGCTTTCCTCGTGTGTGCATCTCCCCTGGACCCTCGGCTCCTGGTTCTTGCTGTTGTTGGTTGGGCTCTGTGAGTGCCAGCTGCCCTTGGGAGGGGACCTGTGTGCCAGCGTGGCTGAGACTGGTGTGTGTGCTGGGGGGAGCCTGTGGGGTGTCTGTGCCCTCCTCTCCTCTCCTCTCCTCTCCTCTCCTCTCCTCTCCTCTCCTCTCCTC
>JANRMJ010000107.1:36071965-36089629 GCA_025584955.1 Alethe diademata | reverse complement strand
TCCCTCCCTCCCTTCCTCCCTGGCTCCCCACTGCCAGATCAGCCCTCTGGCCTTGCTTTCCATAAAAGCCGAATACTGGCAAGCTCATTCCCAGAAGTTTGTGCTGGAAGTTGATCTCCCAGTTAGCTCCTCCATAGGTCAGAACACCATTAATAAATTGCATTAAGTGTCGGAGGCAAAGGTTGGAGAAGGCAGAATCCCAATCAGTATTTTACTTGGCCACAATATTCAATTAAAATATGTAAAAAAAATATATATTTCTGCATATATATTTTCTTTCCGTGATGTTTTCTTGAACAAATTTTCTCTGGCTTGCAAAAAGTAATGCAGAAACATATCCTCAACATTACAGAATCCACAGCTGAACCCAAGCAGGGTCAGAGGGGCCAACTTTTGAGGTGTCAGCACCATGGAAGTTGATAATCAGGAACAGGAGGCTGATACCATGAAAATATCAATGATTCTAATTGCTGCCAATTCAAGTCCTGACCTCCATTTCTAACAAACTTTGCAGATTAATTCAGACCCGAGGTATTCACACGCTGGTTTATAACTCCCAATTTCTCAAGTCCAGGATAATGTGGTGGCTGGAAGTTGAACTGAGCAGCTCCTGAACGCTGCAGCCACAGCTGCACCAGCCCAGGGAGGTGTCCTGGCTTTCCCACGCTGCTGTGGGATCCCAGGGATCCCAATCCAGGATCCCAGAGTTGGAAAAGCTCTCTGAAGCCAAATCTCACCCTGTCCCGAGCCCAGAGCTCTGAGTGTCACCCCCAGGAATTCCTGGGACACTCCAGGGATGGGGATCCAAACCCCCCTGGGCAGTTCCAATCCCTGAGCTCCCTGTCCATGGGGAAATTCCTGCTGCTGCCCACCCTGCCCTCCCCTGGGCCAGGGATGGGGTTCTCTGTTTGCAGCTGGGCTCCTCCCAAGGTGCTCAGATCTCTGGGCTGGATTTCCAGAGCTCAACTCTGAATTCCTGAAAAGAAGAGATTGGAGGTGGGAAATAAATGGGAAATGAGGGGGTTTGGAAAAATACATCAGCAGAAGTGACCAGGGAAGGGCGGCAGGAGCACAGGGAGAGGAGCCCAGGGACTGCACCCGGTGGGCACAGGGGTGGTCAGGCGGAATTGGCCCCACAGAGGGGCTGAGCAAAGGATCCCAGGATTATTTTGGTTGGAAAAGCTCTCCCAGCCCATGGAGTGCCAGCTGTGCCCAATGCCCACCTTGTTCCCTGAGTGCCACCCCCAGGAATTCCTGGGACACTCCAGGGGTGGGGATCCAAACCCCCCTGGGCAGTTCCAATCCCTAAGCTCCCTTCCCATGGGGAAATTCCTGCTGCTGCCCACCCTGCCCTCCCCTGGGCCAGGGAAGGGGTGCTCTGCTGCAGCTGGACTCCTCCCAAGATCTCTGAGCTGCATTTCCAGAGCTCAGCACTGAATTCCAGCAGTCTGTGTCAGCCTCCTTCCTTCCAGGACAGAACTCCTCTTCCTCCCTGGGTTTCCCCCAGCCCCAAGACCTGAGCTGCCCTGGAATTCCTGAGCTGCCTCTTTGGTGAGATTTACACCCCTAACCTTTCTGCTGGCACCTGGGACTGAACTCTGCTTCTTGAGAGAGGTGATTAAAGCCACGGTGCCTGTTCTGCTTCATTCCTGGGAAAGGGAAGGAAATGTCTGAGCCAGGCTTGGGCTCTCTGCTCAGCTCAGCAGATTTTTTAATGCCAACAATTAGGAATTGCCATTAAAGAGTATCACAATCAAAGAGTATCTGCAATCCAGGCCGAATTAATGAGGTGCACTAAAACCTGCTCTGTGCTCCCGTGTTCCTGGGGATGCTTCTCCCCCCTCTTCCTCAGCGAGCCCACCTGTAACCACTGCTGCTCTTCTTGGTGGCTTTAAATGGAATTATTCAGCTTTTTTATGCAGCTTTTCCTCTGGAGATAACAGCAGGCAGAGGCAGTGAGGGTGTGGGCCGTGGATCTGGAGCGTTACACCCAAAGCTGGTCTCACCTGAGGGGCTCCCCTGGCACTTCTGTGCCTAGGAGAGCTCCAGAAATCAGAAAATCCAAACCAAAGGTGGCTTTCGAGGTAAAACCTTCAGTGCAAAGGTTTTATTGATTTATACAGAGTCAGGGTTTGGCCTCTGTGCTCTCCCTAATTTCTGCACAGATTGGGAATGTGTGGGACTTCTGCCTTAGGTGCCACTTCAGTAACTCAGGTGTAAAGCTTAATTCCTATTTTTATTTAAGAAAATACCAAAGAAAACTCGAGAGGTTTTTTGTTTTTTTCTTTTTCCATCCCATGTGATATTCCAGCAGCTCTGCTCAGCGCTGCTGACGAGCAGGACTCAGATCCCACTCCTTCTGGGAGGCTGCTAAAGCAACAATTTCTACCTTGAAACAGTTTTGTTTTGAGTCAAACTGTGTCAGAAAAAAAAATCAAAACCACCCACCAAAACCCAAACAACGACAAGAAGCCCCGACTGCTTTGCCTGCGAGGTGTGAACTGCATTTCCAAACTCATTTCAAGCCATTTGCTTTTTAAATTCCTGCCTGCACATTTTGCCATCCTTGCTGATGAGCACAGAGTTGTCCATGCCCTCCCCATCTGTGCATTTCTCAGGTGTTTATCCTGGCTGTGAGTGAGTGCTGCTCTTGGGAGTAAATGAGCTCTGGCAGGGGGTTTTTACTCCCAGAAAAACTTTGTTCAGTGAGTTTGTGCGGCAGCTCTGTGGTTTGTGCTGCTGGGCTCCTGGGGAGGAGGGAATTTGTGGTGAGGGGATGGGGCTCAGGGGAAGGTGGGCTCAGATTTGGGCTCATCTTGGGCATCTTTGCCCCAAGGGAGCTGAGGTTTCATTCCTGGGACACTCCAGGGATGGGGATCCAAACCCCCCTGGGCAGTTCCAATCCCTGAGCCCTCTTTCCATGGGGAAATTCCTGCTGTGCCCACCCTGACCTGTCCCTGTTCCCTGGGAGCAGATCCCAAATCCCACCCCCATCACAAAATTCCATGGAAAACCCTGGCTGGGGCATGGACACAAAAACCCTAATGAAGCAAAGTTGGCATTTGAGTATCCATAATCAAATCTACATTTGAGTAACTGTAACCAAACGTTTGGATTTGAAGCAGTGGCCAAAGTGTGGGAATGCACACCTTGTTCATTCCTGGAAGCACACCTGGCTTTCCAGGCACCTCTGAACTTACTGAACTAGAACTGATAATTATTTTTTTTTAAAGTGGAACATTGGTGTCCACACCAATGGGGGAATTGGACACAGAGTAGTGGGAGATGGTTGCGGTCTCATCCCAAAGCTGGCAGGCTGGAATGCTTTGTTAAAAGACAGGAAATACTTCTTTTATGATCAAAGCGTTTTGGAAGAGAGAAAAAAAATATTAAAAACTGTATTTCAGCCCTTAAAATTGTGTTTTATTTTTTGTGTGGGCAAAGGCAACATGTAGCCAGGCTGAGGTGGGTTTTTTTTATTATTATTTATTGTTATTATTATTTTTTACTCTCCGGCAAGCGCTGGCAGCTGGATTGCTCTGATCAATAAAATTGTAGCACGGGAGCAAGTCACAGTTTGTCTGCAGGTTCCAATGCAGCTGGAGGGAGGTAATCAATAACTTTGTTTATAATGACATCTAGCTGGCAGCGTGGGGCTGCTGCTGAGCAGCCTGGCCAGAGAGAGCTTGGAGGGAGCAGTGGTGGCACAGAAATGACCCAGCGAGGCTGGCACGGCCCTGGCAGATTGAGAGAAAACAGCCAGGCAGCGAGGGAGGATGCCCAGCCAGGAGGGGTTTCCTGGGGAAGAAGGGCTTTGTTTTGGGATTTCCTGATGCTCCTGGAGAGTTCCAGCCCGTCCTGTGCTGTGTTTGTGCCCCCCTTGCCCTGCAGTGCAGCACCATGAGGGTCCCTTGTTGCTCCCAGGGAGTTTTTCTGCTCTTGCCTCTGTTTTTGTCGAAATGCTTTAAGTGTCCACGCAGTCCTGGAGCTCTGTTCTGCTCTTCCCAAGTCCTTGGGAGCAGGCTGAAATCCCCATCTCTGCTGGTCTGGAATACAGGAAGGTGCTGGAACAGGAATGTTCTGTGGAGAAAGCACTGGCGTGATGAGGCTCTATAAAAATGAATTCTACTTTGGACTACTAGAGATCTTATGGAAACTCCTAAATAACACGTTAACCCCAAATCTAGTTTTATTGAAAAGAGTTTAAAAACCATTAAAAATAGTTTTTTATTGACAGTTTATAAACCCTCAGCCAAATGCAAGGTGTGCCACGGGCAGTGGGGGCTGCTTTGTTCCTGGTGTCTCTGCTCAGGGAATGTTTCATGAAGGGTTTGGGATCAGTGCTGCAGTGCCTGGGCTGTGGGAGGATGAGGATGATGAGGTGAGGATGATGAGGATGAGGATGAGGATGATGAGGATGATGAGGATGATGAGGTTGAGGATGATGAGGATGATGAGGATGAGGATGATGAGGATGAGGCCCAGGCTCTGCACCTGGCCATGGCAGAGCTGCAGGACCAGAGCAGGGTCCTGGTGTGGTTTTGGGCTCTGGTGTTTTTGGCAGCTGTCACTGCCCTGCCAGCCTGGGCACGCCTTACCCTGTGCCAGGGTGGGTGGCACGGCCAGGTGGCACCATGGCAGGGCTGGGTAGCACTCTACCAGGGCAGGGTGGCACAGCTGGGTGTCCCCATACCAGGACCGGGTGGCACATCCAGGTGTCCCCATACCAGGACAGGGTGGCACATCCAGCTGTCCCCATACCAGGACCGGGTGGCACATCCAGCTGTCCTCATACCAGGGCAGAGTGGCACAGCTGTCCCCATACCAGGACCGGGTGGCACAGCTGTCCCCATACCAGGGCAGGGTGGCACAGCTGTCCCCATGCCACCCATACCAGTGACAGCCCCGAGCCCCAGCCCAGCCCCGCTGCCCGCCCAGCCCCGCTGCAGCCCGGGCCGGCCCCCGGCGGCTGCCGGCGATGCTGCGGCTCGGGCAGCGGAGCGCGGGGCTCTGA
This sequence comes from Alethe diademata, assembly GCA_025584955.1. Taxonomy (NCBI): domain Eukaryota; kingdom Metazoa; phylum Chordata; class Aves; order Passeriformes; family Muscicapidae; genus Alethe; species Alethe diademata. The sequence continues at coordinate 36,084,615 of JANRMJ010000107.1, read as the reverse complement.
CAAGAGATCAATACTGTCCTCCCGGGCGGGAGCGGCTGCCGGCCCTGTCAGAGGGATGTGTGCCGTAATTGGATCAGGGATGCGGGAGCCATCCCAGCCTCCCGTCAGCACTGTCACAGCTGTCAGATGTCATCCCTCCGTACAGCTGTCACCGCGGGAGGGCCGGGGCTCCTTCTCCCTGCTAACCCGATGCAAATGTCCACTTAGCGGATGAATATTGAAGATATTAGACACTTCTCTATGCCTTTATGCAAAATAAAGATCTGTGTCATCTGTGAATTTCATGGAAATAAGTTGCAATTTATTCACTGTGAGAAAAGTGAAGTGAAGCCTGTAAAAATGAGAAATTATTTGGTTCAGGCTATTAAAAAAAAAAAAAATATTTTCCGGAATAAACAAAATATGCATATTTTCTTCTGAAGAGTAAAAACTACCAGCTAAATATATTTTTATGAGAATAGCGGCTTCATCTTAGAATATTTTTCCACGCGTATAAAAATTTATCATTTCTAGATATCCTTCCTGCGAGAGAGTGATTGGTGTAAACTTTGATTTCTCGGCGGGGAGGGGCGGGAATCACTATTACAGATCACTGAGAGATATATTCTCAATATTTGTTTTCCAGTGGCTCGGTGCGGAGCCAGGCTCGCTGCTCGGCAGCGCGGGCGGAGATGGAGCCGCATCCCTGCGCTCCACAAAGGCGGCGGCGGCAGCGGCGGCGAGCCGGGAGCGCCCGGTTCGGCTCTACCCGGTTCTTCCCGGTTCGACCCGCTCTGCTCGGCTCTGCCTGGTTCTACCCGGCTCGGTTCTGCCCCGTTCTTCCCGGCTCTACCCGGCTCTTCCCCGTTCTGCCCGGGTTTGCCCGGTTCTTTCCCTTTCTGCCCCGTTCTGCCCAGTTCTGCCCGGTTCGGCCCGGTCTGCTCGGCTCTACCCGGTTCTGCCCGGTCGGTTCTGCCCCGTTCTTCCCGGCTTTTCCTGCCTCTGCCTGGTTCGGTTCTGCCCAGCCCGCTCCTGCCCGCTTCTGCCCAGCTCTGTCCAGTCCTGCCAAGCTCTACCCGGTTCTTCCCCGTTCTGCCTGGCTCTGCTAGGTCCTGCCCGGTTCTGCCCAGTTCTTCCCCGTTCTGCCCGGTTCTGCTCAGTCCTGCCAGGCTCTACCCGGTTCCGCCCGGTCCTGCCCGGTTCTGCCTCTACCGGCCCCTCCGCACCGGGAAACTTTGCGGCGGCAGTGCCCGAGCGCTGCTCTGGAATAAACGCGGGTTCATTTATTTCGCTCTCTGCCAGCCCTCGGGGCCACGGGAAGACCGCAGAGCTCCGGGGACAGCCGGGTTTAGGGACAACCCCGCAGAGCTCCGGGGACAGCCGGGTTTAGGACCAGCCCCGCAGAGCTCCGGGGACAGCCGGGTTTAGGACCAGCCCCGCAGAGCTCCGTGCCCCGGGCTGGGAGCGCTCACCCCGGCACGGAGGGCTGGGATCGTCCCGGAGCGCCGCGGAGGGATGAGCTGCGCGTTATCCCCTCGGGAATTCAGCCCCGAGCACCCCCCAGTGTCCATGCCCGGCTGCTCGGCCCGTGCCTGGTTTTATTTGTTTATTTATTCATCCATCCCGTGCCTTTCTCTGCCCCCGCCCAGCGCTGGCACAGGAGTCTCACCCCCATCCCCACCCTGCCACCCCAGAGCTGGGGGAGCCACCCTGGGCACCTTCAGCCCCTTTTCCCAAGAGCTGTGCCAGCTCAGAGAGCCTCTGCCAGCCTTGTCCTTGTGGCCGGCTGTTATTTGCAGCGCAGGAACAATAATAATAACAATAATGATAATAATAATAATAATAATTACACTAATAACAGTGCCAAGTGGAGACAGCAGCCGTGGTGGTCCAGCAGGGCAAAGGCAGACTCTAAGGGCAACTTAGAGAAGGTGGCCTGAATATTAATTTAAAATGCAAAATTGTCATTGGTTTCACCGGCGGAAGGATCGGGAATTAATTGTTTCCTGACTTGTGCTGTTTGGGAAGTTAAGAACCAAGCAGGCTGTGCTTCACTTTTGTTTTTTTCTGGCGGAATGCTGACGAAGCCGGAGGGATAATCCGGGCTCAGGGAAAGCGGGAGGGCCGGGCACAAGGGCCCTGCCGCCGGCTCGTGGCTGCAGCTCTTTTTGGAGCATCGCTGGCTTGGACTCGGTGGCCTTAAAGGTCTTTCGCAGCCTGAAAGACTCTCGGATTCTGCGATCTCCGTCTCCACGTGCACCTCTGCGCTCAGCCGCGCTGACAAAGGAAGTGCTTTCTTTCCTCCTTTCCTTTTAAACGTGGTTTATGGCTAATTACATCAGAGATCCCAAACAATCCTTCTTACATTTGCATTAATAAGGTGTCTCACGTGACGCCTACTGAAGGAGGAGTATACATCAAAGGTGGATTAAAGGTTGGTTAGGCATCAAACTATGTTCCGTATGTAAATTTATAGCCATGATGTGCTGTGCAAAGATAGCTCCCCCTCTATTCCTGTGCTCCTAAATAAAATTAAAAATTCACAACTCTGGTTTATGGGATTTTAAATGAATTTGATCTCTCTTTTGGGCAGGGCAAATAAGTGTTTTGTGATGTATTATTTTACAAAAAAAAATAAAAAAAAGAAAAAAGAAAGAAAAAAAGAGAAAAAAAAGACGACCATCGTTCTGGCTCATTTAATTTTGCAAGTGAATGATCTAAGATTAACTACAGACTAGTCAGTGCAGTTTAAAAGCTGAAAGCAATTTTCAGCCATAGATGGTAATGCCACATTTAGTCCACAACCGAATGACTCTAAATGACTGAGCTGCAAGGTCTTTGTATATGACCACAGGGCCTGATAAAGCCATAGGAACACAGTAAAAGCACAAAAATAGTTCCAATTTATTTGGTGCCATCACCTTAATGAGATTAATACAGACGTGTTCATGTGCCTAATTGGTGATTTTGTTTTAACTGGTAATGAAGGATTAAATCTTCAGGCAACAGGCTCCTCGCAGGAAAGGGGATTGGAGAGAAAAGTTTTTAATTATAGGAGGCAGCTAGTGAGACACACCATTGCAAAGTTACTGATGCATCTTTAGTAAAATACAGATGTGACAGATAATAAAAGTGTGTTTGTTGTACCCTGCCTGAGCTCAGGGAGTGTTTTTTTGGGAGAGAGGGATGGATGGTGCTGGGCTGGCCCTGCATGACGTTGGGTGCAGAGGGAGCGAGGCTGAGCACGCTGCTCCCTCCCCACACCCAGGAAAACCCCAAACCCACCCAGGAAAACCCCAAACCACCGGTCCAGGGGTTGAAAATGCTCCCCCAGCCCCGCTGCACCCCCGGGAGCTGGAGCAGGGATTGGGGAATGCCCAATCTGGGCAGCTCCAGAGGGGGAAGTTCAGGCGGCGGCTCTGCCCTGCCGGGGCCAGTTGTGAGCAGGGAAATGTTAACACCATTAACCCGCTGCCAAAACACAAACACCCAGCCTGACTCATTAAAATCTAATTACGAGGGGGCAGCTGAGCCTGGGCTCGCTTTTGACTCAGAGGAATCTTGCAAAAGACACCAAGGCACAAACCCAGCCCCAGCCCAGTGTGGGCCTGGCACATTCCTCTCTGGGAATAATCCTGTCTGTCTCCTGAAATGGCTCTTGTGGTTGTTTGAGTAAATTTAGGGGGTTTTGGTCTGTTTTATTGGATTTTTCCCTTTCTTACACGTCACACGTGGATGTAGAGCGTGGGCCTTGCGGCACTCTTGAGTTGGACTGCCAGTAGAGACAATGGCAATGTCTTTAACATCTTTGACTGAAGATACCCTTGCATTTTTTAATTGTTTATTACTTTAAATGGCATGTGAAGATGGTGGATTTTATCAAGCAAATGGCTTTTTTTTTTTTTTTTTTTTTTTAATGACAGAAAAGTAGCTTCTGAATTTGTCTTGGCAAAAGAGCAGCTCCCTCACTGCGTTTTATCACTGCTCCCCTGTTATTTGTAAAACCTAGATCCTCTCAATTTTCTTCTGCTTCTCACGATTTTATTTTGCCACTGAGAGGGGGGGATAAAAAAAAAACCAAACAAACAACAAAACCCAAACCAAACCCTGAAACATCAGCAGCAAAAAAAAATAGAGAAAAGATGAACCATCAGAGCATCCCACAGCAAACCCAAGCCCGCGTGCCCGTCCCATCCTTCAGCCTCGGATGATATATTGGGAAGCGCTTTGAGAGGACTCTGGGAAGCCGCAGGATTCTCCCTTCCCGCCGAACGGAGACAGGAATATATTTTACATTCCCTGTCAGGTTGAACTTTAAGCCGTCTCGCCCGCTCTCCGCGCCATCCCAGCATCCAGCCCAAATGGCAGCGCGCCCCGCTCGGTTCCGCTGCCTGGAGCCGCGGTGCTCCGGCAGCTCCGGCGGCACCGGCGGCTCCGGCCCCGCGTCCCGCCGGCCCCGCGGCGTGTCACGCCATTACAGCGGGGCCCTCAATGTCACCCTGGTCTCAATGGTTCGCCAGCTGAAGGATATGGTTAACAAATGTAAACCCAAACTTCAGAGGAGCTGCTTTTCTGTGCTAAGTGATCTGTATTCCCTGTGAATTTACTTTCCCCTAACCCCGTGAAATTAACAGTACTTTCTGACATTCGACCTCCTGACCTCCCATATAATAAGAATTTAAAAAGCACCATGCATGAGTGTGTCTGTGTAATGCAAAACTGGGGGAAAAATGACCATGTCACCGTTTTATTATACAAAACCTTCTCCATCTCCATTGCATGCTTCATATGTGAGTGCTCGGTTCGGAGTTATTATAAAGAAAAACACAGTTTTAGCCGTAATAACTCACCGCTCCTGACTTTTATAGACAATAAATTGTAGCAAACACACATTGCTGCGGCAGGGGCCTGCACTCCATTAATGCAGATATTTACTGGGATAAGTGTTAAAAATAGGCTGGGGGGAGAGGCCGGAGCAGTGGCAGCTCTGGGGGGCCGAGTGCCGGGGGTGCGGGTGCGTGCACAATGTGTAGGTCTCGAGGTTTAAGAGGCAGAAGCAGGAAAGTGTTATGTGGAAATGATTTTGCAGTTATCAGGCTCAGGGGATGACAGCCTACAAGAGTAAGAACAAGGTGCTATGTGGCTTTTTCTTCACTGTGAAGTAAAGATTGGCAGCTGGAAGTAAGGCTTACAGGCAGACCTGCACACAGGACCTCTTCACCCAGGACTCATAATCACTACTCAAAGGAAAACGCATTTACCAGTAAAAGGCGGCTGTAGCCATCAGAAGTGTGCTTAAAACACCACTTAAATATCACTTTATACGCTATTACTTGCAAACTGTGGCTTGGTATTAAATTATACTTGCATAGGCTTTTGCTTAGGTGCTGATAATGCTTTTGAGGTTGCATTGGTGAAGAAGAATTTAGGCTGCTTTACGAGAGACGTGACTGGAATATCCCCCGGTGCTGACAGTGACAGGGTGAAAAATTGCAGAACTGTACTTTCTTTCCCCATATAGATTGTAATTTTAATTGTCATTGTGGCCCTTCTGTTTTAATTATGGGACTTCTTTGATATATACCAGGACATCGTATTGAATGAAAATATGGTGCTATAATAGTCTCTTTATAATTAATGACCACATGTAGATCTTGGTGCATAAAAGGAAAGGAATAAATGAACAATTTATTTAACTAGGTTTTGGATTTCTTTCTGTCTTCCAGTGAATATAAAATGATCCTGGGGCTTCTGAGGCTGTTTGATGTAAGAACTGCACTGAATAGCTAATAAAATTACATTGGTGTAGATTACTAAACATATTAGGTGGTTTTATTTAAAAATGTTCCCATTACGGATGGTAAATTTCCCCTATTTACCGCGTTAGCCTCCCTGGGCTCCTGATTCTGAAACAAACGAGCGTTTTTCTTTCGTTTATTTGCAAAAGCCCTTAAAAAAATTAACGCAGCTCTGGCTGGCGGGGGCAGCAGGGTGGCAGGTGAGCTCTGACGTGGGCTGCAGGTACCAGGCAATTTGTGCATCCTCCACAGAGGGTCCTTCCTGCCCCCAAATTCTGCCCTCAGAGCATGATGATTCCCTTTCTGTTCATTTCTGGCTCAGTAACTCGTCCTGCGTGTCCAGGCTTACGCAGGGGTGGACGTAGGAAAACAATAAAAATAAACCTGAGTGGTAATTTTAGTTTGTTTTTTTTTTTTCCCTGATCCACGGATGGGAAGTGAGGCCTTCATGGGGTGCCACATGTGGAGACCTGGCTCGATCCTACTCCTGTCATGGGTGGACATAAGAAAACAATAATAATAAAACTGAGTGGTAATTTGTTTTTAGTTTTTTTTCCCTGATCCAGGGATGGGAAGCGAGGCCTTCATGGGACGCTCCTGGCTCCGTCCCACTGCTGTCAGGAGTGGATGTAGGAAAAGAATAAAAAATAAAACTGAGTGGTAATTTTGGTTTTTTTGTTTATTTTTCCTCTAGTCCAGGGATGGGAAGCAAGGCCTTCATGGGGCGCTCCTGGTTCCATACCAGTCCTGTCAGAGAGGGACATAGGAAAACAATAAAAATAAAACAAAGTCTTAATTTTGGTGTTTTTTGGGTTTTTTCCCCTGATCTAGGGATGGGAAGCAAGGCCTTCATGGGGTACTCCTGGCTCCATCCTACTCCTGTCAGAGGTGGATATAGGAAAACAATAAAAATAAAACTGAGTGGTAATTTGGGTTTGTTTATTTTTTTTCCCCTGATCCAGGGATGGGAAGCGAGGCCTTCATGGGGCGCTCCTGGCTCCATCCTACTCCTGTCAGAGAGGGACATAGGAAAACAATAAAAATAAAACAAAGTCTTAATTTTGGTGTTTTTTGGGTTTTTTCCCCTGATCTAGGGATGGGAAGCAAGGCCTTCATGGGGTACTCCTGGCTCCATCCTACTCCTGTCAGAGGTGGATATAGGAAAACAATAAAAATAAAACTGAGTGGTAATTTGGGTTTGTTTATTTTTTTCCCCCTGATCCAGGGATGGGAAGTGAGGCCTTCATGAGGTGCTCCTGGCTCCATCCTACTCCTGTCAGGGGTGCACATAGGAAAACAATAAAAATAAAACTGAGCGGTAATTTTTGGGTTTTTTTTGTTTATTTCCCCCCTGATCCAGGGGTGGGAAGCGAGGCCTTCCCGGTGTGCTCCATCCCACCCCTGTCCATCCATCCCCGCGGAGCGGGAGCCTCCGCCGCTCCCTGAAACGCAGACGTGTTTGCCCAGCGTCTGTCAGCGTGGAAAGTAGAAAATATCCCCTGACAAGCTTCTGCTAATTTTATTGCGGCGCGGCGCAGCGTGCGCGCAGCCGGGGCGGGCGGCAGGCCTCGATCTGCAGAGACAGCCCCTACCCTGGGGTCAGCCACGACCACGCCACCGCCGCCTGATGTCTACTTGGGGTGATGGCGTGTAAATAAACGTGGGGAATTGCAAATCTTGTCATGGCCACGCAGAGCAGCTCAAGCATTTAAAGATGGTTGCCCGCAAACCTGGCTGCGAGGTTGGTTGCTCTGTGTGGTGGCTGAGGAAAAAAAAAAAAATAAAAAAAAAAATAAAAAACTCCCCTCTGCGCCCGAGTCTTCTCCTGGCTGACATCTCGGGGAGCACTGACCCAGCACGGCATCGCTGAAGGGATTAATCACCAAATTGTTTCTCATTTTAGCGGAAAGTAAAGGAACCGAGCGCGCTCCAATGTTGGTCTTTTAAAGCCGGGCTCCGCCGGCGCCGGCTTTGTATTTATGTTATCTGACTTGATTTATTTGTTTTTTAAAATGAGGTGAGGAATCTTAATGTCCTGCTGTTTAATGAATTTGGGCGCATTAAAGTTCCATGAGGTCTTTTCATTATTATGAACTTTGCTAATGTTAGAAAATAAAATATTATAGAATTCACATTTTCTGCTCATGAAGCTAATTTTATTTAAATACTCCTTACAGTGGTCATTAAAACACACTTAGATTTTGCTGCCTTCGACCAGTCAGAAGTATTTTTTGCCGGTTTTACATTTACACATATCTGTTTTTCTGTTACTTTTCCCACATGACAATTACCTTTCATTACAAATTTATAAAATCATTTACATTTGAGCAGTTTAAATGTTTCTGCTGACATTTTGTAACTATTACCCTCTCCTAGAATGGCATATGTTCAGGCAGTTAATAAAAAATTAAATGGAATAGCACTAGACAAGGTGAAGCTTTGTATCAGAGTGTTCTGCACATTTCTGGAAATACCATCTTTGTGTTGCAAACTGTGAAGTGAGGTTAGGGCTGTGCCAATATGTGTATTTGTCAGAACTGTCACAGAGTCCATGAACCAGCCAATCACTCTGCTCTTAATTAGACAGTTACACTGGGCTTTTTAGAAAGCATCCTCATGTAAAATGGTGTCTGAGCTTCCAGAGAGGTGCGGGGAGCACCGGGGGCACGGAGCAGCAGCATCACAACACCTCCTCCCCGGGTGAGGCACAGTTTGCAGCTGCTGCCTCCTTGTCGAGGGATGGATTTGCAGGAATCCTCCCGGATTTGAAGCAGGGAACGTTGTCTGACACGTCTGGAGGCAGCAGGGTGTGGGGGATTTAGGTGCTGCGGGGTGTGCCTGGCACAAATGGATTAGAGTGGCCACTTAGGAGAAATAAAATTGTGTGTCCGGGGAATGCTGGGCAGTGTGGGGGGCTGGGGGAGCTTCTCTGTGCCACTCTGAGGCTCTCAGGAGCATCTCCTCAAAAACCTGACCTGGCTTCACTGAGAAACCTACAGAATATTCCACCAAATGCAGAACCTGTGGCCAGGCTTAGAGCGGCGAGAGCAGAAAATAGGGGTGAGAATAATCCTGCCTGCCTGGTGTATTTCAGTTTCCTTTTTAGCTCTGGATCAAAAGGCATTGGGGATTTTTTTTTTATTTTATTTTTTTCAAACAAACCCCAAAATTGCAGCTCTCCATTTCTGACCGAATGTGCAGTTTACAGCTATATCATAATCCCGTGTTTAAACACGAAGTTCACAAAGATCCTTTTTAAAAACACACGTAGATTTGCACTGCTAGGAGGCAGGGTTTGCCTAATAAGTGCGGAGTGGCCAGGAGGGATTATTAGTGTTTGCCACGAAATTCACCTTGGGATCCGGCCGGGATAAATTCCTCGGCTCCTTATTTAAGCAAAGCAGGGCAATATTGAATTCAGACTACCAGAGAAATTTTATTTCCTCTCTGTCTGTGCCCACACTGCTTTGTTTCCCAGCACGAGTGCTTTGGTGATGTAGGAAATATTCCTGAAAATACCCCTGAAAATCTGAGATTCTCCCTCTGCCCAGGGCAGGATATTCTCTGTGGGGCAGCTCGGAATGAGCTGCTGCTGGCCATCAAAACCCAGCGAGCTGAGCAGAAACAAGGAGCTCTTTGTGGGGTCCCCAAAGGGCAGCCCCAGAGGGGGGCTCAGCTCCAGCTCTGCCAGCAGAGACGTCGAGGGCTTGGCCAAACTTTGAGGAGCAGGATGAGGAAATAGTTTGGGGTGACTGGCAGGGCTCCTCCCGGTGTAAATCGTTATTCCAGAGCCATCCCTGAGAAGTTTTAACAGTCATAGCAGATTAACCTTGCCTGGGCACTGGGAGGCGAGTCAGCTGATGAATTTACATGCAGCCGGATGAAAATGCTATTTGGAGAGAGATTGAGAGTTTATTTGATTAAATCCCTTTCTCCAATACCTTGACCTCTTTCTTGTGAAATAATCAGAACTGTTTAGCAAGAATATTCTGGCATTAATAATGAATTGCTTTGGAGCAGGTTTTTCCTGCTCTGGGCCCAGCCCATCAGTGCCCGTGCTTTTGGGGGGACGCGGGGACGCCGCCGCGCGGAAAAGGGCTGAAGAAACACATTCTAATTTTTCTTCTGGAATTTACAGTCGGATGGACAATTTACAAGCCAATGTATTATTTAGGAGGTGCATTCTCCTGGCACGTCTGCCAGCAACTCCTGTTTTCCGTGCCTCGTGGATGGAAATGAGGAGGGAAGGCTCTGCCTGTTGGGGGGGCCGCAGGGTCAGCGGCACGAGGGGTGGCTGGACCCAGGGGAGGGAAGGCTGGGAAGGGATCTCATCCACCTGCACAAGTGACTCCAAGGGCTGGCACAGGATGGTGCCAGAGCCTTGCCAGCGCTGCCAGCGACAGGACAAGGAGTGATGCCCATAAAATAAAACAGAAGCTCCTCCCCGCTGAGGGTGGCAGAGCACAGGGTGGTCATGGAGCCTCCATCTCTGGGGACACCCCAGACCCACCTGGATGTGTTTTGGTGTCCCCTGCCCTGTGTGACACCCCTGGATGTGTCTGTGTCACCCACCTGGATGTGTTTTGGTGTCCCCTGGATGTGTTTTGGTGTCCCCTGCCCTGTGTGACACCCCTGGATGTGTTTGTGTCACTCCCCTGGATGTGTCTGTGTCACTCCCCTGGATGTGTTTTGGTGTCCCCTGCTCTGTGTGACCCTTCCTTGGCAATTGGAGTTTGGCTGATCCAGAGGCTCCTTCCAGCCCTCAGGATTCTGTGGCTCATTCTGGGGAGTGTGGAGACTCACGTGATTGTTTCTAACCCTTGTGTGACCTCCATGTTCCCCCTTGGTCGCACTGTGCTGTGAGCCCAAACCTCCCTCTTTGGGAGCAGTGTGGGTGCTTTATTTATTATTTATTTATTATTTATTTATTATTTATTTATTATCGATTTATTATTATTTATTTATTTTTTATTTATTATTTATTTATTATTTATTTATGATTCTATAATACTAAACTCTATTATAACTTATAACGATAATAAATTAATATACAATTATGAACAATTATGTGTCACTTATTTACTTATTTTTTTTATTCTCTATGCTTATAAAATAATAAACTGTATTATAATTTTAATGCTAATAAATTAATATATAATTATGAATAATTATGTATTGATCATTTATAATTTTAATTTTTAATTATTTCTTTATCTATTTATTTTTCACAAGCAGCTGAGTGTTATTCATTTTGGAAAGGGCATTTGGCATTTGGTATCTGAAGCCACATCAGTGACTTCACAGCACTCCTTGACTTCCAGGTATCCAGACCAACGTGAGCACTGGTGGGAAGGGAGCTCTCACCTGGGCAGGTGAGTGTGGAGCTGCCCCAGAGCTCCCTGAGACACTCCTGGCACTGGCACTGCCATGCACTGATGGGATCCTGGCTCCCAACTAAATTCAGCTTCGTTTTAATTTGTTTAATAACCCTCACTTCGCCGTAATGTGCGAAACGCTCAGCTCCAGAACAGCCCCATGCCAAAGCTGTACTGTAGCTCATTTGCATGGAGCAATTAGATTATATTACAATATATTAAGCTGCAGAAAACCTAATCTAACATGATCATTTCAAATCATAATTTACACTGCTTTACACGGAGCATACAAGGCAGGTTACAATAACACGTTGCCGTTCCAGAGCAGCCAGGGAAATTATTTACTCATCTATTATTTCATTTTCCAAAATGTTCTGGGGGCATTTGATTTCATTTATTTATTTATTTATTTCAGTCCTATTTACTGAATTTTACACTGGATAAATAATAATTTTTGCTTATTTGTTTCAGTGCTATTTACTGAAATCTGTGGGCTGGCATTTTCCCTGATAGTGGTTTAGGTGGAATATTTGCATCAAACAGGGAGTGGTTTCTGGAAAGGAAGGCTGTTCCAGCAAGTGTGGGTTTGTCCAGACATTCTTTGCTGCTAAAAACAAAAGGAACGGAGGAGGGCCCCGTGTTTTAAGGACTTTATCCAGGTTGTGACACAGCATTTGATGAATCATTTAATATGCAGCTCGTGGTGCAGAGTGTCAACAGCTGGCTCCTGTTGCAGCCTTTGTTTGGGTCTGGCTCCCAGATAAACTTCAGGGAGCAGCAGCCTGGAGCTCCCAGTGCTCCCAGTCACTCCAGTGTGGTGAAAAAGCTTTGTCAAATGTCTGCTCTTTCAATCCAGCATGAAGAATCCAGAATTAAAAGGAATGTGGGCTCCTTCGCTGCTGATCTAATTAATGGTTTAATTCTGGTGAAATTTATTCCTCCAGGTAGCAATAATTGATCTGAGTGGGTATTAAACACAGTTTGCAGCACAGAGGGGAGAGAAGGGCTTGTTTCGAGTTTAGAGAATCCAAATCTTTTACATTCAGCATAGAAAGGAGGAGACTGAGGGGAGACTGAGATGTCAACAACATCCTTGGGAGGGGAAGTGCAGGGAGAGCTCCAGCCTCTGCTCTGGGACAGGGACAGCCCCAAGAGAGCAGCCAGAGCAGGGCCAGGGCAGGCTCAGGCTGAATTTTGGGGAAAGTTCTTCCCCCGGAGGGTGCTGGGGCTCCCCAGGGAATGGTGACATTCCCAAATCTGCCAGAGCTCCAGGAGGGTTTGGACATTTCTCCCAGGGATGCCCAGGGTGGGATTTTGGGGTGTCCCAGGGGCTGAGTGGTGCCTGTTGAATGGATGATCCCTTCCAGCCCAGGATATTCCATGATTCTGAGGTATTCTAAAGGCTAGGAGGAGAATCTTTTTTAGTAACATATAATATATAATTAGGATAGAATAGAATAGAATAGAATAGAATAGAATAGAATAGAATAGAATAGAA
>JANRMJ010000107.1:35890310-35900843 GCA_025584955.1 Alethe diademata | reverse complement strand
CAGCTCTCCTGGAGCCCCTTCAGGCCCTGGAATGTGCTGGAAGCTCTCCCTGGATTCTTCCCTTCTCCAGGGGAACATTCCCAGCTCTCCCAGCCTGGCTCAGGGAGTGGGAAGCTCTGGAATTTTGGAGCAGCAGCTATGGAGAAGCTCTGAGCGAGGGCACTGCTACAGGAGCTATTCCAGGGACTGGGATTTGGCACAGGGAATGCACCAGACTTACCTCAAAGCTGTATTCCCATTTCCCAAAATACTGAGGGGAGGGAAGACAGAAGGAAACGGGAGTCAGTGATCCCAGGAACATTTTTTTGTGCAGCCCCCTCTGCTCTCCCTGGATGGAAATCCCACAGCTTTGCCAGGACAGCACAACTGGGGACAAATAGTGGCAAATATCCAGGAAAAAAATCATGGAATTCTGAGTGGGAAAGGATCCACAGGGATCAATGATCCAACCCCTGGCCCTGCCAGAAAATCCTGACAATCCCATCCTGTCCCTGAGAGCATTGTCCAAACATTCCTGGAGATCTGGCAGCCTTGGAACAAACCCTGAGGGATCTGTCAGGAGTAAGTGCTGAAGAATTTGTCAGGAATAAACCCTGAGGAATTTTTCAGGAATAAACCCTGACATCACCATCCATCCACAAGGAATTAAACTCCTTCCTATCAGCTCTGACACATTTCCAACTTTATTTTTTCCCTAGGTTCCTTCATGCGTGTCACATCCCAAGATTTCATCCCTCTCCAAATCCAGAGGTTTCTCTGGATGTCACAATGGGAATTATCAGGCATGGGAGCCTGGAAGTTATTTCATATTTAAATACCACAAATTAAACTAGACAATCATAAAAAAAATTAATAATAGCAGGAAATAGTAGAAAATTCCATTAAAATCCTTCAGAGAAATACCTTTTTAGGATTATTTCGTGTCCAGCTGTGGCCCTGTCACCCATTACCAAGCCAGAATTCCTAAAGATTCCTAAAAACCACCCAAAATCCCTCCACGCAATTCCTGAATAAGCAGGGAAAGGAAAAAATCAGTGCAGTTCCTGGAAAATCAAATTAATGAATACAAGGGATTCAGGAAATATCCTGTAATTGTTTCTCTGGTAAAAAAAAAAAAAAATAAAATTGGAATATCACAACTCGTTGTTTCCTCGGGAATAAAAATCCTGGATATTAGGAATGTTTGGAGGTTAATAATATACTAATTAATATATAAATAATGGCAATAATGAAATGAAAGGGAAAATGGGCAGCTGAAATCTGAATATTCCAAGGAAAAATGGTAATAAAAAGATTTGCTCAATAAATCCAGGGACAGGGAATGCAATGGGATGTTTTCCAGGAGAACAAGCAGCCAATCCTTGGAGATGCCATAAAAAACATGGAGCATTCCATGTTTTAGGAGCTCCATCTCATGGCCGAGCTGGGTTTTACACAATTCCCGGGAAAATCTGCTCAATTCAAGGGAAAAGCCAGCACATTCCCTGTGTGTATTTTATTGGAGGAATTCCAGCCCTCAGGCAGGAAGGGTGGAGGTGTCCAAGGAATTCCTGGAAGTGGCTGGGCTGGGGACAAGGTGGGGTTGGGGCACAGCTGGGACCTGATGACCTGGGAAGGCTTTCCCAGCCTCAGGCTGGACAGCAGCAGGAATTTCCCCATGGAAAGGGTGCTCAGGGATTGGAATTTCCCAGGGACGTTTGGCATGGAAGTGTCCAAGGAATCCCTGGAGGTGGCACTCGGTGTGAATGGAAATCCCTGTGGGAATTGTGAAGTGAGATGGAAACATGGGATTGGGTGAATCCAGGGAGGATTTCCCTGGGAATTGGTTTGGAACTGGAACCTCTGTGTGTGTGTGGACAGCAGCAGGAATTTCCCCATGGAAAGGGGAATTGGAACTGCCCAGGGGGGTTTGGATCCCCATCCCTGGAGTGCCCAGGGAATTCCTGGGGGTGGCACTCCGGGAACACGGTGGGGATCGGGCACAGCTTGCACTCCACGACCTTGGAATGCTTTTCCAACCTCTGGGATTGTCCCAGAACCACCCCCCGGGCCCGGATACCTCGGCATCGTACTCCCAGAGCTGGTTGCCCCTCAGGTGGTGGCACTTGAGCATGAGGACGGGGCCGTTGAGCCGCGACACGTCCAGGCACAGGTCGTCCGTGCGGATCTCCTTGTCCGCCGTGTAGGAAAACACCTGGAACACAGAGCGGGGCTGGGAAAGGGCTGGGAAGGCCAAGCTCGGCCCTGGGAGTCACCCCGGGCTGGCTCAGGAGCTGGAGCCTTCCGTTGGAGAAATCCATCGGAATTCAATGGAAAGGTTTTCCACTGGGGGAATTAATGGGAAATAAAGAAGGGAATGCTTTTCTATTGGAGAAATCCATTGGAGTTCAGGGCCAGGGAAAGGTTTTCCATTGGAGAAATCCATCAGAATTAAAGGAGGGAGAGGTTTTCCCTTGGAGAAATCCATTGGAATTCAGTGGAAAGGAAAGGTTTTCCCTTGGAGAAATCCATGGCAGTTAAAGAAGGGAGAGGTTTTCCATTGGAGAAATCCATTGGAATTAAAGAAGGGAAAGGTTTTCATTGGAGAAATCCATTGGAATTAGAGAAGGGAAAGGTTTTCCATTGGTGAGATACATAGCAATTCAGGGGAAGGGAAAGATTTTCCACTGGAGAGAGCCATTGGAATTCAGGGGAACAGAAGGATTTTCTATGGGAGAAATCCATTGGAATTAAAGAAGGGAAAGGTTCTCCATTGGAGAAATCCATTGAAATTAAAGAAGGGAAAGGCTTTCCGTTGGAGAAAGCCATCAGAATTAAAGAAGAGAGAGGTTTTCCATTAGAGAAATCCATCAGAATTAAAGAAAGGAAAGGTTTTCCTTTGGAGAAATCCACTGGAATTCAGGAGAAGAGGAAGGTTTTCCTTTGGAGAAATCCATGGGAATTAAAGAAGGGAGAGCTTTTCCATTGGAAAAATCCATCGGAATTAAAGAAGGAAAAGGTTTTCCAACCCAAAAAGCAGCAAAATGGGGCTCCAGTGAGGATGGGGGATGTGCCAGGAGGAGATGGCAGGAATTGGGATGAACCTGTGGGGTAAATCAGGGATGGGAACACGGAGCATCCCAGCCTTTCCCACCAGGAATGCGGTGACTGGAATTCCAGAGCTACCAGGGAATTGTGACCGTGCCAGGCTGGCAACAGCCCTGGAAAATTTAACACATAAACAGTAAAAAAATTCTAATTAATTAAAATAGAATTAATTTAAAACATGCTTACAAGTCCCTTAATTATAATTCACATCCCAAACCCCATCTGGAGCAGCCCTGCTAAATTTGAATATCCACTGGAATATGCAAATTTTATTCTAATTAACCCAGACTCATTGGTCACAAGACCAAGAATTCCATCCACTTTTCTCCTCCCTATCCAGCCCCTCCAAATGAAACCCCCCAGCCTCCCACTACTGGAATTCCACTGAAGAACTCAACTTCCATAAATATCCTGGGTATTTATTTTCCCTGCACATATTTAGAATAGATGGATCCAGCCACATTTATGGAAATTCCTGCCCCATTTCATTTTTTACAAAAAGAAATTCAAATTCCTGATCAAATTTCCTAATGTTCATGTCTGGAATGTTAAATTTATTACGAAATGACAGCAGGATTCTATTCAATATATTCACTGGGATACTCCTCATGGATATGCACCAATATTCCCCCAAAATTTGGAGCTCAAATTGAAGGAAATGGCTGAGTCCTCTTAAAATCCTTCAGCTCAAAATCGAAAACATTTTGGAATTTTCATTGATTATTTTTATATTACCTTCACACAAAATCTAAAATAGAGCTGAAATAGATATTAAAAAAAAAAAAAAAAACTGAAGGAACTATTGGACAAATAAGCCACTTTTTTCCCTGTTTTTATTTACCTGGTTCCCTCCCATGCCATGGCAGTTGAAAAATCCAACTTTTTCATTCTCCTTGCGGCCCATGTTGTCCAAGCACTGGTTGGTTTCAACATTCCTGATCTGGAGAAAGGAAAGAGGTGAAATATTCCTTAAAATATTCCCTGGACCTGCCAGATTTGTGCAGAAATTTGCAATTTTTAAGCAGATCACATTCCCAAATTGTCGTGGAATGGTTTGGGGGTTGAAGTGGCCCCAAAGCACATCCATGGCCAGGGACACTTCTCACTACTCCATGAGGGAATTTAGGATGATTATCCCAAATCTGTTAAAATCCCTAATTTTTTTCTGCCTGTTTATCCCAGAAAACAACAAAATATCCACTTGAGAAATGCAGTTTGAGGCCTGGTGCTGCTCACCTTTGATTTCCACCATTTTCCCTTGGATCTGAGCCCAGGAGGAGCCATCCAGGGCAGGACATGGATCGTTTATGGCCTGATGATGCTGCTCCAGCTTGGACAGATCAAATCCTGCCCAAATCTCTCGTGAAAGGCAGGAAAATATCCAAAAAATGCACTTCTAATACCCAAAAAATCCCCATTCCTCTGCTGCTCGCTGGGCTTTAATTCCCTTTTCCTGCTCCACTGGAACAGCCAAGCAGGGCTTGAATTCCCAGCTCCTGCCTGAGCTGCTGTTTCCATGGAAACTGAGGCCACACTGCCCAAATCAGGTGTTTTAATCACTATTTTCTGCCTTCCTCATCCCATTTTCCAGCCTGACAACGTGGCACAATCCCACTTTATTTGACGTTCCCTAGACAAGTCCTTTCCTCGCTGGAAATCCCCATTTCCCTTTATTTTGGCAGGATTAAACCTGGGATCCTTCAGTGCCTTTTATTCCTGCCTACAATGGCAAATTTCAATGGGAAATTGCTTCCCTGGATGTCAAAAAAAGCCATTTGCTCCTTGGAGTGCTATTCCAGGATTGTTATTCCATCATCAAATCCTTTGATTGTTATTCCATCAACATCAAATCCATTCCAGAGCTTTTAAAAGACAGCAGAGGAACGACTCAATGTAACATTTTTAGCTGTGAATTTGCTGAATTTGAAAGAAATTCCAGCTCCTGGTGGTCCCAGAACTTTGGGATTACCAGGAATGTCCATGATCCTCAGCTCCAAGCTGGAAAACACTCAGTGACCAAACATTCCTCTAAAAAAAAAAATAAAATCCAAAAAAAGCCATTTCTAGTCTCTTTCTAAGCAATAAATGATGATGGAAGGCCCCCCTCAAGGGCTGCATATTCAATGTGTCAAAACATTAATCCCAAACTTCACTTTTCCAATCTCCTGCTCCATTTGGGAGGTAAATTTGCCTGGTGAACGTTTGGAAAAGACACTCTATCTCACGTGAGATTTTGAAGGAGAGGGAATATGTTTGGAAGAGCGACGTCTCCTTGAAAAGGACTTTAAAAAATGGAAATAAAGAGAAATAAGGAATCAAGAGGAATAAGAGACAAGGAGGGAACTCCAGCACCCGAGGCTTGGCTCCAAAGCTCATCCCCTCAGGAATGGATCCACTGGCTCTGGACACCTCCTGGTTTCCTGGTTCCCTTTATTTACTGGTTTCCTGTAATTCTTAGTGGCCTGGATTTACTGGTTTTCCTTATTAACTGGTTTCCAGTACTACTGGTTTATCCTTTCCTCACTGGTTTCCTCTACTAATGGTTCCCTTTATTTCCGGGTTTCTTTACTTACTGGCTTCCTGTACTTGCTGGTTTCCTGTACAACTGGTTTCTGTTATTTACTGGTTTCCTGTAATTCTTGGTGCCCTGGATTTACTGATTTTCCTTACTAACTGGTTTCCAGTTCTTCTGGTTTCAGGTACTACTGTTTTTTCCTTTCCTCACTGGTTTCCTCTACTACTGGTTCCCTTTACTGGTTTCCTGCATTGCTGATTTCCTTTATTTACTGGTTTCTAGTACTACTGGTTTGCTGTACTTACTGGTGTCCTGATTTACTGGTTTTCCTTATTAACTGGTTTCCAGTACTACTGGTTTTTCCTTTACTCACTGGTTTCCTCTACCCCTGGCTCCCTTTATTTACTGGTTTCTTTACTTACTGGTTTTCTCTACTTACTGGTGTCCTGGATTTACTGGTTTTCCTTACTAACCAGTTTCCAGTACGACTGGTTTTTCCTTTCCTCACTGGTTTCCTCTACCCCTGGTTCCCTTTATTTACTGGTTTCTTTACTTACTGGTTTCCTCTACTTACTGGTGTCCTGGATTTACTGGTTTTCCTTACTAACTGGTTTCCAGTTCTCAGTGGCTTCCTGTATTACTGGTTTTTCTTTCACTCACTGGTTTCCTCTACTACTGGTTCCCTGCATTGCTGATCTCCTTTACTTACTAACCGGTTTCCAGAACTACTGGTTTGTTGTAGTTACTGGTTCCCTGCAGTTACTGGTTTCTTTACTTACTGGTTTCATCTATTTACTGCTTTGCTGGACTTCTTGGTATCTTAAATTTACTATTTTTCCTTACTAAATGGTTTCCAGTACTACTGTTTTTTCCTTTCCTCACTGGTTTCCTCTACTACTGGTTCCCTTTACTGGTTTCCTGCATTGCTGATTTCCTTTATTTACTGGTTTCTAGTACTACTGGTTTCCTCTACTTACTGGTGTCCTGGATTTACTGGTTTTCCTTACTAACTGGTTTCCAGTTCTCAGTGGCTTCCTGTACTACTGGCTTTTCTTTCACTCACTGGTTTCCTCTACAATTGGTTCCCTGCATTGCTGATCTCCTTTACCTACTGGTTTCCAGCACTACTGGTTTGTTGCAGTTACTGGTTTCTTTCCTTACTGGTTTCCTCTACTAACTGGTTACCTGTAGGGTTGCTTTCCTTTGCTTACTGGTTCCAGTTCTTACTGGTTTCCCTTCTTTTTTGGCTTTCCTGCTTTCCTAGACTTCCTGCTTTGTTGTAGTTACCAGTTTCCTTCACTTACTGGCTTCCAGTTCTTGCTTTACCTACTGGTGTGTTGTACTCCAGGTTTCCTGCACTTATTGATCTCCATTAACTCCTGATTTGTTCTGTTTCTGATTTTCTTTAATTCCTGGTTTACTCTGTTCCTGGTTTCCTGTAGTTCCTGGTCTGCTTTGCTTCCTGGTTCCCTGCAATTCCTGGTTTCTTTTATTTCCTGGTTTCCTACAATTCCTGGTTTCCCTCAATTCCTGGTTTCCTTTCTTTCCTGGTTTCCTGCAATTCCTGGTTTCCTTTCTTTCCTGGTTTCCTGCAATTCCTGGTTTCTTTTATTTCCTGGTTTCATGCAATTTCTGGTTTCTTTTCTTTCCTGGCTTCCTGCAAATTCTGGTTTCCTTTATTTCCTGGTTTCCTGCAATTTCTGGTTTCCTGCAATTTCCTGGTTTCCTGCAACTCCTGGTTTCTTTTATTTCCTGGTTTCCTGCAATTCCTGGTTTCTTTTATTTCCTGGTTTCCTGCAATTCCTGGTTTCCCTTTCTTTCCTGGTTTCCTGCAATTCCTGGTTTCTTTTCTTTCCTGGTTTCCTGCAACTCCTGGTTTCCTTTCTTCCCTGGTTTCGTGCAATTCCTGGTTTCTTTTATTTCCTGGTTTCCCTTTCCTTCCTGGTTTCCTGCAATTTCTGGTTTCCTGCAACTCCTGGTTTCTTTTATTTCCTGGTTTCCTGCAATTTCTGGTTTCCTTTCTTTCCTTGTTTCCTGGAATTTCTGGTTTCCTTTCTTTCCTGGTTTCCTGCAACTCCTGGTTTCTTTTCTTTCCTGGTTTCCAGCAATTCCTGGTTTATTTTATTTCCTGGTTTCCTTTTCTTTCCTGGTTTCGTGCAATTCCTGGTTTCCTGTAATTCCTGGTTTCCTTTCTTTCCTGGTTTCCCTTCTTTCCTGGTTCCCTGCACTTCCCGTTTTCCAGCACTCCCGGTTTATCCCGTACCTCTCCCAGGGAGTAGTAGCGCCGCGGGATCTGTGAGTCGGGGTAGACGTTCTCCAGGTACCAGGAGAAGGGTTTGCACCCCAGGCTCTCCCGCAGGGCTTTTCTGGCAGAAACATCTCCATAATCCACCTTCACCACCCCTGGAACGGCAAGATAAGAGCCCATCAAATATCTGGGGAAAATCCTGGAGCTGCCTCCATCTTCCCCACAGGGCTTTTCTGACAGAAACATCTCCATAATCCACATTTATCACCCCTGGAATGGCGAGATAAGAACCCATCAAACATTTTGGGGAAAATCCTGGAGCCACCTCCAGCTCTACCACAGGGCTTTCCTGATGGAAACATCTCCATAATTCACATTCATCACCGCTGGAACGGCAAGACAAGAACCCATCAAATATTTGGGGAAAATCCTGGAGCCGCCTCCAGCTCCTTCTAGAGAGCTTTTCTGACAGAAACATCTCCATAATCCACATTTATCACCTCTGGAATGGTGAGACAAGAACCCATCAAATATTTGGGGAAAAATCCCAGAGCTGCCTCCAGCTCTCCCACAGGGCTTTCCTGATGGAATCATCTCCGCAATCCACATTCACCACCCCTGGAATGGTGAAAAAGAGTCCAACAAATCCATCAAACATTTTAGGGAAATTCCTGGAGCCGCCCCCAGCTCCTCCTTTATTTTTATTTTTAACTTAATAACTAATTATTTGTGGTTTGCAATGTGGATTTTTTTTATTTAACTATATAATAGTATTTAGATTTATGAAGAAGAAGGTGAAGAAGAAGGACTAGTTTTTGTCTTAAAATTTTTAAAATTTTTATTTTGTTTTATATATGTTATTATATTTTAAAACTTTAAGTTTTTTATTGTGTGATATATATTTTTATTTAAATTATATAGATATAATTTTAGTTTTAATGTTTAATTTTGGAAGCTTTTTTACGCCTTTAGGTTAAATGTAGTGGTTTTTGGGGGGTTAGTGCTCATTAGCAGAGAAAGTTTAAAATTTTCAGTGACTAGGGTTCTAACAGATCCAAATCCCACTTTTTTCCCCTCTCACACAGGCAGGGAAGAATTTTTTTTGCAGCCAGACAATTGTGAGGATTTGCTGTGATTTCGGAGGAAAATCCCTCCCAGTTTCCTCTCCCAGGATGGTTTGAACCTCATCTGACCCAAACTGGGACAGAACTGCATGCAGCAGCTCCTGGATTCCACATTCACCCATTTCCTCTCTTTCCTAAGAAAGGGAATTTAATCCTGTAATCCCATCTGAAGCATATCCAGGATTTCTGGGATTTCTGAAGCCCTCCTGAATTATTTGGTTCATGAGCTGCAGGCCCTGAGCCAGGCTCTTCCCCAGGAAAACTCCAATTCCTTGTTAATTCAGGCTTACACTAAACCCAAAAGGGGAGTTTTCCTCACTGCTTTGGGATTTTTTTTCCTTTTTTTTTTTTAAATCCAGCTTGGATTTATTAAAAACTCTGACTCATCTCAGCATAAATAAAGATTTTCTTGATATCCACACAAAAAACAGGAGCCCTCATCACCAACAGGCAAATTCCTTTGTTCTCCCAGAGAATCATCCAGAGATCTTCCTTTTCCTCATTAATAGGAACGGCAAAGGATCAAAAGGCAGATTAAAAATATTTAGGAATTTTTTTTTTATTTAGGCATGCCCTATTTAAAAAAAAAATCTATTATTTCCTACTTCTTTTAATGGAGAATTTCAATGAAAATGCTCATTTTCTTTCCCTTTCTCCTCCATTTCCTTTTAATGCTGTGGAACCAACTCATGATATTTTATCTATTGATTAATACAGGTATTAATAAATAACTTGGGAAGACATCAGGGAATATAAAGACCACCTATTCCCAAATTCTTCCCCATGACCTAATTCCACCCTTTCCCTGCAATCCAATTTTCTCCAAGGGACCTCTGTTGGAATTTTGTATCCAAAATCCTGGGAGTGTGTAACTGGGAAGAGGAGAGGGCACATCTAGGAGCACTAAATCCCAGCTGATTTGGGCTCATTCCAGAAGGTAAAAACAGTTTTTCCTCATGGAAAAACAAGGAATAGCCTCAAAATAAATATAAAAAGCAGGCTGGCATTTCATCCTAATTTTTCTGTTCTAAAGAAACAGACTCCTTAAAAACTGATGGGACAAAATCCACAAGGGAGAGATCCATAAATATATGTATTTTTTTTTACACCATTACTGGGCACTTAAAATGAGCACAGACTGTTTAAAATTTAAATTTCCTGGCTTGTTAAGAGATTTCCAGGATGGATTGGGAATACTCTATGAGTTCATCCTGTGCAGCCACAGGAGAAATGGGATTCTGCAAGCAGAATCCCAGAAATTCTTTCCATCTGGGATTAAATGCTGGTTCCTGATATCTTGAACCTTTGAGAAAAAAAAACAAAGTCCTGGAGCAGCCTGTGGAAAACAGCAGGAATTCAGCTGGAAAAGGTGAGGGATAACACCAGGAAATCGTGCAGGAGAAGCAGCACAAAACTCATGCAGGCATTACTGACTTGCCAGGGAAAACTGAAATTGATTCTGCTGCCATGGAATTTCATTGGGAAGGAAGTTTGAAAATGGGCAAATGGGAAAATGGGAAAATGGGAAAATGGGAAAATGGGAAAATGGGAAAATGGGA
>JANRMJ010000107.1:35742023-35755338 GCA_025584955.1 Alethe diademata | reverse complement strand
CTCTGTACCTTAACTCTCTCTTATTACACTGTATTGTGCTATTCTGAGCAGAAATTATATAAAGCAGCCTATGAGAAGCTCAAAGCTAGGTACAGCGTTGTTGTGGATGACCCCAGGAACCTGCTGGCCAAGTGGGGCAGCACTCTGAGCAGCCAGGTACTGTGGGGGCACCTGGAGCACCTCTGGGTGCCACCTCCACACAGCAGTGCCACAGCCCTGTGACACCCTCATGTTTCTTCATCTGCTCACTCAATCTCCATCCTGCCACCCAAAAAGGAGCCACTTTTTGTGTGAGCTGCTCTGTCCATCTGTCCTGTATGTACTTCCATTATTGTGCATCAATGGACATCAGGAATCCCCTCCTGAAGTCACTGTTGAGGTTTTTAAAAAATGCAGAATTAAGCATTGATTGTTTATTACCTCTCTTTTCAAATCTTCTTACTCATTTCTGAATAAAGCTACAAGGACATATTTGCCTTAATCTCTAATTTACTCTCATCTCCCCCCAAAATTTAATCATTTCCTTATTGTGAGAGCAGGAAAATTTGTTAATATTTGATCTTAGCAGTGCTAAATACTCAGCTGTGCATTGCATGCACATGTGGATGAATACATACAGCACCTTGCCTAAATCTCTCCACTCTCCAAGTGCCTGGGATCTAGAGCTGTGTCATTGTTCATGTTGTTCATGAGTCTCTCTTGTCCTTGGTTGCCATTTGCATGGACAGAAAAGCTATAAATCCTTTGCCAAGATGCTCCTGCAGCACGGATGCAATGAAATTCTGAGGCCAGATATGCTGACAGCACTCTACAACACATACCTGTGGAGCCAGGTAATCTGCAGAGCTCTGGGACACCTCACATCCCCACTGTAGCTGCTTGGACTTGGCATATTGACTGCTCCCTCTATTTCCATGGAATTCAGACCCCAAGAGCTTCCTCAATGTGCTTAATGCTGGCTGTGATAAAATAAAACAGAATATCTGAAACAGTATTTGCTCAAGTCAGGCTGAGTTGGCACCATTTTCTCCTTTCATTGTAAACAATTGGTATGGATTTCACATATTTGAATTAAAAAAAGCAATTTTCCATGCATTTCAGATATTGGATGTTAGCTCTTCCTGGTATTTTCCCTAACCCTATTCTCATTCTGACACCATTCCTTGGCCTGGCCACTTTTGATAACCCCAGTTCCTTAATTCAGGAAGAACATGATGGATTTGTCATGGAAATTCCAACAGTTCCTCCCACTGTGCCCAGAATGGTGTCAGACACACAACAGTTATTTGTGCTCTGAAATCACAGCTGCTGGCAGTCAGCTCACCCTTTGCAGGGAGAAAAATCATTCCTGATAGTGAATTGGAAGATAAATGATAGACTGGAAATGCAACAGTGGAAAACAATTCTGTCAGAGGGAATTGTAATTCTTGGTTATTGCCCGTGCCAGTAGTGACATCCTTCAGTAATAAATTACTGAAGGTCTTTCAGACATTCTTGTTCCATTTTTCTATGGGTTTCTCTTCTTTCACTAAAAGCTCCTTGCAGGTAACTTTGAGTATGTTTGAATTCAAAAAAGAAGTGTCTGGCCTGCATGTCCCCCCAAGTTCACTTCATGTTATCATTGATTATTTGTTCATCATTTTTCATATTTTGTCTGTTGCAGTCCCATTTCAAATGCATGGTTTTATTTTTGATAAAGGGTAAAGCATGAAAATTCTTTTTTAAAAAATGTGTTCTAACCTTTTCCAGCTGCCTTGAGGCTGCCTACAATGAATTCCCATCCTTGGTGAACCTGTTCTCACCTAACTCTGAGAAAAAAAGGTTTAGAAACCTGAGCAGGGCAAGGTGATCTAAGAAAATCCTTACCAAGGCACAAATCCTGCTGCCAAAGCCTTGCAAATATACTGGCATTGTGATAAATTTGGTAATGTTTTTATCTCCTGCTGTGTGAGATGATTTTCATTTTTCTTTATTCTGATCACAAAACCATTAAGGTTGGAAAAGACCTCCAAGATCACTAAGTCCAAATTTCAACTGGATATAAATATTTAAAAAGGACATATTTTCCATTATGAAATTTAAAAGTCTCTGGTCTGCAAAGATTGAATTTTTTAGCCCAGTCCTGAAGATTTTAGCTTGAAATAACCATAAAATTGATCAGACAAACAAACAGGCAGCCTCCTAGGCAAGGAAGGGGTTTGCAATTCAGCCCATGGTGCATGTTCTGCTTTCTTTGCCTTTGTGGGAGGGTTTTGCAGTTCTCTCCAGGGATAAACCCCACCTCTGGAAGAGGTTTTGTCCTGCTCTGAGTGATTAACTCAGAGCCTTTCCCCATCTCCAGATTCAGTACAAGAAGGACTATGAGAAGAAGAAAGGCAAATACACCACAGTTCTGGACACTCCAGAATATTTACGGACCACAAAGGTCAACAAACAGATCAGCGACGTAAGTGTGGAGCCTTTGGAATGGGATAATCACCCCCAGGGAGTTTCCAACTGGCTCCAAGGATTCCAAGAAATAATCCAACCCAAATTTGTCCCTTCAGATTATTTACAAGCTGGAATACAACAAAGCCAAGCCCAAGGGCTACACCACCATCCAGGACACGCCGATGCTGCTGCACGTGCGCAGGGTCAAGGACAGGATCAGCGATGTGAGTAAATCCTCTGTGGCACCAAAACACACAAAATTCACCTTTTAACTTGCCAGCCAATGCTTGTAACCCCTGTGTAACCCTGTCAGTGAAAATCACCCCTTCTCAGATCATATTGGCCTGTAAAACTCTATCTGCGTTCAGTGCTCTTTCAAAACCCAGGAAGTTTTTCACAGAATTTTCTTCTGGAGCTCTTGGAACATTTTGTTGCTAGGACAAACCACCCCTCACCAGCAATAAAAGCCATGAGCTGGAAGTGGTCTCTGAATCATTAATTTGGAGAGATTTTTTCTGGTTTTTCTTCCTCTAGTGGCTTTTTTTTTTTTTGAAGCTTGAATAAAATATTTCATATATTGCTGTGTTTATTAATTTCTTATATGAATACTGTGAATATGTAAGGTAAATATTCTGATCTAAAATAAATATGTTTTGATTCTGGGGCAATGGAAAAGTAAGAAGGAGATAGAAAGGGGTGGATAGAATAATACAGAATTTAGGATTCTTGCACCTAATTTCTTCTCCTGCCCCTTCTCTCTGTCCTTTGTTTTGTTGTTCCTTAGGTATCCATAAATGAGGATACTGAAACTTCTGAAACTCAGTGTAGTTCTGTCAGAATAAGTAGCCTGAATCTCATCCAGATGCTCCATGGATTTCTGCATAACTAGTAAATCCAGGAGGAAAAATAACAATTTTTATCCAGATACTAAACTGGATCACTGAGAGACAGAGATGTGAATTGAAGGATGCTTTTAAAGTTCCAAACTGAGTGCTGAGATTCTCTGAGGGAGTTTTCAGTTAGTGTAACTATCAGAAAATATGTTTCTTCAGAGGATTTCTTTTGGCTACAAAAAACTAGAAATATTCAGAATTAGTGGTCATGAATAGATTTTGTTTAATCTTGATTTTCTGAGTGCCACCTCCAGCCATTTCCTCCTACTTAGATTTTATCCTGACAATTTTAATTAGGTTTTTCCTATTTGGATGTTTTTCCTGTTGATGCTGATATGATCTTTGTAAGCAGTTTTACATCTTTGTCTTTCTTTAGTTGAAATACAAGGAAATGTATGAGAGGAGCAAATCTCGCTGCACCGTCGTGGCAGATTCAGTTCACATCAAAACTCCCAGACACGCCTACAAACTGAACAGCAACGTGAGTTCTGTCCTGGTCATGTGTTAATTTTGTTCTGGAGGGTGTTTGGAACTGGCAGTGGAAGCCACAAGGAATTATTTCCACAAGAAATAATTCCACGAGAAATTAAATTCCACTGATTCTTTTGAGCATCGCTTCTAATCCTTACAGTGCTGGGATAAAATGTGGTTTAATTTATTTCATACTGAAGTGCTCACTCTGGTGAGTTGTCCTTGAGGTTCTTGTATGTCACACATCCCATCCTTCCAGCTGTCCTCTGTTTTCCTGGCAGAGACACAACTGTCCCAGGAATTCTGTGGGAGACAAAGCAAAGCTTCATGGAAAACTTCCCTGTGTTTTCTGTTACTGGTGCCCAGCACCCATTTCAGCAGGAAGGATCTGAAAGCTTTCCCCTTCTCCAGAGTCAGGACATCGTTTCAGTCTTTCATATTCTTTTTCCACCTTCATATCCCTTTCTCCACCTTCATATCCCTTTCTCCACCTTCATATTCCTTTCTCCACCTTCATATTCCTTTCTCCACCCAGCAGTGGAAAATCTGCAGTGACTGGGCTGTGCCTGACCCAGAGAAAAGCCCTAATCTGGTGCAGATACATTTTCTCACCTCTTCTCACAGGCCAGAAGAGAACTGGCCTCTGTATGAATGTGCAAAGTACCAGTTTCCAATGAACTCCTCCTGTTTGGTTTTTCCCTGCACACAGCTGGATTATAAGAAGAAATACGAAGCAGCCAAAGCCCACTGGCACCTGATTGCTGACAGGCCTGACTTTGTCCAAGCAGCCAAGTCCTCTCTGCAGCAGAGTGATGTAAGAAAATCAGAATACTCTGAATATTCCCTTTCCCCATCTCTCCTATCCAGAAGTTTTTAAAAATTGGAGAAGACACTCTCTTACTTTATCTTTTATCTTTTCTTCCTGCAGTATGAGTACAAACTGGACCGGGAATTCCTCAAGGGGTGCAAACTCTCTGTAACAGATGATAAAAACACAGTGTTGGCCTTAAATAATGCCATCCTGGCCAGTGATGTAAGCACTGAACTCACCTTTCCTCTCCAAGTCCTCTACTACCACTTTACTCACTGCTTAACTGCTCTAGTGCAAATATAATTGGATTTACAACACAGCTTTGGACAGTTGTTCTCAGTCTCACTTCATTATTTGATTTATTTAATTAACAAATTGACTAATAAATTGAGAATAAATTTGGTCTTGTAAAAGCCTAGTTCATGGATTAAATTAACATTCAAAGTTAACATGGCCTGAACAACCCTGGACCTTACACCCAGGTGCATCTCTGCATTCCTGATATTGAAATGGAAGTGTCTGGAGAAAATATGTGGAAACAGCACAAAATATCTTTAATCATAACACAAAATATTTTAATGATAGCACAAAATATCTTTAATAACACAAAATGTCTTTAATAATTACTAACAGTATATTAAAAAAAATCAAGTGAGAGCCATAGGAATGTATGGATGAGGCTGTAAAATGTCAAAACATGGGATTTTCTGCAAAATTCTGCACTCACAAGCAAACACAACTGTACTAATTACTTTTGATTCTGTCAGAAGACAAAATGCACATTATTCAAACTGATATCTCTCCTTCCTGCTAGATAAAATACAAAGAGAAGCACAACAAAGCCCGTGGGACCTACCACGTTGTTCCAGACACCCCTCAGATCCTGCTGGCCAAGAACGTCAGCTCCCTGGTGTCTGAGGTAAAAATTCATTTCCTGATTGATTTAATTTCATCCCATCCTGGAGCTGCTGGGTTTTACCTGGTTTTCCCCTGTGCTGGCAGAACAAGTACAAAGAGCAGAGCAAGAAGCAGCTGCCCCATGGCTCTTTCACCACCCTGCCCGAGACCAGGGACACCGTCCACGTCAAGGAGGTGACCAAGAACGTCAGTGAGGTGAGTTCAGACTCAGCTCATCATCCCCAAAGCTGAGCTTGTCTAATCCCAACCCCAAAACCTGCAGCCTACACATTTTGGGAATGAGGTGACTCCTCTTTATCCACCCACAGCAGTTTCAAGGAGCTTTTATCCAAGTTTGTGTAGCATTTCCTTCCGTGTGACATGTGGCATTTGTTGTTCTTGACAGACAAACTACAAAAAGAAGTTTGTGAAGGAGAAAGGCAAATCCAATTATTCTGTCATGCTGGAGCCTCCTGAGGTGAAACATGCCATGGAAGTTGCTAAAAACCAGAGCACAGTAAGTTTACCTCTTTTCCAATTAATTTGATAGGTTATGTAAGGAAACTCAGCTGGAAAACCCTGAGTTTATGGATTTCTGAATTTCCTCCCAGCCTCCATGTTCAGGTGTGATTTTGAAAGATAAAGGTACAAATATTTATCAATATGAAATTGCACTGAAATAAGGGGTTTTTATTTAAATCCCGTGGTAGGATTTCAAGTAATCTGGTGGAAATCACATCTAATAGTTGTTTTCATCCTTTCAAATACAGGCATAATTTCCCATATTTATTTCTTCACTTGTAGACAACTTGCAAAACCAGATTCCCAGATCCATGCCTTGTGAATTGATCTCCTAAACAAACTCATGCACTTTCTCATGTTGCTGTGTCCTGAATTGGTGTATTCCCAGTGGATAAACCTCATTAATTTTCTTTCCTCTGTCTTTTTCCGTGGATTAGATTGAATACAAGAAAGATGCCAAATCCAAACTCCACTACACACCTATAGCAGATCGACCAGATATTAAGAAAGCAACTCAAGCTGCCAAATTAATCAGCAATGTGAGTGGTTTTAAGCCTTCTGTATAATCCTTTAGCATTAATTTAATTACAAGACCCAGTAGAATAATTAAAAGGGGGTTTCCTCACTCCTAAAGGATTTATTTCTTTAATTAGATTGAATATAAGAAGCGCGGAGCAGCAGGTGTGGGTGTGACCATGCTGGGACGTCCAGACATTGAGCTGGCCAAGGAGGTGTCCAAACTGACCAGCCAGGTAAGGGCAAAATAAAAACCTGGTGAAACTCAAAGCAGTGAGAGAAATGAGACATCAATTAATTTACAGAGTGATGTCATGATTATAACTGAAATGATTCCAAAATTAGGGGGAAAGGGAAAGGAAGGGAATGTGGTGATGTAAAAATTAAATACCAGCACAAATTTATATTTCTTTGTTAACCTTTTCTGTCATTAATGCAGATATAAAACCTTCTTAAGATAATGCTGTGACATAAATACTGAAGCTGAAGTTCTTTTTTAGCTCTTTTGGGTATTGGCTTTACCAGAACCAGCCTTTACCTGACTCTTGTTTTCCATCCTTTGAACGGACACTTGACTTCTTTCAGCCACTTTCTTTTGTCTTTGTATCTTTAAAAGAATCTTGTGCCAGGACCTCAATACCTCTTGGTTTTTTCTCACTCCTTCATGTTTGAATTCTGGATTTTTGCCTTTCTGACCTTGCTTTCTTGCTGCTGGTTGTAGGCAGAGTACCTCAAACAACACATGAGAGGCCACGGAGCTGCTTCCTATGACACTCCCTGGATGAGAACCTTTAAGAAAGCAAATATGCTAAGTAGTCATGTAAGAGAATTTTAATTAACTGCCATTAATGCCATTGTTGTGCATCTGTCTCTTGCTGGCAGAATTATCTTGCAATTGTGCAGCACCACGTGAAGCTTTAAATGTCATTCTGCCCTTCATAATGGTTTTGGAGCTTCCAGGTATTTTAATGGAAGGTTTTAGTGCACTCACATAATGTGGAAACTTTGAAAAAGTGAAAACTCACCTTTTCCACCCAAAAACCTAAAATTTGAGCTGTTATTGTCCAAAAATGAAGAAAACCACAGGGAAAGTGTAAATACATGTGCATGACCAACCTGAACAATGGTGCTGGTAATTTTCAGTGAACAATCACCAGAACTTCATTTTAACTCTTCAAACTTCTATTAAAACTTCATTTAAACTTTAATTAAACTATTTGATTGGTTGAAATTTCCTAATGGAAGAGCAGGCTCTGACAGAATCAATCCCGCTGAGAAATGCAGACTGTACCACTTTGAGGGCTCACTGTTCCTTAGACTTCTTCCCACTTCAGAACCTTTGGAAAATAGAAAATCAGAGCCTGGATTGCCCATTTGGAAGTGGCAGCAGACAGGTCTGTGCCATTTCAGTTTTACACATGTATTTCCAGGTGGGAAAAAAAAACCAAACATATTTTGTTTTCTCCATGTCTGGCTGTGTCTGCTGCCATGTTTGGATGTTGGAATGTCCACCACAGTGTCTGCAGGAAAACCAAGGATCTCCTCAGGAGAACCAAGGACTCTAAACTGATCTAAAAGAAAAAGAAATTCTGTTTGTAAACCGATCTACAAGAGAAAGAGGAAGTTCTGTTTGTGCCCATTCAGTGATGAGATCCTGGTTTTCCATTCTTTTTCCACTCTTGGTCTTTTAAACATTCTTTGCTGAGATAATTTTGGTTCTGAGGGAAAATGAGGGGTGGTGAGGGAGCAAAGAATGGTTGGCATCATCTTTAACAGTTGTATTTTCTCTTGGACATCTCTTCTCATAAACTCTGTAAACCATCTTGTCCACTTTGTTTATCCAGTTGAGTTTTTTAGTTGGATTTTGTCTGTCTGGCTTGCTTGCTTTTAATTTTGCATTGATCTCCCATCAACTGTTCTTTTGGGTTTAAAATCTCTCATTCCTGTCGATGTTGCTGTGCCTCCAGGCTGGATCTGCTGGATTCTGATGGCTCACGTTGCTGTGTTTGACTTGGCTGAAGCTGATGTGGTTTGGAACTGTTACTAAAACTCTTGTAGAATCTAATTAATTGTTTATCATTAGTAATTAATTGTGTCACTGCTCTGTTTGTGATCATTAATCCAGACAGAACACACTGTGTGCATAACAATGGACAGAAAAGTATTTGATGTACTGACATCTTCAGTGCTCTGAAGTCTTGGGGTTTTTAAAGCTCTAATTTCTCCAAGAAGTGTATAAAAATTTCTTCTAAACACTCTTTCATATACTCTTATTATATTTCATATAATAATCATACAATTTTCTTGTATTTTGCTCTTATTATATCTGTCTCTGTTTGTCTTTGTGAAACATCTTAAATCAATGGACTGTTCCCATCTGTGAAAAACTCAAGTGAAAAACACTTCACCTCCAAGGGTGAGAATTTTGGCAACACAATCCTCTTGGCTCTATTATTTTTGCAATGAGGAGATGTGACTTTTGCATTGGAAGAAAAATCTTGTCACTGTCAAATAGATGTAGATTTTCTTCCCACGTCAGCTCGTTTTTGAAATAATCTTTATTCCAGTGGACACCTTCAAGTTCCTGCACTTCCCTTCTCCTCCCAACCAGCCCCACTGGAACAGCCAAACCAGTGAGTCCTGCAGAGCAGCTGTGACCCCTGGTTGTTCTCTGTTTAGGTGAAATACAAGGAGAACTTTGCCAAAGAGTTGGGCAAAAAGCCAAAATATGATTTGAAGGAGGCCAAAATCTACAAGACCCTGAAGGACGCCCACAACATGGCCAGCGAGGTACGTTCGCTTCCGCTTTTCCTGGGAGCAAATCCCATCCTGCTCTCCCAAATCCTTCCTTTGTGTGGCTGGAACCTCCCCCAGGCCAGGCTGGGCCTCTCCTGATGGGTTTAACCCTTTCTTCCCTGCAGGTGAAGTACAAGGCAGACCTGAAGAAGCTACACAAGCCCGTCACGGACATGAAGGAGTCGCTGCTGATGAACCACGTGCTGAGCACGAGCCAGCTCGCCAGTGCTGTGAGTTCTGGGTGATCCCACTGCAGGGCTGGGAATTCCCAAGGGAATTCTCTGCTAACTCCTCCTGTAGCAGCTGCTCCCTCCATGGGCATCACCTGGTAGTGATCTCTTCCTCTGGTTCCTCATGGTTCCTCCTTAACCGGCGTTTGTGCTCTGGGAAGGGAAATCTTCCTTACCTGCACCACTGCTAATGTTTTAAACACTGAGCATTTTTGCTGGGTTGGTTCTTGATCCCATTTTAACTGATTGCAGAACTGCTAATGCTTTAAATCCTCTGATAATTTTTACTGGGTTGGTTCTTGATCCCATTTTTAACTGATTGCACTACACTAACAAATACCGTTTTTTAAGATTTTTTTCCTTTTTTTCTTTGCTGGCTACTATATTTAATTTTTAAATTTTTATCTGTTTTTCGTTTTTGTTTTTGTTTTTTACTTCATGTTTGTTTAACACTCCCCTATTGTAAATCCACATAATTATACCTAACAAAATACTTGATAATGAGAAAAGGCAAAACCTTTATTCCCTGGTACAGCTTTTTCATTACCCACTGTGTTTTCTCTTTTCCCTTTCTTTTTCTTCTTTTAATCCTGGTTTGGACAAAACCTTTGTTTCAGTCCAAATGACCATAAAAAAAAAAATAACTATTCCCTCATATCTTTAACCCCCAATATAAATTCTAAACTTCTTGGTTTTCGTTTTACTTCTTGCATTTCTAATTTCTCTCTGATGTTCCATTGCAATGTTGCTTTGATTGGACCTAAGAAATAAATTTGCTGAGGGTTTTTTTTTTTTTGATTGAGATGATTTTTGACACCTTCCCTTCAGTACCAGTACAAGAAGCAGTATGAGAAGAGTAAGGGTCACTACCATGTGGTGCCAGATAATCTTGAGCAGGTTCATCTCAGGGAAGCCTCAGAGCTCCAGAGCCACGTAAGTTGGACGTGTGTTTGT
This sequence comes from Alethe diademata, assembly GCA_025584955.1. Taxonomy (NCBI): domain Eukaryota; kingdom Metazoa; phylum Chordata; class Aves; order Passeriformes; family Muscicapidae; genus Alethe; species Alethe diademata. The sequence continues at coordinate 35,744,818 of JANRMJ010000107.1, read as the reverse complement.
CATTGTCCCACCTCACTGAGCACCAAATTCCATCCAGATCCTCCCAGTAAATCCTCCAGGCTGGGACATTCCCTGTGCCCCTCTGCCTCACCAGCACTGCACACATGGGGAAGGATCCAGGGAGCAAAAGCTGCACATTTCCAAGTCCAGAACACATAAAATACACAGATAAAATATCTGTGATTCGTTCATTCCAGAGCCAGTCCTTGTTGCTCAACTCTGCTCACACAGGATAATACATTTATTATACATTGATATAATTTATCAAAGATATTTATCAGGGGGATTTATCTCAGGAGAAAAAAAGGACCTGGGAACCACAGAAACTGGGAACTGAAGGAATTAAGGGTGTTGCTGACAGTGAATTTCCAACTGCTTCATCCATCCCATGATCCAAAGGAGAGCTCTGCTGTCATTTCCTGCTTCCAAAACAGCTTTAACCAAAACTATAAACATGTCTGGAGTTTTTCTCTCTGGAATAAAACAGTGAATCACTCCAGAGAAATTCACAGTCTGATTTGGTCTCTGATCCTCTCTGTTCCAAGTATTTATTGGCTGTAAAGCAAGAGAAGAATTACTGTAAGAACAGCAAGGGCCACAGCTGATTGTTCTGGTGCTTGGCACAGAATTCCAGAATGGTTTGGGGACATTTAGGATTATTCAGACCCACCCCTGCCTTGGGGACAGGGACACCTCCTACTATCCCAGATTGCCCCAACCTGGCCTTGGACATTTCCAGGGATGTTCAAGGCATGGAAAGGCAAAAAGGTCACACAGCAAAGGACTGTAAGGAAATGGTCATTAATCAGGTTGTTGTTAATGAGGTTGTAATTAATTTTTAAGCCAGTCCTTGTTGCTCCAGTTTGGGATCAGGCTCTGACTTGGCCACAGCATTACCTCACTGAGCACTCTGAAAATCGGGATAATAGAACTTGAAGCAGGAATCTCTTCATTGATATTTGACTTCTTGGACAGCAAATTTTACATTTGCTGATGAATAATACAAATTTCAGGAAAATAAACTGCATTAGACATTCAGTTTTATCACAGAGCTGTTGATAGAAGGCACATAATTAGGTCTTTGATTATTTAGGAGGATGACTTTCTGTTTTTGTTTTTTTTTTCCTCAGGTGAAATACAGAGAAAAGTATGAGAAGGAAAAAGGAAAGCCCATGCTGGACTTTGAAACTCCCACATACCTGACTGCAAAGGAATCTCAGCTCATGCAGAGCGAGGTAAAATCACTGATAGGCTGAAAAGCTTTAAAATTTCTTTTTTAAAATTAAACTTAGGGATTTGACAGGCAATTCCACTTGCACCTTGTGCATGCTGACAGACTGAAAAATTAGAGTTATTTCAGATTTCTTTATGATGGTTGTTGAATGCATGGATGAGCATTCATGACACTTTCCTGTCATGAAATGAGTTTATCTGGAATATTTTATTGATAAATGAAGCTTAAACAAGTCTTTGAGTAAGAAATGTGGTACAAAATTAATTTTTACAGCACAACACAGTGTTTGTGTGTTACCACAGGACACAGAAAGTGCTCTGCTTCTTTTTTTTTCACCTCAAAACTGCATTTTTGAGAAACTCTTTTACTCCCTGTGTGTCTCTGCTGTCACAGGTTCTCCCTTGACCTGCCACTTTCTTTTCTTGAGCAGTTTTTTTGTGTTTATTTGAAGTTTATTCCTGTTCTGGCCCAGATGGAGGCTGCAAAGCAGCTGTATAAGGCCATTACTCCTTGTGCTACCTTTGAATGCTTTCTCTCCATAGATAAATCAGCAGAAAAATAAAAAAATAAAGGCAGGATCAGGTCCTATTTCCATAGAAAGCAATGAGCTGCTTCACAAGCTTTAGTGGGAACAGGAATTAGGAGCCCATTCATCATCAACACCCTCCCAGCTTTGCGCATAATGAAAACATTGTAATAAATATTTGCTGTTTTGCTCTTTTTTTTTTTTTTTCCCTTCTTCTTCTTGCTCTCATTAGAAAGAATATAAGAAGGACTTTGAAGAGTCCATGAAGGGCAGGAACCTCACTGGCCTGGAGGTCACACCATCCCTCTTACATGTCAAATACGCCACCAAAATAGCGAGCGAGGTACCAGCTCCTCTGGCCTTCTTTGCTCTGCCTCCTGCAGCACTTCCAGCATTCCCAGTTCTTCTTCCCCACTCTCCTGCCCACCCACATTGAGCATGTTTACACCCATTTTGTGCTCTCAGCTAATTTGGACATTTCTTCCTTGTCCTTTAACCGTATTCCCATTTGCTGCCCCTCTCTGACTTCCCTCAGCCTAACTGGTCCATATGTGTGTGCCTTGGCAATTGATCTTCCACAATAATCCCCATCTTCTGCTGGAGTAGTTCTTCCATAACCCTCTACAATTTTCTTTCTTGTTTTCCAAATATCTTTTTTCTTTTTATTTTCTTTTGGAGCTTTTGGAATTCTTTTTCTTTTTTTTTTTCATTTTCTTTAATTTTTTTGCAATGAAGTTGGTAGAGTGTAAAACTCCCTTTGGTGTGGCTTTGCAGTGTTTTTCCTTCTCCTCCTGCAGAAAGAGTACAGGAAGGATCTGGAGGAAGGAGTCAAAGGGAAGGGACTGACAGCCTTAGAGGAGACTCCAGACATGCTGAGAGCCAAGAATGCCACTCAAATCCTGAACGAGGTACGGAAAAACTGCTTGGAAAATTCCTGAGGGGATGGAACAGCCTCCAAATTCCCTGGGCAGGGACACTTCCCACCATCCCAGGGTGCTCCAAGCCCTGTCCAGCCTGGCCTTGGACACTTCCAGG
>JANRMJ010000107.1:35711604-35728582 GCA_025584955.1 Alethe diademata | reverse complement strand
AACTCAATTTGGGATCTTTTCCATAAAAACTCAACTTGGGGTTGTTTTTTCCAGAAAACTCAACTTGGGATTTTTTTCCATAAAAATTCAACTTGGGATTTTTTTCCATAAAAACTCAACCTGGGTTTTTTTTCCAGAAAACTCAACCTGGGGTTTTTTTCAAAAAAACTCACTAGGGATTTTTTTCAAAAAACCCAACTAGGGTTTTTTTTTTCAAAAAACTCAACCAGGGCTTTTTTTCAAAAATCTCACTTGGTTTTTCCATAAAACAAAGCCAAAGGCTTGGAAAAAACAGCAAAATTTGAAATTTGGAGCTTTTTTCAAATCCTGCAAACCCCGAGCTCCATCCCACACAACTTTTGAGTTCTCCCACCTCAAATTCCCACCTCACCTCCATAAAACACACTTGTTTTTTTTTCCAACACTCACTTGTTTTTTTCATACAACACTACCAAGGGCTTGGAAAAAATGGCACAATTTGAAATTTGGAGCTTTTTTCAAGCCCTGTAAACCCCGAGCTCCATCCCACACAACTTAGAGAAGTTTCCCCACCTCACCTCCATAAAACACACTTGTTTTTTTTCCAACACTCACTTGTTCTTTTCATAGAACACTGCCAAGGGCTTGGAAAAAACAGCAAAATTTGAAATTTGGAGCTTTTTTCAAGCCCTGCAAACCCCGAGCTCCATCCCACACAACTCAGAGAAGTTTTCCCACCTCACCTCCATAAAACACACTTTTTTTGGTTTTTTTTCCAACACTCACTTGTTTTTTTCATAGAACACCACCAAGGGCTTGGAGAGGAAGGCCAAAGCGGTGCCCAGGAGCGAGGGCAGCGAGATGTGGCTGATGATGGAGTGCAGGGCAGCCAGCAGGGAGGGGCCCAGGGCACCCAGGCCTTCTGAGAGCACCTGCCTGCAGCTCAGCTCGTGGAAGGAGTTCAGCAGCAGCAGCAGCAGCCTGAACAGAGAGCTGAGCTTGCCAAGGGGCTCCTTCTTCTTCTTGGCCCAGTCCGTGGGGGTCTGGGGAGCTGAGGAAACAATCCAGTTAAAAATCGGATTATTTTTCCTTCACAAACGACAAAAGACAGCTGAAGGTTGAGTCTACGTGAGAGGTGTAACTGTGATTCCCAAACTAAATCTATCTATCAAAATTTAACAAAATTAAACTCATTTTAATGCATAATTTTATGTGATTTCTGTTCTTCTTATTTATATTTCTGGCTGGTCAAAACCTTAAAAGCAGAATCTAATGCCTGCTTGAAAAACAATCACTCCTCAAATACCTGATATACAAATTCTGGAACAGTGATCAGGAGGGAAGCAGAAATAGAAATTTTTATTGGTTTATTTATTTGGAAGTGAAGTTTTTACTTCATTTATGTATTTGTAAATGAAGTAATGTGAACTATTTACTTCATTATGTTTTTCCTCACCAACATCTCCAATTAAAGCATTTCATTTCTTCAGCAGCCCAACACTTTTTACTTCTTTAACAAAAAAACCTCCTGCATTTTACTACTTTAACAAATTCCCATGGGGCAGAGAAATGATAAATACCTTTTTACTGAATTATGCTTTTTTGGAAATTAGTTTTAGTTTAGTTCAGCTTTAGCAGTTTAAGTGGAAATAGGAAACAAAAAAAGAATATTTTATACACAATGACCCCTTGTCTTCTGCTAAACTCTTATTTTTAACCAACTCTTGAAGCCACACACAGAAACCTCAATTTTTAGTTTTTTTTTTAAGTATTTCCTTACATCTATTTTTGGGCTGGAATTTGGTCCCATAGGGGGCAAAGTTGATGCAGTCAACCATGACTGACACAAGGTGGGTGAGACCTTCCAGCATGGAAAACACCTGAGGAGGAAACAGAAAGAAATCAGCAGAAATAAAAAAATCAAGCAGCAGAAACAAAAACAAAAACAAAAAACCAAAACAAAACAACAAAAAAATCAATCCTCAAAAGAGCAACAGTGCCAGAAAATAAAACACATTGAATGTTCAGGACAGCAAAAAACCAACTTTTAATGAAAGGTGGGTGAAATAGTTCTGCATCATCAGGTCAGACTGATAAAATTCCATTTTAAATCCACTTTTATACTCAGGATGAGCTTTCCATTTTAATAATTAAGATATAAATGCTGTCTAAAGCAGTAATCATCTGGGAGAAGGGGCCACATTTAGGAGAAATAAATAAAATTCAAGTTCAAGGGTCTCAAGGACAAAGCCTGGTTGCCAGAGAAGTCATTACAGGCACAACAATTAAGTTGCCATTAACATCAGAGCACAAATAATTTTTAGTGCATAGAAAAATATAATCAAATTGTTTTTTCCCCCTCTTAAACCAAATGAATTCTTCAAAATTAGGCCAAACTTGCTTTAAAAGGAGCACTGATATTGTGAGCTAAAAGAAGTTTTAACAGAACTTTACAATGAACTTTGAAATTAAGTTTGGCTTGTTCAGGGATTACTGATTTTTGGAAGTGCTGTTTATGATCAGGACACAGCAGCATCCAAGGTAGGTTACAATGCAATCCTCTAAATCTCAGGTTTTTAATTCCATTTTTTTTTTGTTTCTTTCACAGGATTTTTTCCAAAGTGAACTTTAAGCATGAAGGGTTTTCTATCCCAAAGTAAATGTTCACTCCCCTCCTCTTGTGGTGTGAGTTTGGGAATAGTTAATTTAGGTAACAGAAACACTGATTCTGTCAAAATCTTTCTTTTTCATTCAGCTTTAGGAGTAAAATCCTCACATTTTAGTACAAGGCTGATGGTTTCATGCTCCTTCTTCCTAACTGCAATTAGGTTTGTGGATTTATAAACATTTCCCCTGCACAAATCCCATTTACCACCACAATGACACTCATTAACCATTCTTATTAATTAGAAAACAAATCTAAAATCTGCTTAACTGCCTGAATATTTAAACTTTATAATTATTTTCACTCCCTTCTTTCATTTCTCCACCAACTCCTGTCAGCAAAAAGAATTCTTAAAGCTTTAAATCTCCAAACCACTCCACAGTGCAAAAATTAGAATTTACAACACGTCCTCACGTCTAAATTAAAAGAGATCTGCTAAATTATTTGTTTTATACTCACTACTGGAGTTTCACCTTCTAGCCCAGATATTATTTTGGCACAGAGTTCTTCACAGCACAGGTTTTCTTCTGCTGTTGCAACCAGAGCAGCACAGCGAGCAAAAGCTCGATACAGGTCTGACCAAGAGCGCAGCAAGGATTTCAGAGTTGGCTTTAACAACAGAGAGGGGGGAAAAAAAAAAAAAAAAAGGATAAATATCAATATCTGTGCACAGAGAAAAACTTGCTTTATGTTTTCTTCTTCTGTTAAAACCTAGGGGATTCTTTAGGGTTTTAAGTTGGAGGTTTAAGGTTTTAAATCTGTGGTACGACGGAGGTATTGCACCAAAACCCAGCATGGATTTTATAAAAAAATGGTTCTGAATTAATTTGATTTATTTGTTGTTACCTGTGGGAATCCCTGAGTGGGGAAAATGTGGGATACTGGCAGCAGCAAAGCACTGTACACAGCACTGAAGTTGTGCTCCAGGGCATCCCCCTGGTTCACCTCGTTGTTCTGCAACAAGAAAAGAGTTTTATTGTTTAATATTTTTCATTTTTCATACTTTGCTTGTTAAATAAACAGTTTTTTCCACTTTTCTCCATGGAGATTGTCTTCCAAAACTGAAACTTGCTGAAATCTGCTTTTTTAGAAGAGACACCTTTGGGAAGGCTCCTCCCAAATTTTGTCTCCAACAGGGACAGTAATGAAGCTGCAAAATTGGGATGAAAAATCAGGCTGCTCCTGATTCATTGCCATAAATCCAGCTTGAAATCAGATATTCTGCTCTTTCAAGAGCCCAGGAGGATCCTGCTAGCCAAGGGTAAAGAGCTCTGTTTCTGAATGTTAAGAATTAAACCAAGCTGGTGGGAAATGTCTGATGAATTTCTCACTTATTTCAGAGTCATGGCCACACTTAGACAATCCTGGAATGGGTTGGGTTGGAAAGGACCTTAAAATTTATCACATTCCAATTCCACTCATCTCATTCCTCACCTCAGCAACTCCTACATTATATTCAATGTATTTCTAGTAAATAAGCTGCTAAATCTCTTAAATATTATAATTTATATGGCTTTTATTGCACTAAAGTATCTACCATGAGTAAAACTCAGGTCTAATTACATCCTGATCACCCCAATCTGGGATTTATTTTATTTTCACACCAAGCAAACCACCCCATGGTATTCAAGAGTTCCTGAAGGGAAGCTTTCCATGGTTTTTAAGTAAAACTCAGGTCTAATTAAATCCTGATCACCCCAATCTGGGATTTATTTTATTTTCACACCAAGCAAACCATCCCATGGTATTTAAGAGCTCCTAGAGGGAAGCTTTCCATGGTTTTTACCAGCAGGATTATGCCAAGCTAATTTCAGCATCCCTTCAAGACATGGAACACCTCAAAAAAAATCCAGATAAATGCTCAGCCCTGTGGAAGAGAACCAAAAGGCTGTGATTAATGAATTAATTACCTGATTAATCCACTCAGTCAGAGGATTAACAACAATACTCCACATTCTCCAGAGGTGCTCCTTGTTGCCCACCTGCTGTGCACTCTGATCAATGACACAGAGCACAGACTCACTGAAAGCCAGGGCAGAGGTGGGGCCAGACAGGGCAAAACCCACCAGAGTTTCCAGAATCCCAAAGAATCTGAGGAAGGAAATTCCAGAGGTTACAGATTTTTTAATTTTTTTTTTTTTTTTTTCCCAGCTGAAATTAGAGAGGAAAAAAAAAAAATAAATTGTGTGGTATTTTCTAAAGGATGCTCAAAGCTCCACCTACCTCTCATCTGTCACACAGAATTCCAAGAGATTATTGTGGAAAGGCAGCTGGATGAGGAACAAAGCTGGAGTTCCCTTGGAGGAGAGATTGGAGGGGTTAAAATATTTTATCAACAATCAAATGAAATGGCTGCCTCACCTCCACAAGTATTTAACTCTGAGCCAGAAATTTATAATTGTCAAAATTCAAAAATTCAAATTCAAAATTGTCAATTCTAACATTTCAACATAAAAAAATGGGAAAACTGGAAACCAGATGCTGCCAGATCCTGGGATTTGCTCATTTCCAGGTTACAGCAAGAGATCTTTTGGGGGACTTCTGCTCAAATCTATCCCAAATATTTCAGGTTTGCCAATGTTGAGAGTATTTAACAGAATGTATTTAATATCTGCCAATTCAAATTTCAACTGAGGAGCACACTGCTTCCTACTCAGTCTGCTCCTCTCCAAACAAAAATCCCCAAAATTCATCCACCCAGCATCATTCCAGCCTTTCTACACAGGTTTTTTGTGATTGTTGTCTAAATATTTTATTATCTGTTTCTCCCTTCTGATGCAGCACACAAAATGATATTCACTAATAATTATCAGCCTTTTTTTCCTGCAGTAATTTCATTAATTAGAGACAGTTAAATTACTCCTCAAAAGTGAGGCCTGCAACAAAGCCTGCACTCCTAAACATGAAATAATTTGACAATAAATTGACCTTTCAGCATGAATAAAACCCCAGAATTAATTCAGACTTACATTTAAAAGATCCATATCAGCAACCTGATAAGCTGGGGATCCCAATACTTTTGGAGGCAACTCCTTGACAGTGATATCAATGAGAGACTAAGCAGGATGAGAGAAATAAAAACCACATTTAAATATTTTTTTTCTGCTATATATATTTATATATTAAAAAATATATAAATTATACAGGATGAGGCAAAAAAACACACTAAAGTATATTTTTACTGATACACATATATATATATAAAAATACAGGATGAGAGAAAAAGTCCATGCTTGTATTTTTTTTCTGTTTCAAATATTTTAAGCAACACCACAAATCAAAGCAAAATGGGGACAATTCCCTTCAGTTAAAAAACACAAAAAATTCCATCAAGGTTTCCAAAATGTTTTTTAAAGCACAGAAGAACCATGAACCCAATTCTGCTGCTAAACCTGAAAATGGTTTTTAAGAAAATCTTACCAGTATTTTCTGCACAGGCAGAGAATTTGATCTCACAGTGTTTTTTAAGGCCTGGAGTAACATGGTCAGTATTTCTGAACCTTGCTTCTCTTTTTTATTTCCTGGAATAAAGAACATCTCCAGTCACAGCAGAATGGTCACTGAGCATCATTCAAATTTTTAGTGCAAAAGCAAAAAAAATTCTGTGTAAATTTGTAAAACTTTACCAAATACTTCAGAGATTCAGGTATCAACTCTGCTCATAACATAAATGAAATTTCAAAGTTTAAATAAAACCCTCCAAGTGTAATTAGGAAATGGAAACACTTTTGTTTCATTAAGGATTTGAATTTTGATACATTAAAGTTGTAGAATTTTGTATTCATCCAAAGGATGCTTTTTCATTTTCTGTTCAATTTTCAATATAAAAGTTTGAATTGTTATGAATATTCTGGACTTTCTTTGGATAAAGGAAATTTTAAAAGTAGGAAATAACTTTTATACATCTGCAGACACTACAGTTTACCATGGAACAGAATTTCAATCAGGAAAAAAAGGCACCAGAGTCAAAAACTTTCATTTTTGTCTCCATTCCTCTGCACTAAAGACTTGAGGGTTGTTTTTCTTTTGAAATTGCTTTAAAATAAAACAGAATTATTGATTCAGATTAAACCCAAACAATGAAACATCAATTTATGGTGTAGTTTAAAAAAAAAAAATCACCTCTGACTGGTAAGCAGTGGCAAATTAAAAAGCCCCTTTTTACCTGCTTCAATTGCTGTTTTTACAAATCCATTTATGTCCTTCCAGATAACATTCAGCAAACAATCTGCAAGGTAACAATGATTTCATGCAGTTTGCAATAAAAATTAAACAAAATCGCAGCTAAAACACAAATTGTGTTACAGGACAGGTTTTGATTTAAGCCAAAAATCAAATTCCAACACAAGTCAGACCAGTTCTGCTTTTTATAACATCAGGATATCACACAAAGTGCTGCTTTTTTATGCTTCCCTTGCTCATTTGATTTCCCAGAAAATGTTTAAATTCCATCACTGAATTCTTACCAGGAACTTCTTTTCCAATTGCAACAAAGCCATCCTGAACAGCATTTATCAGAGTGCTGGCATGCTTACAAAAAAAAGAAGGGCTACTGATCAGTGGGTACTGGAGAGGCTCTACAAGAACAAAAAAACACATTCCATAAACCTGTTACTTTGCAGTTTACTGGGAAAACAAGCCTTAAAAAGAATCAAGTATTTGTTTTTATGTTAAAAATGCTGTGAATACACATCTTAAAGATGACAACACTTCAAAGTTTAAATAGTTTCGTTCCACTAAGATAAAATTGGAGATGATGCAAATACATTTTTAGAAATTCAAGAGATATAAAACTCATATACCTAAACTAAGCACGAGTTTGTTCTGCTTTGCAAAATCCACAACTTGTGGTCCCATGAGGAAGTGGAGGAGCATTTCCATGCCCAGGAGCTGGATGGAAGGGAACTGCACCACTGCTGCTGTGCTGCTGCTCAGGGCCATCCTGGGCGTGCCTGGGCTCACAAACGGGAAAGCACCTGGGGAAGGGACACAAAGCCACAAATCACTGCTCACATCCCAGGGAAAAGCCCCAAATTCCCCAGGAAAAGGACAAATCATGGAGTGGTGCTGGCTGAAAGACACCTCTGACAGCCAGGCTTCTCGTATTTTTGCCAGGTGTAAAAAATCTGTCCCCAAAATTGTAAATTGTTGGACACACAAATCTCCAGGGAAGCTGTGGTTACACAGAACTGCTGTTGCATAAATCTGCAGTTCCCATTGGAAATTGTCACCTGGAACAGAAATTTAAGAGGTCTTGGCAAAATATTTGGACCAGTTCAGCTCAGCCTCACAGGACTAAGATGAACTTTTTAAAGAAGGGAACACAAGAAACTCCCCCAAAATTCAGGACATCCCTCAGGCTGCTAATTACAGAATTTTATGAATAAAAGAAATGCTAGCAGAATAGAATGGCACAAGCCATGGAGGCCAGAAAGAGAAGAAAAACCAGGAATTCTTTATTGGATATTCAGATATAAAGCTCAAATTGATGTGGTTTCAACATGTGGTTAAAGTATTAAAATTCCTGATGGATCATCATCACTGGGCAGGGTTAGATGGGATACTGGGAAGGAATTCCTGGCTGGACAGGGCTGGGATAGTGGGAGGTGTCCCTGGGTGAGCTTTAAGGTCTTTTCCAACCCAAACCATTCCAAGAGTCTCCACTATTGAGGCAGAAATTAAAAATGCTACAGAAATAAAAGGGCACATAGAAATAGCACATGTATTAATATCTGAAAAATAAGATTTCAAACCAGAGCTCCTTTGCAACAGACAACACAATTCAGGACATCAAACTGTGATTAGCACCACTTTTAAAACTTTAAATAATGATTGCAACAACTTCATTTTACCCAATATAAATCATGACCTCTGAGCCCTGCAGTGACCACGCAGAAAAACCCCTGTTTTCAAGAATAATTATAAGTGAAAAAGCAGAAGCAGGACAAACAGAGGAGCTGAGTGAAATGGGGCTGGGAATTGCCAGAGGGGGATGTTTCAGTACCTGATTTCTGCCCAGGGGTTGCTGAGCCCAGGCTGGGGTTGCTGGGCCGTGAGGGAGTTCCTGGCAATGCAGCAGCAGGATCCACACTCAGGGTGCTCTGGATTAATGGCACACAAACCTGCAAAGGGATCCCAGCAACAGCTGCAGCCATAAAACAATCATTTCAAACATCACACACTAGCTGCTGCTCACAAACCTGAGTTTCTGGGTATTTATAAGGAATGAGAAATGCCTAATCCAACAAAAATTCCTAATTTTAATAACCCTAAGAAAATACTTTTTCGTCCCTTCACTCACATCTTGAAGATTAATTTAATGAAATCCAGGTGTTGATTATAAACAAATCCATTCCACTTACAATGTGACTAGAACTGGAACACCTGCATCATTTTCATCTTCCTAAATAATTATGGGTTTTCCCTCAGTTTCCCTCTGGCAGCCTTTCCCAAGCCCACAATTCTTTGGTGAAAGGAGAACAGAGCCTTTAATTAACTAATTTATAGAGACTGCACTCAGGGGAGATTTTCAGAGATGCTCACAGCACATTCCCACAGACTCTCCAATATTTTGGAGCTGTAAGTCCCAAATATTCCTTTAAATCAAGCACAGGGACAAGGTGGTTCCTTGAGGGAGTTTGATTGCAGTCCCAAAGCAGAAAAGGATGAAGCAGGAATATTTTATTAGATATTTACATTAATTTATGTATTTTCTTGATTAACTCAGAGGGGATCAGGGCTGTTGCCACCTGGGTTACCTGTTCAAAGTTGGAGGGCAGGTGAGGGCCCAGTCTCATCAGTAAATACCACCACACCTCCAGCTTGGTGAGTGCCAGAGCCTCTGTCCTCACATGGATGGAGCTCAGGGGCTGCATCAGCAGTTTCAGCCTTTTAGCACTGCACAGAATATCTGCAAGATCAAAAAAATACAAATTATTAAATCACAGCTCAGCAATATTTGATTAAATCATTGTGGCTTTTCCCCTAATATATTTTAGCTTCAAATTCAATTAACAGTAATTTGGAAAACTTAACCACGTCAACATTTCAAATTCTCTTACTGCTCTAATTATTGCCTAGAACAGCTCTGGGAAAATCAAATGTTTCTTTTCAATACCAGGATTGAAATTAAATTTTCTGAATTCCAACTTGACCCTGCTGGAGAAGGGAGGTTGGACCCAATTTTGGGATTCTGTGATAAACAGAAGAAATTCCCTCTTGTTTGTTCTGTTAGGTCCCTTCTGCTCCAGGGAAAGGAAAATCAAACACTGAGATTTTTCAGAGAAGAACCATCAAGGTAAAAAATATTGTATTTTGACACAAGGTAGACTAAAAACTTCTCCACATCTAGGTTACACCTTCAAAACAACTTTTTAAAACACCTCTGAAATCCTGAAGTGTTGCCTTTCTCCAGTTATACCACACCATCCAAAATAAAGGATCCAAAATGTTTTATTCTGCATTTTATTGCTGTTTGGATCAATTAGAGCACTACAAAACAAGATTTACTAATTTTATTATATTTCTAGCAAGCTCAGCAGAAAAATTAGGATAGAGCAAATGATCAAACTATCACCTTGCCTCAAAAAGAGAACAAAACAAGAAAAAAAACCAACAAAAAAAACCCCCAAAATTTTAATTTTAGCTGTGCACACTCACAATAAATTTTTATGCACCATTATGTGGATATCCAGTGGTATACACAAAATTCACCGGCCATAACAGAATATTTTTTTTTCCAGTTATGTATTAAAGCAGGCAAAACAAATCAGGTTAATTTTTTTTTTTTTTTTCAGATCTACCTGGATTTAGGGCAAAATTATCAATGAGGCTCTTCCATGCAATGAAGGCAATTTTCTTCACCACTGGGGAGCAACTGCGGAACCCCAGCTCCTCCAGCTGCAGCAGGGAATTGATGAAGCTGCCACTGCGATGCAGGGCCTGAGCAGGAAAAAAATCAGAATTTAAGAGATTCCTGCTGTTAAAAACTTCTTTTTTTTCCTCAAGATTTGGTGCCTTGCTGTTTACCTTTCCAAGCAACCTGACAAACAGGGGCCACAGCTTTAGCACGAAGGTCTCGTTTTTCGCGGAGAACAATTTCTGGAGTTCGGAAATTAATTTCTGCAGACAGAAAGGAACAGAATTTCTACAGGAAATAGATTTAAAATATTCTAAAAACTACACACTCATAGCAATGTCTGGGGACACAGCCACCCTGTTTCTACATCAGGATTTCATTCTGCATTTGCTACACCTGATTATCTTCTTACTTCTCTCTAAGTTATCTTTATCTCTTTTTAGGTTGTTGTTCTGACAGTGGCAACCAACAAAGCAAAGGGAATTTGCATTTCATCCAGCTCTAAAGCCAAAACACACCCTGACCCCAAACCACCTTGTTTGCTTGGGTTTTTGGGTTTTTCAGCAGAAAATAAAGCAAATTAAACAAGCCGGCCCTGGAGGTGAAGGGAACGTGAAAAGCTTCATCAAAAACAGCACAGGGGAATCCTAAAGGATGGAAAATGCTGAGAATCCTCTGCTTTCCTGCCTCCAAATTCCACCTCCCATCCCCTTTTTGCTGGGAATTTTTTCCTAGAGTTACACTTCCATTCCTTTTTTCCATTTTTTTTTTGTTTTTGTTTTTTTTGTTTTTCATTCAAACCACTGGCATCAAGTTGCTGTTAATGCACAGGAAATTAAATTAATGTCCCCCCAGCACCCCCCAGATTGCTCCTGGTGGAGAAGGCCCAGCTTTGTCACTCACTGTGGTCATCAGGTGCTCAGTGACAGCTGCCACCTCCTGCTGCTTCTGCAGGAGCAGTGGCATCCCCATCTCCAGGGCAGTGGCACCTCTTAACTGCACTTTGTGAGCTGAGTGGACAACCAGAGGGATGATCAGCTTGGCCCACCTCACAGCCTCTTCTCCCATCTGGGCTGGAGTTTGCTCCATTAAGCTGGATCAAAAAAAAAAAAAAAAATTAAAAAATTAAATTCGAGATTTATTGGTAAATGTATTAATTTATGTGGTGGGTTAAATAGTAGTAGAATTATTTACTTATTTTATGATGTGATATAGAATAGAAGGAAGGTAGGTTTAAATTTTAAAGTTTAGTAATAGAAATTAAAAGAAAAAATAAGAATTAGAATAAAATTTTTAGAATATTTTTCCTCCCCCCAACACTTTCATTTCTTTGATATTGATAATAGATAGAAACAAATTAGTTAGTTAATTATTTTTTTAAATAGTCTTTACAGATCTCCAACAGACAGCTCAGGCACTCAAGTTATCTTTACATCATCAACAAATGCTCTAATTCAATCCATGATTTATAGAAAATAATTCAAATTTTTTTTTTAATCAAGTGTATTTTGAGATTGTATTAAAACTGCCAAGTTCAAGTGTTATTTCAGACAAACCCCAGAGCTGTCCTTTCTATTTTATCACCATTCTGTTTTACCACAAAGCAGCTGAGAGCCTGACAGGAATGCACAGTGCCCAAGGAAAGTCTGGCCATGAACCATCCCTGGGAGTCCCCAGCAGCTCCCACACAGTGGGGAACAAAATCCCAACAACTTCTGGAAAAACCCCAAGCCAGGTTTGTACAGACTCCATGAACACTGAGCTGCTCAGAGCTGATTTTATTCTCCTATTCCCAAACACACCAGGACAAAATTCCACCCATTTCCAGCATCCCCCACACACCAAACGTGCAGAAATGGGAATATCTGGCACATATTCCAGCTAACCTGTATCTAGAAATCCTGGAATTTTTTCAAGTCCCCCTTTTCCCAAAGTCAAATCCCCATCCCTACAGTTTATGGAAAATTTGCTGTACTAAGGAAAAGTTCTGCCTTTAAATCATTTGATTCAGGTCAGTGGACAAGAACTATTTAAAAGAACTATTTCAAATGGATTTGCAGTTCAAAAGTATAAGAGAAAACTTTAAAAAGAGTCAAGATACAAGCTCAATGTATTTACTAGTACAGAAATTAAACTAAGTAAGGAAAAAATTTGAATATTTTCAGTTCTGCTGACCAGAACAATGCACTCACAATGATGGCAATAAAAAGTCACTTTTGCAATTAAGCAGGAATTTCAACAATTATAGGAAACATTGCACCAAAATGTGTTGCCCAGGGGATATTTTAAAATAAGATATTTTTAAATAAACCCCCAAATAATGGCAGAGAATTTCTCAAGCAGGTAGGTTCTGGAAACAAAATGTAAGAACATGACTTGGGAAAAACAGGTGAGAGGTGGGAAATAATTCCTAAAAAGCAATATTGTCCAATTTCTGCATCAGCATGATTATATTATTATTAAGGTAGTAATTTGTAATTAACATAATCAACAACTTAAGGAACATTAAAGTTTTTTTTTTCTTTAGTACATTGAGTGCCACTAAGGTTTTGTATGAAGTTTCCCCACCAAATCAAGGATAGAATTGAATATTGCAGAGCTCTCACCGTATAATGACATTAAGTGCTTCATATTCAACCACAACAGACTGAACTTCTCCTTTAGTCAGGATTGTTTCCAGAGTACAGAGAATACTGGACACCTGAGGAAAAAAGAGAACAGGACAGTGAGCACCTAGATAGAGATTCCATGAGGAGCTGGAATTTTTTCCTTCTGACATTTCCTTCACATTTCGTTTTCCAGGATTGTGTTTGGATTGTGCCAGGTCTTGTTTTAAACTGGAATATTCATAACCTTTCACAGCTTTCTGGTAGAACTGCTCACACTGCAGCTTTCCCCTCAAAAAAAGCAATAATTTCTGGCTCAGGTTTGCCAAGAATTGATATTTGGCTGTCAGATCTGATAGGAAATAACCTTGAGATTCAAAATCTCCTGAGTGACAAAGAATTTGCCTCCCCTCCTTAAGAAAGAACAGCACCAAAACGAAAAATGAAGAAACTCACCTCCTTCTTAACAACTTCTGAAGCCTCCTCTCTGGGAGAAATGAGGCCACCAAAAGAAAAGTGAAGAAGCTCACCTCCTTTTGAACAACCTCTGGAGGAAAAGCCTGCTTGGAGATGACCCAAAGTGCCCGAGTGCGAGTGTTTTTGTCTGAGCATTTCACAGCCACGCTGTTCACTGCTGCCAGCAGCTCCTGGGCTTCAGTGGCTGAAAGCAGAACACACAAACCCTCACAATCCTGCTCCCACATCATTCTGCTCACTTCTGTTTGCCCAGGATCCATTCAGCTGCAAGTCCTGGTGATTTATGGCCTTGAACGTCACTTTGGAGTCTTTTTCCTACTAAAGTAGCCAAAAAGCTGAAGGTATATTCATAATAGCACAGTGCATCTGTATTGCCTTTATAAGAATCCATAAAATTAGAAAACTGAGCTAAAGATTAAGTATTGAATCATTCAGAACTTCTTTAAGTGAATTTAGCAGCACTTTGGTCACGAATTGACAAAAATAAATTTATTTTAGAGCCTTTCTGTTATTAAAGGTGGTAAAACTGTAGCTCATTACATAAGAACTAATAAGGTTAATATAGGACTTGGGGAAATCATATGTTCCTTTAAAATTCAAGAGGGAAAAGTCTGATTTATTGCAAAAGTTTATGGGTGAATGATCTCTCAGGGAGAACTCATTTCAACTCCTCTCCCCCAAGCACAAGTGCACCCAAAGGCACAGGGGCTGCTTGTCCTCCCTCCCTTCTGAACTCCCCATTGTTTGTGATTTCTGGAGCCTGACATTCTGTAACAGAATCTAGCAACTGGTTAGAAAAAATGAGTGCTGAGAGGGAAGAAAGATATAATAATAGACATTGTAAGAAATGCTTCATTCTCACAGGAAATCAGGGGAAATTTTGCATAGTAGGAAAGCAGAGGACACTGAAAAAATGGAGAAGAGCCAAAAGAGCCAATTTGAAACAGGAAAAATGTCCTCATCCCTGTTGCCAAAAACCTGTGGGTTTACCTTGAGGCAAAGCCTCAAGCTCTCAAAACTTTTTGTGACAGGGATTTAGAACTTTCCAGGAATGCAGGTCATAAGATCTTGGATTACTTTAGATTAATTTGAAATATTTGGGGCTGGACTAGATGACCTTTAATGGTCTCTTCCAACTCAAACCAGTCCATGATTTGATGGAAAAAAGAAACCTCCACGAAAAACCTGGAAAATGTGGAAAAGCTCTACTGTGCACCCCAAATCCTACAAATAGGTTCTTCACTCTTTTCCCACAAGAATATCCTTTTTTGATCACTAATTCCACACAATTAATTACTACCAAAGCATTTAATTAAACTAGAAGTCAGCAAAACAGAATTAGTGTAACAGTATGGAAAATTATCACCACATTTGTGTATAAGGTGCAATTAATGAACTGATCACACTGCTTGTACTACAGACAAAACCTGGTCAAAATTAAAATAAATGCTAAATGCTGTTTGCTTACCGGATAATTCAGCTGTGTTATTTGAATTAAAAGTGCAGAATCCCAAGGCCTGCAATGCTGCATTACTGAGCTCCAAGTTTGGACTGGAAATGTGTGCCTGGAAAAAAAAAACCCAAACAAACCCAAATCCAAAGAATCTCAGGTTAGAGAAGTAACTGAGAAATACTGAATTTTTTGTCTGAATAGCAACACTTCTGGGAAGATGGCAAAAGCAAACACTTAGTGAAAATCCACCCTTGTAGGAAACCCTCCCTGGATTCTGTACACACCAAATCAATAAAACAATTTGAGGTGCTGAAGGCATTTTGGCTCTCTATAATTAAAACATCTTTAATGAAATAAATCCCAAACATCCCAAGTTTTGGCTGTGTATGTTATGCTCTCTCACTTGACTCTCCAATTGTTTTGAAGCTTCTAAAACAGAAGGAAAAAAAGCCTAAGAACAACCTTTACATTAATCCTTAAAAACCCTTGACATTTACTGCATATTGTGAATTCTGAAGTGTTTCTAAGGCAGCTACAACACACTCTACTCTGGCTGGAAAATTTGATTTGTCTGTGGGATGCTGCCTGAACACATCCAAGACCCAGCATTTTATTTTTTTCTGCACTAATCCCTCACCACAAAAAAAGATCTGTTTTGCCAAAAAACCCTTCCTGCTCTGTCACCAGCCTGCATCCCTACTAAAGGTTGGATTCCATGATCTCAGAGGTATTTTCCAACCTTAATGATTCTGGGACTTTATAAATCAACTTAAATATGAGTCTTTCAATGCCCCCTGACCTTACCCATGAAAATACATTTTTGTTTATTGAAGTGTAAGAGAAGTGAATGGAAAAACCCTACCTTGAACACCTTGCAGAGTTGAGGGAAATGTTTCTTGACATCTGCAACGAATGCTTTGCCTCCTTCACCAGTGAAGCGACTGCAAGGAACAGGAGGGAAAACAAACAAACAATATTTACAGGTTAAACACACTGTAAGTGACTTAACTTTCAATTTCTGACACACACCAGTGTATTTTCTTGAAGGAAATTCACACAACACTGAAAAGCTAAAGAGCAAAAATGCCACCAGGTCTGATCCAGCAGCAAAATCCTGTGTTATAGTGCAAAGTCCTTTCTGCCTATGGAACATCTATAAAAAATAACAAGGGCTTAAATTTCTCGGTTAGCTCCTACAAAAACATTAAAATTTACCATGCAAACTTTAAATGACTTGCTGCAAATTAGAAAAACAGGAATACAGGAGCTGAAAAAGCAGGTTCCTCATAAAGCAGTTCCAGAATGCAGGAAAATCCTGGCTTGACAAGCAGCAAGGATGACTTTGCACATAAGTGAGGAACATCCTTGAAGGAAAGCTGTAATTGTCCCATAAAATGTTAATCATCAGTTCCTCACTGCAAAACCCAAACTGAGCTCAGTCATCCAGAGACAACCTGAGAAACCTGTTGCTGCTTCATACTTACATCAGGAATTTTTTTTTTGCTGTCAGTTTTTTTCTAGAAACCTGTAAAATCTGAGTAGCTACAGCTTTAAAAGTCACTGCAGAACTGAAGGGAGACACTGAGAGAAGGAGATCGTGCCTTTGCACGTGATAAAATCCACATGATGTAGGTAAAAGCACAACCTCATGGGGAAGAAGCACCTTCCAGAAAGAAATGCAATTAAAACACGGCAAGATCGCTCCAAAGCCCAAGTAAAAACTTCACCCTTCCAATCATAAATCCGCAACGCTCTGCCATTAGAAGAAAGTTGTTATTTCCCAAGTTTCTTCACGCACCTCCGATGATTCCCCCAGGAGTGTGGGGAGCTCTGGGATGCGCAGCCCCGGGCAAGACGCGCTCCTTCCTCCCTCCTCTTCCTCTCCTTCCTCCGCTGACTCCTCCCTCCCTTCCCTCCCCCCAGCCCCGCATGTCTCCCTG
>JANRMJ010000107.1:35527880-35541975 GCA_025584955.1 Alethe diademata | reverse complement strand
ATTTTATTCCTTTTGCTCTGCCTAGTCTCTGTTCCAGCTCAGCCTTTCCAGGCATGTTCCCCTCATCTCCCCAGGACAGAAGGGTTGGGAATTGTGATGAGGAACAACATCTCTGCCCCTGGATGCTATGCAAGCACCAGCAGTGATTTGAGTGATCCACTCCAAGGATCCCTGGGAAGCATCCCTGTCCCTGGCAGCCCCCATCCATGAATAACCCCTGAGAGGGAGCCAGGATGAAGCTGAGCTTTGCAGGAGGAAGCAGCAATGTAAAAGAAAAAACAAACAAACAAACAAAAACCTAAAAAAACCAAACCAAAACAAAAACCAAAACCCCAGGAGGAAGGTGAGGCACGCGTTTGGGTCGGGTACTCAGTCACGAGCATTTCCTGCCTGGTGACATTCCTGCCACGGCTTCAGGAACTGCCTTTGGGAACTGCCTGGGCTTAAAAAAATTAAAAATAACACTGGAGTAACCCCCACCTTTCTTTTTCTCTTCCTGGCTCGTGTAACCATAGCAAAGGATGCTGGCTAGGCTGGGAGAGGGAGAATTCCTGCCACGCTCCAGCTTGGGAGCCTTTGCTGGGAAAACAGCAGGGTTTTGCTGCTGGGCAGGGAGGGGGCCAGGCTTTGCTGTGGTTGGGGAAGGATTGTGGATGCAGAATCCAGGATGCTCCTGGGTGCAGCTCATTGATGGGAGAGTGGGAATTGCAGGGAGAGCCCACGCAGGCAGCTGGCAGAACCCGAGCTCGCTACGAGAGCAGCATATGCTGAGCTTGTAACCAGCCCTTCAAATCACTACAAGTGCTTAAAATACTCCAGGATTTAATTACAAGCCTGTCTGTGCTTTAAATGCATGCAAGGGAAACGCAGGCTTGGGCTGTGACAAGGGAAAGCTTCTTCATGTGCAGGCAGAAGGGTGGGAGGGGAAATCCTGGCAGGACAGGGGGTTGGGGTGTGTGGAGGAGCACTGGGAGCAGCCAGGGTGTCACCAGGGGTGGGTGACAACGTGCCAGGGGTGCTGAGCCAAACAGGGGATGGCCACACTGAGAGTGGGGGTAAATCATGGCATCCCAGACTGCTTTGGGTTGGAATCTTAAAGCCCATCCTATTTCCCCCCCTGATTTGGCAGGGACAGCTCCCACTATCCCAGGCTGCTCCAAACCCCAATATCCAGCCTGGCCTTGGACTCTTCCAGGGATTTAGGGACAGCCACAGCCTATTCCAACGGCTCACCATCCTGGAACAATTTTTTCCTAATTGTAATCCACCCTCTCCCAGTCCTAAGCCGTTCCCATCCTGCAACAATTTTTTCCTAATCATAACCCACCTTATTCCAGTCCTAAGCCATCCCCCCTTGTCCTGTCACCCCATACTCTTGTAAATCTAAATAATCAAAGAATTTGTGTTGAACCCCTTCAAAAATGTTTTAATTCCTGAAAAAGCTTCCACGTACTGAACAAGTCACCTGTCCTGATCTCCTGTGGTGTTTGTCCCAAAAGGGACGAGGCTTCAGCCCTGACTAAAAGGGATTTAAATTTTCCCCCAAGCTGATATCCTGGGGTATTGTGCCTCCAAAAATGAAGATGCTCTTAAAACAATGGGGCTGTTAACTTAATGATAGGAAATTTAGGGATGGGAATTAAAGCCCTGGAAGGATCTCTGTGTCCTGGAGAGGGAAGGCCACTCATTCCCCAAGGTTTCCTGGCAGGCATCCCACTGGGAATTAGCATTGCAGCAATTGGGATGAGATGGGGAACTTGCAGGGATATCAGTGATTTTAGGAGATTATTATTCCTTTAATCACCATAGAGAAATCAAACACATTCTGCCTATTTTCCAAGCAAAGAAACAACAATTTGGTAAAAAGCTTTGATCCACAAGCAGGGATGAAGGGCTGGATGGAAAATTGACCACAGGAGCCAGAGCATCCTCTGACAAAACCTTCCCACAAACAGAATTAAGGTTGGGAAAAACCTCCAAGATCAAATCCAACATCAGTGGAGAGGCCAGGGTGAGTCTGAGCAGGAGGCTGAGGGGTTTTAGGGTGCAGAATAAAACCAGAATCATCCCCACATTTGACAGAGGGATATTTGCTGCTCTGCTGTGACTTTCCAGCACTCAGGACACTCCTTGGTGCCAGGGAATTTTGGGATGGGATGAGGAGAAATTGCAGGAGTGGGGCTGTGTCCTCTGTGTGTCTCACCTGAATGTGGAACCTCTGGTGTCCCAAATCAAACTTGGTGGCTGAGAAAACCCTGTGGGGAATCAGGTCCCTGCTACAGACACAGGGCTAGAACAGGGATTTGGGGATGAAACAGGAATTTAGGGCTGTTATGGGGATTTGAGGGTGAAACAGGAATTTGGGGATGAAACAGGAATTCGGGGATGAAACAGGAATTTGGGGATGAAAGAGGGATTTGGGGCTGAAATAGATATTTGGGGTTGAAACAGGGATTTGGGGCTGTAACAGGGATTTGGGGCTAGAATAGGGATTTGGGGCTAGAATAGGGATTTGGGGCTGTAATGGGTATTTGGGAATGAAACAGGAATTTGGGAATGAAACAGGAATTTGGGGCTGAAACAGGGATTTCGGGTTGAAACAGGGATTTGGAGCTGAAATAGGGATTTGGGGCTGAAAGGGGTATTTGGGGTTGAAATGTGTATATGGGGCTGAAACAGGGATTTGGGGTTGAAAAATGGATTTGGGGATGAAACAGGAATTTGGGGATGAAAGGTATATTTGGAGTTGAAACAGGGATTTGGGAATGAAACAGGAATTTGGGGCTTAATGGGTATTTGGGGATGAAACAGGGATTTGGGGCTGAAAAGAGTATTTGAGGCTGTAACAGGAATTTGGGTATGAAACAAGAATTTGGGGATGAAAGGAGTATTTGGGGTTGAAACAGGGATTTGGGAATGAAACAGGAATTTGGGGATGAAATAGGCATTTGGGGGTGAATCAGGGATTTGGGGCTGTACCCCCATGTCTTGCCCAAGGCCATGATTCCATGATGCTGGCCAGAGGCTGAGCTCTGGTGCTGGATGTCAGCAGTGCTTCCAAAACAGCAGGCCCTTCCTAAGGAAGAGGGACTCAGGCTGACTAACAACTGCTTTAATTAAATCCAGCAATATCATTAACCCGCTGGAGTTCATCAAATTAGTGTTGCAAATGAAAACTGCGTTGGCCTCATTTTCAGGAGCCTGCTCCAAGAGGGAAAACAGCATTTTGCTCCTGAACAGGGTGTTTGGTTTGCTGATAAAACAAAACCTCTTCTTGACACCCCCCTGCCCACCAGAGCTTTGGCTCCATTTAGTTCCAAATAAAATATTTGGTTTGGTCTTTCCTTGTTTGTTTTTTTTTGTTTTTTTTTTTTTTTGGGGGGGGGGTGCCCATAGTGAAGGTATTGACACCGCATGGAGAAATTGAGGACTTTAAAAAAGAACTTTGAGAGGAGGAGGTGTTGGGATCCTTCCCTGAGCACATAAATCATTTGTGGAGCTCAGAGTGAGGCAGCATCTGTGCAGGCTGGAGGGCTGCCAGGCATTTCCTTAGCTCAGCTCTGCTCGGGGCTGACTCAGTGCACAGCTCTGAGGTGCCCACGGGATCCCTGCAGGGAATGTGCCCATGCCAAGGCCTCCAGGGCTGGGAGGGGGATTCCCACCTGCTGGAGAGGAAGGAAAAGGAGGGACTGGGGTGCCCCTGCCAGCTCCCTGGCTCTCAGCCCGGCCCACTGCTCTCTTTAATAAATAGCTTTGTACACGAGGCCTGGTGTCCCTCTGCACAGGTTTGTCGCAGCTGACTGAAAGCTGGGCTTTTCCTGGGGAAAAATCTCTTCACCCCCAAACCCTTGGGTTTATACCCCCTGTGAGCAGCATGGATTTAAATCTTCCTCCAACTTAAAAGCCTGGAGCGTTGTGCCTCCAAAAATGAAGATGTAGGGATGTGGTGCATCAGGATCCTGAGGATTTCTGAGGATGAAATGTCTGGATTGTGTTATACCCACCAGGTGAGAGGATGGGAGTTGTTCAGCTTTAGTTCCACATCTCTGTTAATCACCCCCCTCATGCCCTGTGGAAAATTCACAGTGGTTTTGTCAAGGCTGAGTAAAATGAAGGAGTCACGGAGTAAAAACCCCTGCAGGTGGAAAGGTCTCCAAAGGAGATGCTCCTCCATTTTTGGGTGTTGCAGGGGCATCGCCAAAACCAGGATCTGAGCTTCTCCTGCAAAGGGATGGAGGATCCAACACCAACCTGGCTCCATCAGCATTCCTGGAGGGAATTCTGTGCCTTGGGAAGGGATGGGAATGGATCCCATGGATTGCTGGGACACAGAGGCCTCAACCCCAGAGATGAAGCAGCCTCGTGCCTTTGGGAACACTTGGATCCATTTCCAAGCTCATTTCTCCACCTCTGGCCTTGCTAAGCTCGAGTGGCCTCAGCTTCAGCTTCCACCATCTCCTGAGGGTTCACATCTGCTCCAGGCACAGGGAGGGTTCCACTCCAGCAAAACCCTCCTGGTTTCCCAGTTATTGCAGAGGTTTTCTCCACCAGGAGCTGGTGCTGTGCTGCTCCAGGGCTCTGGATGTGGCACTGCCACCCCTGGGGGACATCCTGGTGTCAATCAGGGAGCTGCCACCCCACAAAATGCAGCTCCTTGCTCTCCATTAAATCCCCAAAATTCACAGAGCTGAGGCGGAGGAAATGGGGAATTCTCCAGGCTGGATTCACAGTGGCTTTGGGGAAGTCAGGGCTTGTCTGGAGCAACCAGGTGTGGCTGAGCTGGCTCTGGGGCAGGTGTGTGAACAGCATCCCCCTCCCCAGCCAAGCCCAGGGGCTGCCTGTGCTCACTGCTCCCACCCTCCAGCAGGATCCCAGCCTTCCCCAGCTGGAAAAGCACTGCAGAATGCCCCTGGCTTTCCTGGAGCTTGGCACCACCACCCTGTGGCCCAGGATTTTCTTCCTGGATGTTGCATCTCCCTCTGGGATCAGCTCACTTGGGTTTGCAGTCTCCTGGTCCTGGGAACCCCAGGCAAAGGGATGGGACAGCACCATCTCCTGCCAGCAGCACCCAGGATCCATCAGGATTCATTTTCCAGCTGAATCCCAGGCTCCCAGGAGGAACCAGAGATCTTTAATGGTGACGAATTCACCCTCCCAGTGCCCTTTTGAGCCTGGGAGTTACTGCCAGCCTCAGATAAGGAAAGGCACGGAGACATGAACTGGCTTGTCCCACATCCCGCTGGAAAACTGGCTGGAGAACCAGGAACAGAGGAAGCTTTTCTCTTTCCTGGACCAGAAAATTCCAGAAAGCTGAAAATGTCACTATTTTAGTGCCTAAAATTAGCTTTTAGTTATTGGCAGCCTTCTGGGTCATCCTCATTTCCACATCCTCATTCCCCAAGTGACAAAATTCCAAAACTGAATCCCCAATTTGTTTTGTTGGAGAAGATTTCTCGTTTGATAAATCGATTTTATTGCTGATTTCCACCAGGATGAAAATGTGGAGCAGTGCTGTGACCCTGAGCACCAAGCAGGGATGCTGACCTCCACTGGCATCCCATTCCCACCAGCAATAACCCCTCAAACCCCCTCAGGAACACCTTTGGCTGCTGGATAATCCTCTCTTCCCATCATTATTTATTAGCAGGAGGTCAGAAGAGACTCCTGAGCCAGATTTCCCCCCAGAACTGTGAAAACTCTGGGCTACTCCCATCAATTTGGAAAATGCAGCGGGACAAAAGCCATGTAAGCACGGAGAGAAGCAGACCTGGCTTCTGCAGGTATCTCTCTTGATGAGAGGTAATTATATCCTTCTAATTAATTGTTGGCTCATGGCAGTAAAGGTCTGACTTGCAGGGACAAGTTGGAAAGAGGGAAGAAGCCCTGGGATGGGAAGCAGCGACGTGGGAGGACCCAGCATTCTTTTCCCACGTGGAGGAGCAGCAGGACGTGTTAATTCAGCTCTGGAATTTCGCTCCCAACCTTTTATGGTGAAAAAATTAAGCTCTCCTTGGACTTTGCAAATACATGTTCAGAAATCCAAGCTGTGCCTGAGCTCCCGGCCGGCTGCC
This sequence comes from Alethe diademata, assembly GCA_025584955.1. Classification (NCBI taxonomy): domain Eukaryota; kingdom Metazoa; phylum Chordata; class Aves; order Passeriformes; family Muscicapidae; genus Alethe; species Alethe diademata. The sequence continues at coordinate 35,535,904 of JANRMJ010000107.1, read as the reverse complement.
GCTCACTGGGATGTGCTGAGCACGGGATATGCAAAAATTTGGGAAGCTCAGCTCTGGGTTCCTGCAGGCTCCTGGAGGCTCCCTGTGCGAGTTGATGTCATGGTTTTATCTGAGGACAGCCTCTCATGGCTCTGTCTTGTCTTCCCAATGAATGAAGAAATTAATTTTTAATCTGTCCAACAAGAGTTTTGGAGGGATTTATTATCGTTCCTGCTGCCAGGCTGTTCTTAAAAACTTAGAAATCCTGGATCCAGCTGATTTGCACGGGATATGCAAAAATTTGGGAAGCTCAGCTCTGGGTTCCTGCAGGCTCCTGGAGGCTCCCTGTGCGAGTTGATGTCATGGTTTTATCTGAGGACAGCCTCTCATGGCTCTGTCTTGTCTTCCCAATGAATGAAGAAATTAATTTTTAATCTGTCCAACAAGAGTTTTGGAGGGATTTATTATCGCTCCTGCTGCCAGGCTGTTCTTAAAAACCTAGAAATCCTGGATCCAGCTGATTTGTGGGGTTTGGAGGTGAAGGGATGCAGCAGCAACTTCCTGCAGGTTCCCTTCAATCCTTCCTTTACAATGCACATCCCACCAAGCTGGGAATGAAGTGAAGCCCTTGTTTTCTGCAGCCTTCCAATAATTCCTTAATTCCTTAATTCAGTAAGCAGCGGCGTAGGGAGATTTCCAACCTTGAATCATTCCTGTGGAGACAGCTGACAACAAAAGCAGAGCTAGAATGTGTTAGAAGACCAGTTGGGCTCTTCTGAGTCATTTAATTAGAGAGAGGAACTTTCCCTGCCTATGGAAATCTCGGGGTAGAAAGGGTGTGAAACTTGCTGCAACCAACACTTGCCTAATTAGCCCTGCTCAGGGATGTTCACACTTTTCCGGGGAAATCTGCTTTGGGAGCTGCTCAAGTGGGAGATGCTCTCACAGTGGTGTGGCAGCCCCAAATTTCTGACCACCACCACCCATCCATCCATGCTGCTGCTGCCTGAAATGTCTCATTTTTCCACCCAGCACAGCAGCAGCTCCAAGGAAGCAGAGAAAGGGAGCAAAGCTCTGCATTTCATCTCGCTGGCTGCAGGCAGAGCTGCTGAAAATCCAGGCCAGGGCCCCCGTGACCCAGAACTGTCCTGTTTGACCCGGGGCTTGGTTGAAATCTCATTTTTGTGCATCCTCCCTCCAAGAGCTCTGGAGAGCAGCTCCTCCTGAAGCCAATCCCTCGTCAGGGATTGCTGCCTCCACAATTTGAGTTAATTAGAAATCTGGGAATCTGGGAGCCAGGACTTGCTGGAGCAGCTTTCGCTTTTGCAGCAATTGGGAGTTTCTTAAAGTGGAACGTTTGCTGTTCTTATTTTTTAGCTGTACCATTCCCATGGATTTTGCATCTCCCAAATCCTAGAAAAACTAGAAATCCCAGAGGATTTCTCCTCTCTGTATTTGCTTTGCAGGACCTCTCTCCAATCCTCACTTCTCTGGTTGTCTCTGCTTGGTGCTCTCCCCTCATGGATGCCCTTGGCCATCCTGCTTTTCCCCCCCCTGAAATTCCTGAGGTTTTTCTGCAGCTCAGAGCTGGATTAATCCCAGCCTGGCACCCTCCAAGCTAAAGCTCCCAGCCCCACAAATGATGAAATGCAGCTCTGAACTCGTCCCCACAACTTCATGGTGGGAAATGTTGTGCCTGGGGGACAGAAAACAATAAAAATCAACGCCCGAGCGCGTGAAGAGTTTCAAATGGCTCCCAAAGAAATTCCTGCAATGTTTCCAAGGGTCTGTGCTGCTGTTACTCATTCACACAGGCAGGAATTACAAATATGTGTGTGCAGCCAGGAAAGCTTTGGGTCACCGAATATTTGAGGCTTGGGGTGGATTGAAGGGGGTTGGGGGAGGAGAAGAGCTCCAAACTTCCTCAGGATAACAAATCCACCTTGGTGGTGGCACAGCCTAAAAATGATATTTCTCATTCGCTGAGTTTTGTGCTCTTCAGCAAAAATTCCCAGCTGCTTTGCCTTCAGGGAAGTGGGAGGAATTCAGAGGAATGGGTAAGGACATGCAGTCCTGACCTAATCCAGTGCACTTTTCCCTGGAATCTGCTCCCAGAGTCTGCCTCTGGCCCCCAGCAGCCACTGGGAACAGCCAGAGCTCGGTGAGGAGTGGGGATTACACAACTTCACTCCTTTTTTCCACTCAGAATGGGATGCAAGCAAAAGGATTTCAAAATTCCTTGTGATATGAACTCCATCCTCTGACTAAAAATGTTCCAAGTTTACTCATTTCCTATCCATTTCAGAAAGTACATTATAAATAAATCTTGGAATTTAATATGTTGTTATAAAAAGAGGTTAAACCTGTAAGTTGCAACCTGAGTGCAGAATTTCAACTCAGCAAGTTGCTAATACCAAATTCCACTGAAATCCAGGAAGTCCTGCAAAACAAGCTGCCTGCAGCATATCAATATTTCTGATGGAAAACTATCCTGTCAGAAAATTTTTATGCTGCTCCAGGCTAGAATTCCCTAACAAACACTTTTCCTGTCTCCCCAGCAACTGGAACTGCTGATCCTGTGTGAGGAATTTCCATAGTTAACCTGCAGGAACCAGAAGGAAATCTTTTTGTCTGCAAGGTATTCTCCAGTGATATCTAGGAATCATTTCACTCTGAGCCAAAGCAGAAGAAATTCAATGGGATTTCTCCATAAATTTCTAAGGATCTTCAGGCCTAGTTCAGATCAGAGTTCAGAGCCAGATCAATGCAATGCAACTCTGGCGTTCCTTCAAATTCCAACAGGGATTTGGAAAAAAAAAAAACAAAAAAAAAACCAACAAAAACCTTCAAAACAAATCTTCCTTGTTGTTGAAATCCAATCCTGTGTTATCATCCAGATTAAGGACTTGCAGGCTTTGATCCCTGTGGATACGAGTCCTTCCCGAGATGTTTGTGCTGATTTTGTATGAGCCTGGAATGCACAACAGTGGCAGGAATTTAAACAAAATCCTGGAATTCCAGCTGCGGGCTGGGAATGCGCAGTTTTGGCTGTTCCTGCCCCACCATGCCAAGGCAGGGAATGTCCTTGAGCTCTGTGTGATTTCATGGATGGCAGAGCACCCCCAACGTGCAATTTGTTCTTCCTGTGAGCGCTAACAAATCATAAATATGGAACAGCAGAGCCGGATCTGCACGAGATCACCGCGCTCTGTTTATCCAGGAGTTTTCCTGCTTTGGATGCATTTATCCAAAAGGAGTAATTCTGCTGCAGGGGAGGATTGAGCTGAGGTGATAAGGTCAAACAGCCATAAGGAACAGCTTGTGTGAACTTGACCCCTCACAGGAATCCCTTGTCCCATCCCTGGAATGTCCCAGGCCAGGTTGGATGGGGTTTGGATCCCCCTGGGATAGTGGGAGGTGTCCCTGTCCATAGCAGGGGTAGGATGGGATGAGCTTTAAGCTCCTTTTCAACCCAAACCCTTCTGGAATTCACTGATTCTAAGCGGCCCCAGAGCATTTCTCTGGCTCCTGAAAGATGTTTTCTATTCCCAAAACACGAAGCTTTTCCGGAGGCAGAATTCAGAATTCCGAATTCACCACCCTCCTTGGCTGGGTGGTGTGATGGGAAGGAAGTGATCACCTCCAACATGTCCTCACTTCTCTAGTGCTGACTCCTGGAAAAATCATTTCTCCACAGAATTATCCTTCTGTAAAGAGGAGAGAACCTCACAGCTGCCATTTCTCCGTGTGGATAAATGCCTTGGGACGGCCTCTGGATACAGCCCAGGAGCTGCAGCACCACAGCCAGGGTTTTAAACCACCTCAGCCTCTCTCTTAATATCCTACCTTCATTAAGGGCTTTTAAAAACGTTTTTGGTAAAGCTTTGCCCCCAGCTCCTGAAACTTGGAATAGCTGAGCTTTCGTTCCCATGCAAGGCTCAGCACCCTGTCAGTCAGGTGAGGGAGACTCACGGGTGTCTCGAGCTGATTTTATGGATTTATGCAGCTCTCTCCCAGCGCTGGAGTCACAGCCGGATTTCTAAATGCCAAAATAGAGATTATAAGAGTGTCAAGCTTCATTTTGTTTTCAGTTCACAGCTAATTAGCATTGATTTTCATGCCGTTGTTCCTGCATAGTATTCCACCGACATCACGAGCCGTGAGAGGCCCGTTCTCACCCTGCCACCATCAATTTTAAACCCTCCTTGGAACGGGAGAGTTTTGGGGTTTGGGTTTGGCAGCCAAAGCTCTGTCCCTGGGCAGGGTCTGAGCCGAGCTCCTTGAAGCTGACTTTTCCCGAAGTGAGAATTCCCTGGGCTGGCAGTGCGGTTTGTGATTTGAAGTCCTAACTGGACTTTTTTTGCAGAAAGTGAAGGATGGGGAGTGATCCCTTAGCGGGAATTAGCGGGTACTTGTGACCTCGCTGCTTCTCTGCTGTCAAACGTTCCGGCTCAGCTCGTGGCATCTCGGCGAGAAATAATCTCTTTTCATCTGTTAAGAAGTTGAATAAGACATTGATAAGCCCGGCCTAAGAGATAACAAATGGGTCTGGTTCAGGAGAGCGGCCCTAAACAAGGTGGGGATTCCAGAGGTGCAGATGCCCCTCAATAGATGCTCGTTGAGGTGGCAAAATCACTCCTGGGTTCTGGAACAACAACAAAAAAGCCTCCAAAAACCAACTAAAAAAAAAATAAAATCAGACGTGATCATGGAATTAATGCCCATCCTTTATTCCCAAGGGAGCCACTGCTTCCGCCACACAGGAAACACGCATTTCCTAATCTGCAAATGTCTGACCTTAAACCTTGATAATGTTCTTTTAATGTGCGTTTAGCTGCACACCAGCAGCGCGGAGGAGGGGTGGGATGTGAAAAAATCCATGTTTTATGTATATTATTCAATATTTTCCATAGATGCTTTAGTGGTTGGTATTGCAGGGAGAGAGATCTGGAGAGCAATTTTAGATTTAAATCGTCGAGCAGTTATTCTGAAACTAAAAGCACTTGTTCTCAGCTGGTTTATTACAGTCATAGAAAGTGCTCAGGCAGATTATTTGTGAGGGGAGAAAAATGTATTTTGATATTCCCATGAAATCTTAGATGGGATCAGGAGTCATTACCACGGCAATCCTAAATGGTGTGTGTGTTATTAATATACACATCATTATTCCTGGGGTGGAAAGAGGAGAAACTGTGAAAGACTCTGATCAGGTCTGGAGAAAAACGGGGAATTTGAACGAAGTAAAGCACAAAATTCAGCCCTACAAATCAAAAATCTGGACTGCGTGTGAAATATCCTGGTGGAAGCCTCGACCCCCACTGCGTTATCCCCGTAGTTATCGGGATATGGGAAAAGCATTAAACTTAAGGGCTTGACATGAATAATGGGTTTATGGGGATTAAGGGATCCGGAGCAGCTTCCCCAAGGAATTCCAACAAGCTGGCGGCTTCCAAGGATTGTCCCCAGCGCCCCAAGCTGCCGAAATCCCTGGGGATGGGCTGGGTGGTGCTGGCAGCAGACAAACCCTGCGAAGATGGTATCACCAGGAGCTGCTGATGGAAGATCTAAGTTCACAATGAGTAAAGGCTCCTGGTGTGGAGCAGAGGGAAAGACAGAAAAATCAGGATTTTCTGCCCTTTGGAGAACACCTGAGAGCGTTTACACAACTTTATTTTTCCAGATTTATCTCCTGTTCCAATATTGAACAAAAGGGAGAAACTCAGCTTCCTGTGAGCATTAATTTTCTTGACTGCTTATTCCTCCTATTCCGTAATCTTTCTAAAGAGCTGGGATGGATGGAGACTGCAAAGGAGCAGCTTTTAATTTAAAAACACAAAAAAGAGGTGGAAATCAGTCTGCTCCAGGGCCTTACAAATAAGGCACACGCAGCAAATTTTAGCGTTTTGCACATTGTTTCCAAACAAAAACCAATTCTTTGGAAATGAGTAGTTTGACCAGTGAAAGATGTGACACATCAGAACAAACCCCAAAAACATCAGCACTGAATTTTGAAATGTCATATTTGGGATTCTCCTGCGTGAGTCAGGGCAGAGTCTCCCCATGGTAAAAAAGGCACGAGCCAACATCCTTTTTCCAGGATGTTGTTGTAAAACTTGATGAATCGCTCACGTTTCGGGCCAGAACTGACACGGGCTGGGTTCGTGAGTGACTCAAGAGATAAGGGCAAGGCTGCACCTTCAGGGAGGCCACCCTGCTCCAGGCAAAGCCAGAAAATGAGGCTGGAGGGGAGGCAGGCGCTGCTCCAGCCGTTGTTCCAGGGATCCACACGGAGCCATACGGGAAAAGAGAGGAGCTCTTGAGGGAGATGAGTGGCTCACAAACCAGCCCTTGTTCAGGGCTCTCCTTTCAGGAGCGATGCTCAATCCTCTGCTGAGCCTCTGCCAGCTTTGCCTGGGGTTGTGTCCAGGAAGAGGAAAAAGAGGAGGATGTTGATGGTTGGGAGGCGCTGATCTCTGATCTCTGCTCTCAGTGACAGGAGTGAGGAATGGCTGGAGCTGTGTCCGGGCATGTCCAGGGAAAGGTTCTTCCCCCAGAGGGTGCTGGGCACTGAATTCCCTCAGGGAATGGGCACATTCCCAAGGCTGGCAGAGCTCCGGGAGTGTTTGGATGCCCAGGGTGGGATTTTTGGGGTGTCTGTGCAGGAACAGGAGTTGGATCGATGATCCTTGTGGCACCTCCCCATCCAGAGTATTCCATGATTGTGTTTTTGTGATATGCCGACACACTCCTTGTGACCGTGTTTTGAGGGAGAAGCCCCTTTGCTCACCACCACAAGCACCAACCCTTCTCACCTCTCCTCATCCTTCCTCAGTTCTCATCCTCTCTCCTCATCCCTTCTCATCTCTCCTCATCCTTCCTCATCCTTTTCAAGCCCTTCCTCCTCATCCCTGCTCACTCCCCTCAGCCCCCTGCTCTCCTCAGTGCTCCCCAGCACCCCTCATCCCAGCCCGAGGCACTGGGCACCCCCTGAGGGATCCAGCACCACCTCTGGAGGCCGCACAGCCGCGGATGGCGCAGTTCCCTTTCCCACCGCTGCCATTTACAGATAAAATCCCTCAACAAACCCCGCAGCCCCCCTTTAGCCGCCCCTTCAGGCGCCCATGGCTCTGAGGGCCGCTCGCCACTGCCCCTGGGGGGCGCACTGCCCGGCGGCGCGCGGCGAGGGGCGTGGCCAGCGGGGCGGTGGGCGGAGATTGGCGGGCGCGAGGCTATAAATAGGGGTGGGCGGCGGGGGGACAAAGCAGTGAGCGCGGGACCGGCGTGCGGGCGGTGCGTCCGCGTCTGTGCCTCTTACACCGCAGAGGCTTTATTGTGTTTTTCACATTTTTTTTTTTGCCTTTTCGCGAGGAATCCGGGTGTGGTTTTTGGCTGGTTTTTTTTTTTTTCTTTTTCTTTTTATTTTTTTTTTTTTTTTTTTTTTTTAATCTTCTGTCGTGGCCGGCCGGGAGGGACTTAAGAGGAGATCAATGAAGGAAAGAAGAGCGAGCCAGAAGTTATCGAGCAAGGCTGTGATGGATCCCAACCAGAACGTGAAGTGCAAGATCGTGGTGGTAGGGGACAGCCAGTGCGGGAAGACGGCGCTGCTCCACGTCTTTGCCAAGGATTGCTTCCCTGAGGTGAGCGGGACGGGGCCGGGATCGGCACCGGGGTCCGGCTGGGATCAGCACCGGGAGCGGGTGGGGATCGGCACCGGGGCCGGGATCGGCACCGGGAGCGGCCCGGGGTCGGCACCGGGGTCCGGCTGGGATCAGCACTGGGGCCAGGATCGGCAAGGGGAGCGGCCCGGGGTCAGCACCAGGATCGGCACCAGGGTCCGGCCGGGATCGGCACCGGGAGCGGGCCGGGATCAGCGCCGGGATCAGCCCCGGGGTCCGTCGGGATCAGCCCCGGGGTCGGGCCGGGATCAGCCCCGGGGTCCGTCGTGATCAGCACCGGGAGCGGGCCGGGATCAGCCCCGTGGTCCGCGGGGATCGGCACCGGGGCCGGGCCGGGTTCGGTACCGAGTTCCGTCGGGATCAGCCCCG
>JANRMJ010000107.1:35466339-35477641 GCA_025584955.1 Alethe diademata | reverse complement strand
GCTGAACTCTTGGTACTGGAAGTGTAAAGAAAGAATCCTATTTGCATGTAATACTAGTATGCATTCAAAAATGGCACTTTTCTCCTCTCTCTGATATCCAGATCAGACTCTGTGCTGATTCATCTGTTCTTTCTGGTGTATGGATGACCTGCTAAAAAATATTCCGTGGCAGCAAACTGTGCCTTGTCTGTGTTTGTGTCCCAGCTGCAGGAACGAGGCCTGGAGGCAAATGCTCCCCCTGGGATGGAACCAAGCTATGATAATTAGGAATTATAATTAGATATAGTCTGTATTTTTAATATATATAAAATTGCATATCATTAGGAGCCTTTTCCCCAATTGTGTGTGAAATTGTTGGGCATTACAAGCTCGGGATGTGGCTCCAGGAGGACCCCTTGGTGGTGCCAAACAACGGGAACAGCCGGGAAGAATCCCTGCCTTTCCTCCCCGTCACCTCTCAGCCCAGGGAGGGAATTTTGGATGGGTTTTTTGGGAGCTGAACTCCTCATTTGTACCTACAGATGCAGGAGCTCCTTCTGGGAAGCTGTTTGGACACCCCTGCTGGAAACGCTCGCCCGACAGCACATTTGATAATCACCCACGGGCTCGTAGCTCGATACACCCCTGCCCATCTGCCGGCCTGGCAGCGTGCCCGCTCTCCAGATGGTCCTCGTGATTCACAGGGGCAGAGGTGCCAAAAAAAACGATGGATTTCGATGACACCGTTAGTGCCACCTCTCCCGCCTCCCCCCGGCGGTGACAGCTCCGGCAAACCGGCGCGGCGGCGACAACGAATCCCTCTTAATAAAAACGCGGGAATTAGGGATGGAAAGACCTATTAGGTCATTTACTGCAGCTCCTTGCCAGTGCCTGATCAGCACATTAATCTTCCCAAATGCGGATATTGCTGTGGAAGAGGAAAAGCCAGGCTGCTCCCAGATATTGGGAGCTGCCAGCGACGCGAGCGGGATTTCAGAGCCGCCAGGGCCATATGGGGTGTCAAAATCTATTACACAAAAGTTCAGCCTCCAGGCAATCTCCAGGAGAGCAGGCCCGTGACAGACATGGAAAATGTTCCCGGTGAGGGGAGGAGCGGAAGGCGACGGAGAAGCGGGAACACGGGGCAGGCAACCAGGATAGCTCGGAATGAGCTGGGAAAAATGGGCATGAAAATATCTGGGGATGTGAAAAACGGCTCCGTTGGGAAAAAGGAGCACAAAAATATCTGGGGATGTGAAAACTGGCTTGGAAAGGGCACTCAGCTCCATTTTCCCTCTTTTTTTTTTGGCCATCATCCCATATGAGCTCTGTTGGAAATAAAATGGCCGAAGTTGAGGGATCCATCCCCACCCCAGAGCTGGACTTGATGATCTTTGTGGGTCCCTTCCAACTTGGAAAATTCTGTGATTCTCTTTTAAGATAAATGTATCAGAGATATAAACATCTGCTGTGGCAAATAGAAATCCACCCAATGTCCTGCTTCCCAAAACATGTCCCTTCTTTGGCCTTGGATTGGGATAACTTCAACAAAAGCAAAAAATTCCCTAATTTTTTTATAACCTTACAAACTCTCTCCAACCCTAATTTTGAAGTTTCTTATGAGTACAGGGGAGCAGAAAATTGAAGTGCCACCCAATTTCAAGGTGAACATCAAAAAGTCTGCCAAAAATTTGCTAAAAAAAAGGGAAGAAAATAGCAGAAGAAAAATACTTTTTTCTAAATGTTGCCTTCAGTCTAGGATAAAGGTTTTTAACAACTCCTTGTATGGCAAAAGATAAGGATGGGTCCTCAACCAAGCTCTTGGCTTTTCCATGAGCTGCCTCCCATTTTTCCCTCTTTCTTTGATTCCCTTATCAATCCCTAAAGTCATGTAAATAACACAGAGAAAAGGCAGCCATTCCGTGGGTTTTTCATGTTTTTTCCATCATTCCTTCCCAATTTGCAGAAACTGTAATCACTCAATTCACCTAATGGGGTGATTTCCTGAAATCCCTTGAATTCCTCCATCACTTATTTCCATATTGTACCTGGGATGGGAATGATGCTTGTGATTCCTGGTAGATGAGGAAATAAATGGAAATCTGATGATTTTCCACTCAACTTTGCAGTAATAGTCCACAGAAGCATTGAAAAAGTGAGGCTTTCCTGCTGTTTTACCTTTTTGCTGGAATTTATTCCAGGCAGAGGGTTAAAAAAGCATCAATTTAATTTTTTTTAAGAGCTTCTTTGAGAAAGGCTGTGGGAAGAGTTTGGAAAAGGGCAATGAGAAGTAGGGACACGTTTCGGGGTGAATATTTTAAGCGCTGCCAAAAAATTTCAAAAATGGCAGATTAAAAGGAGTTCTGCCTAAATGTGGCCCTGAAGTTGAGATAAAGGGAGTTAATTAATTTAGGAAAGGATGCAGAAAGACTTTGCAAAGGCGTAGCTGCTCTTTCATGCCATAATTAGCCAAAAAATCCCGCATAAAAATATCCGTGAATTACACAGTTAGGGAGGGGCTGCTGTTGTTGGGTTTCTGGTTTTTTTGCCTTTTCACTTAAGGGAAGAGGAGAAATTCCTTGGTTTGCTCCAAATAAATCCCCATTAAAATGAGCAACGGAGAGGTCACGGCTCCGAGGGACCCCCGCGGGCTCCCGCATCCCTGCAGTGCCCGTTCCCATTGGATGGGGCTGGGAGAGGCACCACTTAGAGAGGATAAAGGTGGCAGCATCTGGCCCGTGAAGAATTTGCTCTTCAACGCTGCGAGGGTCCCCGCCATGAACCCCACGGTGAGACGGATCCCACCAGGAAAAAAAAACAAACACCAGGACACTTCACTGCCCGCGAGGAAAACACAAATCCATTAAGGAAGGAGGGGAAATTGCCCTGCTCTGGTGTTCCCTGGCCCGTGTTGATTCCAACCACCACCCCTGTGTCCATTTGGGATGTGCGCCGCGGTTATCCCGCAGGCGCTGAAATGAACAGCCCGGAGTTCCGGAACGTTCTCCCTTTGTTTTTGGCGGATTTTCCCGGGAGCAGAGCTGCCTCTCGGGCAGCCAGGCGTGGGTGCTGAGTGCTCCGTGCTGAATGGGATGCTCCACTCCTGGTCCTTTCCTATTTTTTCCGCTCTGTCACTCCTGGAAGGGCTTTGATAGGAGATGGCAGCCGGTGATCGTTGACAAAAGCCAGGAAGGAGGATGCTCATTTTGTGTCTTGGAGAAGGGGAAAAGGGAGAGGAACAGCCTCTTTTTCCTGCTTTCATGAGCAATAAGCAGGAATATCAAAGAAAAGGACGGCAGGTTTCCAGAACAGTGGCTAAAAAAGAGATTTAAGAACACAGTGGAGCGTTGGTTTGGGATTGGAAAGAGTCCCTTTGGTTTCTGTGCCCTCTGGGAACTGGGGTTTACAGGAACAATTAGAATTGTGCCGAGATAAATAAAGGCGGGAAAAGGGGAAATGCATCTTTATTTTGCAGTGTGCAAAGTGAGCGTCTCCCAGGAAAAGAAAAAGAAAAAAAAAAAAAAAAAAAGAGAGAGAGAGACAGGCTTTGATTTATGGAGGGGAGACAGCAGAAGCTTTTTATCCAAAGCCCTGAGATGCTTTCCTTACTTCTTCAAAATGCAACAATATCAGAGTAGAGATTTTTGGGGTGAGAATGGACACTCAGCCGCTTTGCATCATTCCATAGGCTATTCCTAAGTGTATTTTCTTCCCTGTATTTACCTTTCTTTAACCCCTTCTTCCTATTCCAAACCTGCCTTCCCAATGGCAGGATCCAGTGGAATCAAAGATTTTTATATTGGAAAGCAGCTCCTGACACCCTCAGTGTGAGGGATGCAGGGAATATTCCATAATCCACAGCTGGCACCAGTGGGGTGATTAAAGGAATGTTGTCTCTTGATCCTCACCTTTAGCAAATATATGGGATGGAAAATGCTTGGAGATTTTTCCAATCTTAATGCAATTCCATGCTCTCCAACCTATCCTGGAATCCCAGGTTCATCAACCTTTCCATGAGAAATCCAATCAGCTTTAACCAGTTCCTGGAGATGTCGAGGGTTTGGGGCCAGGCACCCCAAACTCCCCAGGGAATGAAGCATTTCCTGCTGCTGGCTGAAATATTGGATGGGCTTTGCATTTTGGAAGTGAAAGGAGCACCCAGGATACCTGGAAGTGGAATTTCAGGTGGGCACCTGGATTAGCAGGATAAAATCCTCCTCATTTCATCCCTCTCCTGCCTATTCCTGTCAAAAAAAAAAAAAAAAAAAGACAGGACAAAGGAAGGTATCAGCTTTAAAATTCCATTTTGCTTCTGCAATTTCTTTTTTTACCAAACAAGCTCGGTTTTGTTTCCGAGCTTTGCTTTTCCTGCTGATCATGAGGTACAGAAATGAAGGAGAAGAGCGTGAAATGAACTTGAATTGTTTAAAAAAGCTTGATTGATATGAAGGAAAAGCATTTCCCCTTGAATTCACTGCGTGGAGAGAGCTTTTTGAAATCCACACCCCTCGTCAGGAAAACAAGGAACGATGTGCTCATTGAAGCCAGATTCAAAGTCTGGGAAATGACTAAAGTTAGAAAAATGCAAATGTTGGATTGGTCTGGAATTAAGTTCCATTATCTCTGACATTTCTGCACACCCACTGTGTGTTTTCCCAGTTTATTGCCGTGGCTAACGGCAGGAAAAGGATGGATCACGAAGGAGGACACGGGTCATGCCCCACATGCCAGGATTTCCAGGGGCAATGCCACCTCCCTGAGCTTCCCAGGGCTTTTCCAGCCCTCCTGAGCTCTCTGCACTCTGAATCCAAGGGGAAATATAAATGAGGTAGCTGAACCACTTGATTAGTGGCTTGACTTCATTTTTTTTTGTCTTCGCTCAGAGTTAGGATTAAAAACGCAGAGGAGACAAATTTCTCGCGTTGGGGCTTGGTTGTTTATTAAATCTTATCTAAAGTACAGAGCGTTCTGCAACGCTTCAGCTACCAGCTAAAAGTGAGCCCCTTCCTCAAAAGCAGTAATGAATTTATTGCAGCCTGGGTGGCTTCCTGTTTTATCCCAGCTTGCCATGCTGGGATCTGGAATGCTGAGCTTGGGACTGTCCCAGTCTTCCTCGGGTTTGTGATCCAAACTTTCCTCTGACAGTGGGAAACCCATGGATTTATGGCTCTCTCAAGGGCTGCCAGTTGGAGGACCAGCAACTCTTTCCCACCTGGATCAGTTATTCCAGAGAATATGAGTATTTCCAAGGCAAAACGAGCATTTCTAAGGGAAAATAAGCATTTCCAAAGGAAAATGAGCATTTCCAAGGGAAAATGAGCTTCCTTGCTGAAACACTGGGGTGCAAAAGCTGTTACAGACTTTATCCCTAATTTAATGCAATTCCCACCAGTTTAGCTCAGAACATCTGTGATCCAAAGCTGGGAGTAAAGAAATGTGGTTTTACAGAACTTTTTGGGAGTAAAGGAAGTAAAACCAAAGAGGCAAATGCAAAGAGGGAAAAGCACAATATCAGTTTCATTTTCCTCATGAATCTTCCCTCTCTGCCATCCCTTTCCTTCCTTTCTCCCCCAAGTCAGGCTCCAATTATCCCAGCCAGGACCCAATTCCAGTGTTTATTGTCAGCCTTCCTGAGTGTCCATAGTTCTGACATGGAAATATTCCCCCCAAGGGACTTGTGAGGGATGGAATTAATTTTTCCAGACAGAGCACTTGGGAATGCTCAGTTAGGAGATGCTGGATTCCAAATGTGCCAATACTTTGGTTACTATTATTATTATTATTATTATTATTATTATTATTATTATTATTATTATTATTATTATACCTGACCTAATGGTGAAAAACACAGCTCTGGGTTGAAATTCCACGTGTTAGAAACAGCTATCCCAAAACTGAACATCATTGGGATTGCCCAAGCTTGCTTCTGACCAATTTCCTTCTCCATGAGAGAAGAATGATTAAAAACCAGGATCCAGCCAGCTGGAATTGCCCATAAAATCCAGGATATTATCATTTCTATCAGGGAATCATCATGCCAGGGATGTAAAAGCCACAGGCCTCCATGAAGGATGAATCCACCGCCAGAGCTGTTGGAAACATTAGGAAAATAAAAGGTTTCTTGCTGTTAAGTTTCATTTACAGGAACTTGAAATTCCCAGAAGAGCAGCCACGAGCTGCAGAAAGCCTCGTTAAGTGATTTCCAGGGCTGTTTGTTATTTTACCTTTGTTTACATGACATTTAGATGAAATAACAGCTCCTTCAATCTGTTATAAACCCTCCCTTCTCCAAGGATAGCGGTGGTGCACAAGGAAAGGAGTTAAGGAATAAAAATGCGAGGGAAAAGGGCTTTACCCTGGAACCTGGAGTAGTTACAAATCCAAATAAACCCAGATTCCCTTTGGGAATGTCCCAGCGGGGAGGAATTGGCTGTAACTCATCCCAAATCCACGGGGTGACCCTTCCAAACATGCTGCACTTTGCATTTCTTGCCCTTTATTACCCAGCCCTCCTCTGCTTTGCTTTTAAGATGATAAAAATCGTGATTAACTGAGGGGAAGCTTGCAGAGAATTTAAATCCTCCACGAGCACCTTTGCACTGCTAAACTGCTGGAAAAAAAAAAAAACAACCCCAAAAAGCCTCTTTTATGTGCTGGATGAAAACACAGAGCAGCAAAGTACAGAGGGGAGAAAAAAAAACATGAAGAAAAAACCCCTCAGATAAAATTTTAATCATATTTGCAGTAAATCAAGAGCAGTTCTGGGTTGCTCTGAACTTTGTCCCCTTGGGTTTGTTTCAGAATGAAGGCATCACATGAGAATCCCTTTAATAATGATGTTATTTTGCCGGGTTTAGAAGAAAAGGATACAAAAATCAGAGAATGTGTGGCTCACAAAATTAAATACATGTGGGAAGCATAAAAGAACCAGCCTGAAGAGTGGATTGTGGGCTCAGGGATTCCCATAATTGCACCGACCCAAATCATCCCCATCCAAAGCCAGAGCGGATTTGATCCGGGATTCTTTGGGATAATATGGGATGTTCCAACCATCACAAGCCACGTAATTAACAGGGGAAATAGAACCAACGCTTTTCCAGCAAATTGTTCCATTGTCAGCTCATTGATGAGGTGAAACGGTGAATTTTCCTCCAGTTCCCCAAAATCCACCACCAATATTTACAGGGGGAAGATGAAAGAAGTTCAGCCACTCAGCACAGAAGGCGACGTTTTTGGGAAGTGACTTAATTGCAAACATTTTCCTTTTAGGAGCCACTTTGGGAGACACCTTAAAGGAATTTGTTTTCTGAATGTGTCAAGTGTTTAATTTCTAAAATAACATTTCGTGGCCTCAGCACTCCGAGTGATGAGTCACTTGTCAAACCTTGGCCCACGCTGCCGAGTGACTCAGGGAAAAAACTGCCTGAGGGTGTTTGGGATAAAAAAGGGAAGGGAAAGAGCAGAGGAGGTGGCCAAGATTTAAAGGATGAGTGGCCTTTTGGAGGCCAGGGAGGAGCAGACTGGGATTTTGGGGAGGGGAATGTGTTCCCATCCTCTCCTGGGGTTCTTCGTCCACCCACAAGCCCCACAGCCAGGAATTCCTTCCCATTATCCCATCCAAACATCCTGTCTCCCAGTTTGAAGCCATTTTCTGTCTCCTGTCCCTCCATGCCTTGTCCCAAATCCCTCTCCAGCTCTCCTGGAGCCCCTTTATGCCCTGGAATGTTCTGGAAGCTCTCCCTGGATCCTTCCCTTCTCCAGGGGAACATTCCCAGCTCTCCCAGCCTGGCTCATTTATGCAGAGAATGAAATTAAAAAAAAAAAAAAAAAAAACTCAACAGATTCATGCAGGCCCCTCAAAATTCCACAATCTGAATGGAGCAGAAACCCCTTCCAAAGGGATGAAACACCCCTGGTGCTCCTCCAGTGATCCCAACATCCCTCCTGGACTGGGAAACGGCGGAAACCTCGGCCAGGGAGGGTGGCTGCATCCATCAACAGCCAATTCATTATCCCAAACCCAGGGAGGATAATGAAACCCGCTGAAATATGGGACCAAAGGCCAAGGTTGGGTTTCCCTGGAAACCAGAGCATTGTGTTGGCTGACTTTTGTCGTCCCCAAACGCTGCCCTCGGTATTCCAGCGCCAAGGGAGACGCCGGAGCATTTCCCCCCTTCCCTCCCCTCCATCCCTGCACCAGGCTGCCTTTATCTCCATTAATTTCTTACTAAAAGGATTCCAAAGGTTGCCTTTTTTTATCATTCCCCAAGTTTTTCCCTTTAATCCTGCCATTTATTCCCATAAACATCCTGGCCCACTCAATATCTCCTTGGCCCTTGCCAATCTCTGGGAGAAAAGGAGTGACCCCGCTGGAGCTGGGATGATAAGGCTGGGATTTATCAGGAGGAGCTCCCACGAGCTTTATTTTCATTTTTCCAGCTGGGGTGTAAATCAAGGGGGTATCAGGATATCCTTCATCCCTCCTGATGGATCTGTCATCGCAGGGAAGGGCAGGGGAGCAGGGAGATTTGTGTGGATCCATCCTCTCCCTCTCTGCTGTCACCCCTGATGGAAATGTGAGCTCACAGCGGGAATAGCTGGAGAAAAGGGGCTGATAAATTGCTCAGCCAGGCCATTCATATTGTCTGCTCGTAATTCCCACTGTTTTATCTCCGTGTTTTTTAAATGGCGAGGGAATTTCAGGGCTTTTTGCACGCCATTCCTTAAACAAGACAAACTATTTTTAGCGGCTGAGCTTTCCAAGAAGGAGTGAAAACGAGATGGGCTTTCCAGCAGGATTTTTAATGCTCCAGCAGCACTTTTTAACCCCCACATGAGGATCCTAAAAGCAGCTCCAGCCAGGCAGGAGATGCTTCTACAACCTCTGCTTCATCAAACCCGCTGTGTGCAGCAATTCCTCTCCCTTCGGTGGGGAAAAAAAAAAAAAAAGGTGATTTTTCCTATTTTGTGTGTATAAAGAAGTGCCTCAGGCCCTGGGATGTGCTCTAATAACAACCAGCCCCACACAGCAGGAGCTGCTAAAGAATGGAAAATGGAGATAAAAGTGTGTAAACACTAAGCAAGGGATTAAAACATCAACACACTTGATGAGAAAGCTCAGGAATAACTTCCAGAAGTTCTCCTGAACCACTTTATTTTCCGTGTTTTGTCTGTCAGCTCTGCCCCCTGAGCAGAAAGGCAGCTGCAAATCCCACAAGCAGCCTGGCTGTGGGGGGAATGGCATTCCTGCCAGGAATGGGAAATGCAGAAAATATTTAGCATTCACCGTCCTTCCTCGGGGGAAGGAAATTCCTGTTTTTTCTCACCCCAGATCATTTCAGTCCTGGGATGAGAGGCACCATCCCTTCTTAACCCACAAAGTTTTATCAACTTTGGAGCATGGACTTGACTTAAAGGTCTTTTCCATCCTTAATTCCACAATTTTAAGTTCACAGGAGGCAAATGATCCATGTGTCTCTCTGGGTTTATTTTTCAGCTTTTACCTCTTTCCCCTCTTTTTCAAAGGGAGGAAAACAGGGATGTTTTCACATTCCCAGCAGGATCGTGCCAGCCAGGGAACACAGATCCCTCCCTGAGAGCCTCACCCTGCAGAGATGAGCTCTGGGACACTCACTGCCAGAATTCCTCCTGGGATTGGGAAAATTCCTGCTGGGAATGCCCCAGGGCTCAGGAGTGGGGCTGATGCAGAGTTCTCTCCATGCCCAAGGGGAAGGGAACAAGAGGTGTAAAGTCACCACTCTGGGGCCATAACATTCCCAAATTTTGGCACTGGGGAGCTGCTGGCCCCCTGTGTGGTGGGTTTTTTTGGAATCACTGGGAATTGTGCTGATGGAAAAGGAAAGGCTGGCTCAGGGGATGCTCATATCCCAGGTTTTGTAAGCAGAGCAGGAGCTGTGCTCAGTCAGACACCTGAAATCCCACAAGGATCTGGTGCCTCTGGAACTGAGCAGGACCTCGATCCTCATCCTTTGGGGACATGGAAAAATCCCAACAGGGAACTGGGAATGCTGCTGAGGGCAAAATCCCAACAGGGAACTGGGAATGCTGCTGAGGGCAAAATCCCAACAGGGACCTGGAAATGCAGCTGAGGGCAAAATCCCAACAGGGAACTGGGAATGCTGCTGGTGGAACAATCCTGACAGGAAGCTGGGAATTCTGCTGAGAGAACAATCCCAACAGGGAACTGGGAATGCTTCTGATGGAATAATTCTGACAGGAGCTGGGAATTCTGCTGAGGGCAAAATCCCAACAGGGAACTGGGAATTCTGCTGAGGGCAAAATCCCAACAGGGAACTGGGAATGCTGCTGGTGGAACAATCCTGACAGGGAATTGGGAATGTTTCTGATGGAACAATCCAAACAGGGAACTGGGAATGTTCCTGATGGAACAATCCCAGCAGGTAACTGGGAATTCTGCTGGTGGTGAAATCCTGACAGGAACTGGGAATTCTGCTGGCACAGGGGGCACAGGGATCCCTTCCAAGCCCAGTTTTCCACAGGCAGGGATGAAGGAGAAGGTCCTGCCTGACCAATCCTGCGTTTAATTGCCTCATCCCCATTCCCATCTCTCCATTTCCCTTTCATGCCTCCTCTGCTGTCCCTCCCTGGCTCCTCTCATCTCCCCAGGCTTGGTTCCCTCTTTTTTCTTTGCCATTTCAAATGCCCCAAAGGGTTGGATTTTTATTCCTCTGCCTCTTGCTTCCCTGAATGCTTTCCCTTAGGAATAACCCCAGGGTCTCATCTTTCATTCCCTTCTGAGGCAAGATAAAAGAAAAAGGACATTAAACCCACACAAAGCACCCCAATTTCGTTTTGATCTTGACACCAGTGTTGTAGGACAGGAATCAAAACAATCCACAAATTCAGCTCAGTGAGAAAGGTAAGTTTCCAGGATTAATTTTTTAAAAAATATTAATGTTTGGGGAAAATTCTGCTTCGCAGCAAAGCCTTGCATATAAAGCCATTCCACCCTGCCAAATCATTCCCAGGTTTTGTGGTGAGAAAAAGGGAATTGAGCCTCGTTTGCCACCACCAAAATCACGGAACTGCATCAAACCAAAGCAGCTTTTCCCAGGAAACACAGGCCACACTCATTCCTGCATTCCCTGCCCCAAATAGGGAACTCTGCAGCTGCTCCAAGTCCCTTTCCTAGCCCAAGGAATTTTGTTTGGGTTTGAATGCATGGAAAGAGAGGTTTTAGGTCCCAGGCTGCTCCAAGTTGTGTCCTTGAGCATTTCCAGGGATGGAGCAGCCACAATTTCTTTGGGAATTCCATCCCAGAGCCTCCCCACCCTCACTGCAA
>JANRMJ010000107.1:35366387-35380885 GCA_025584955.1 Alethe diademata | reverse complement strand
AAAATCAGCTTCCTCAGACATGGGGTTCATGGTGTCCTTGGAGCCAGGAATTTTGTTGGGAATTTGTTGGGTCATGCTCAAAATTTTTATTTTGTCAGTTCCAAAAAGCCAAGGCCTTGTTGTCTGAACACCAAATGTCATTCCCAGATAAAATATTTTAATAAAAAACTCAAAGAGGGTAAATATTCATTCATTTAACAACACTCTTGGTTGCCTCAATTAAAATTTGCTCCACAAAACAATTCCATAAAAAAACAGTCCCGAGGACTAAAACCAATGAAAATTTCTCTTTTCCCACTTGAATATTAGATCTAAACCCAAGGTAGGAGCTGTTTAAAATCTCAGTTATCTGGGAAAAAATAAGAAAATGATGATATTAATTTTTAAAACATTGTAAAACATCCCAAAGATGTTTTGCACCCGATTAAATGTTTAAGCAGCGCATGGCGTGGTAGATACAAGCTGAAAATAATTTAATAGCAGTGAAACTTCCATACTTTAACTGCAGCAGAAAAAACAACTTTAAAACCTTCTCAACCCTTGAAGGCCAAGTGATCAATATAGAGATGTTTGGGTTTGTGTAGAGGTTTTACAGTTATAGAAAATAGATGTTTTAGATGGATAAAATAGATATTTTAGATGGATAAAGTAGGTATTTTAGATGGATAAAATAGATATTTTTGATGGATAAAATAGATGTTTTAGATTGATAAAATAGATGTTTTAGATTGATAAAATGGATATTTTTGATGGATAAAATAGACATTTTAGATGGATAAAATGGATATTTCAGATGGATAAAATAGATATTTTAGATGGATAAAATGGATATATTTAATGGATAAAATAGATATTTTAGATGGATAAAATGGATATTTTTGATGGATAAAATAGATATTTTTGATGGATAAAATAGATGTTTTAGATGGATAAAATGGATATTTTTTATGGATAAAATAGTTATTTTAGATGGATAAACTTGATATTTTTGATGGATAAAATAGATATTTTTGATGGATAAAATAGACGTTTTAGATGGATAAAACAGATATTTTTTATGGATAAAATAGATGGTTTAGATGGATAAAATAGTTGTTTTAGATGTATTTTCTGTATATTTATGTATGGATGGACACACACTCCTCACCTAGCAGAGACAAGAGGCAAAATGAGGACGACAAGGCCGCTCAACCTTTCCTTGAGATGTGACGAATCCACATTTTCACTCTCCACAAACCTCTCCTCGTTCCTACCTCCATGGACACCCCAAAAAACTCTTATCCACCAAATAACCTCCTTGGGAAAAAAAAACAAACCTCCAGGAAATCCCAGTGGGTATCCCAAAGCTCCAAACTGGATATTTATGGATGGATACCAACTCTGCATTCCCAACCCCGCGCTCACCCGCTCTGGCCGCGCCGGCGCCTTGGATCTTCCTGGAGAGGGCTGGAAGCTCCTTAAGAGCATGAAGACATCTCAGGAGATATTAACTCTTAATATCTGCAGACTGGCATCTGCTTCCCCGGCAGTTTAGCCCCAAATGTACGTCTGGGAAGAAGGAGAGCCCTAAAAGCAGGCGGGATTTCCATAAAATCCAGCCCTGCACTGGTTTGGCTTTAGAATCTTGTTATATGAATGGGAGAATCCCAGGAAAACAAACTGCCTTTGGTGAAATGTTGAAGGGTGAGAAAGGCTGGTGGGGCACAAAAACAAAGAGCTTGGTGGATGGAGTGAAAATAAAATAATAAGCAATAAAAATAAAAATAAAAGGTGCGTAATACGAGCGAAGTGAAAATAAATTAGATCCCATTAAATCTTTAAATATACATAATAACACAACAGAATAGGCCAAATTCATTTTAAAACACCACAGTAACATGTAAAAAAAATCTAAAAGTTCAAATGGTCTCTCATTTCATATATTTAGGTTTACCACAAGCCTTATGTGGCAACACTGAAACAAATATCATTTATTCAAATACACAAATCAACTCCAAATAAACTGCACGTGCACAGCCCCTATTAAATCAATATTTGGGATGTGGAATTAAAGCTCTGTCTCTTGGGATTCTGGCCAGGAAAGCCCACGAGACCCCATGACTTGAGCAGCAGATGCTGACATTTCATCAAGGGCTCCCATTCTTCTGGGGACAAGAGCCATTGTTCCCTGTCCCACCAGGGCTGCTGATGCACATCTGCCCAAATTTATTTCATTAATAAATTTTAACAAGTGGGGGTTTTTAAAGTTTTTTAAGTGTTTTATGCAATTCCTCAAAAATAACATCTGAAGAGTAGCCTGGGGGAATTTGCTGCATTTATTCAGAAGTTGTGTTTGTTGATGTGAAACAATGAATAAATTAAAATCTGCAGCTGCTGGCAAAGAGAAATCCAGGAGTTTAATGAAGAATATTTTGGTTTGCTTGTCCTTCTCCTTCTTACCAACCTCATTTTCAGATGGCTTCGTGGCATATATTTGCAGCATAACTCCACCTTCTCTTCCAGACACATAATATTTACATTAAAAATCCATCCTACAGCTGATTAAACTCCAAAAATAAACTTGAATCCACCAGCCAGACCCAAAAATTCCTGATTTTTGTAATGAGAGTGTGAATTTCGTGGAACAGTGGAACAATGAGCTGAAATCACCCTGAGTGCACCCCAGGAGCAGAGCTGGAAAACACTGGACTCACCCTGTGAGGTGATTCCAGCTGGGAATCTCTGCCTGGATGAAGGAATGGGAACAGTGAAAGGAAACAGGGGCTGGAGTTAAAAATTTCCAACTATTTAGGGAGAAGAACGTAATCAGTAAGTAAATAAATTAATTAATAAAGACTAAGAGCAGCGCTTCAAGAATTTTCCTGAGAAAAAGATATTTTTGAGGATTTTTAAAAATTGCCCCAGGGTGCTTAAAACCCACATTTAATAAGCTCAAAATTAGGCAAGATTAGGAGCGTGCAGCCTTCGGCATTTCTGGATATAAACCACCAGGAAAAGGCTCTTCCTTCCATGACTTCCATTCTTCCAGAGTCATTTTATTCCCTGCACTGCCAACCAATCCTGAATCCCAATAATTTCCTCTGTTAATCTGGTTTTATACTTTTTTGTTGTTGGTTTTTTTTTAGCACATCCCTTAGCAGGCCAACTCCCTCCTGGGGACAAACCCCAGGAATTCTGCAACCTGCCTGATGCTGAAATATTTCCCTTCCCATTTTTCCAGCCAAATCCCTGTGGTATCCACAGGGATCATCCCACAGCGAGTCAGGCACCTGCCTGAGAGTCGTAATTCGTCTGCACAGCAGCTCAGGAGATGAAAGCAGAGACACACAAAAGCTCAGGGCTGACTGATAGGAAATAATTGCAGGCAGAATTCCACGAGAGGAATTTCTGTAATTCTATTAAAGGCACTTGTAGAGGAAGAGAATGAAAAAAAAAAAAAGCACCTCAAATTTAAATAGAACGCAGCCAGAATTTGATAAAGTACAGGAATAATTGGCACTAAACAAATAAAAGGCATAAAAGGAAAGCATTATAAAATTTTCATTATAATTGAGGTCATCCCTCTCATCTTTTCCTATTGTATTTAGCAGCTCATGCAGAATGTTTAGCAGTTGATACAGAATATTTAGTGGCTTATATAAAACATTTAGCAGTTTATATAGAATATTTAGCAATTCATAGAAAATTAGGAAGCCCCTGGAAGAGCTTCCTCAGGAATACACACCGATGGAGCAGCAGGAGGGATATTTTATGTCATCATCCCAAATCCATCCCAACTTTGAGGCTTCCACGAAGGATTTCCTGAGTTTTCCAGCAAAGCCAAGCCCTGGGAGGAGGCTCAGCTCCTGCTGAGTGCATCTGCAGCATCCCTTGGGAGAGAGCCCCAGTCTTAACTCCCTGCCCTGGCCCTGCTGATAAATGGGAATATTGTGGATTCACAGGGAATCACTGGAGAGGGGCTGAACTGAGGATCACGTAGGCACAACTGAGCAATGAACAAATGGCTGTTTATACTGCATTTTCCCCCGTTTTAACACGTGCCAAGGGATAAACTGTGGGTTTATTGGGTGTGCAGATGTCCAAAATAGACATTTAGGGGGTTAACAATTATTTATTGTTGGTGGGGGAAGGAGTCCTGCCTCCAGACACACATTCCTCCTGTAAACCGCAGAAAATTTCCACGGAAGATTTATAAAAAACTCAACCAGGGACAACAGAGTGGGCAGGGAAGAGCCCAAACAGCAGCCCTGATGGAAAACCATGATTATTTCTGGGAACATATGGCCACGGAGGGATAAGGACTCTGCTCCTCTCTGAGTAGGTCACACCACGCCACCAAGAACACAGAAAACTCACCAGGGGCAAAATGGGTCTAGGACATGAAAAAGAAATCAGGAATTATTCACTTTGTAGGGAAAAAAAAGATGGATTTCCAGCAAGTCTTGTTGTTCAAACGACAAAAAAATCAAAATAATTTTTGAAAAGTGGTGGCATAATTTATTTGTACTTTTGCACTTCCTCTCCCATTACACCACAAGGAGGGATTGTCTGAGGTAAAAAATCTCTCCAGAGTGGCAAAGAGCCAGCAGAAATCCTACCTTGCCACCTCCTTTTTGTGTTCCCACCAAGCCAAGATCTCGTTCCAAAGGCAGATCCCAATCAGCGGCGCAGACACGGCACCTTTCACCCAGGGCCCACGTCAGCCGCCCCAGGGCTGAAATAACAGTTTGTTTTCGAGCTAAATGAGTTCATTTTCACTAAACAGGTCTCACTGGGTGAGTTTTATGGAGCCAGACCATCAGCAGACACTTCCAGCTCTCCCTGGAGCTCCCACGGCTGAGCGCAGCCCTTGGTACCCTTGACCCCAAGGACGCGCCCTGCCCGTTCCATCACATCAACCTGACAGACATGAGGAGCAGCACGGGGCAGGAAAAGCAGGGGGGTCAGAACTTCCTGCCCTCAGGTCCTAAAAATCATCCTGAGGGATGCCCAGAGTTTCTTTTTAGTGCTCCTTAAATCCCTTTATTCATCCAGGCCATGAGAAACCGGATCGATCAACAAAATCACGGGATGCAACTTGGGTTTCCATTGGAAAACCCCAACCCTGCTGATGAGCAGAGCTGAAAGGAAATAATTTATTCCATTTCCCAGCTCTGCTGTAATTTATCCTTCACTTTTACACCAGAGAGTGGCAGGAAATCAGCCTCGAGATCAGACACGCGAGCGCCGAATAATGAGACCAGCGGATCGCTGACGCATAAATAAAGTTTTAGATTTACAGAGAACAAGTCTCCCACTGTAACGTGGCCAGGAGGACTTTTCAGATGTTTCTATGTCAGCACTGGCCTAAAAAAAATAATCCAGTGGGAATGGGAAGGGTTGGATTTTCTCCCTGCTGGCACCTCCAGGGGCTGTAGGAAGGCAGCAGGGTTAGACCCAAGGCCAAGCCTAGTTAAACCCTGTCCTTGGTGTTTGCATAACTCATGAGTGGATGTCTGGAATCATTTTATCCCAGCAGTCCTAATGAGTGGATTTTGGGAATCATTTTATCCCAGCAGTCCTAATGAGCTAAATCATTTTGGGATCGTTTGTCTGACTGAGGATTTGTTTCCAGCTCATTCCGCCGCCGAGAAAATGCGAATGTGGTGGAGGAACCTCATCCCTCACAGAGCTGCGAGCTCAGCACTGACCACAGCCAAGCGAAAAAATCAAAA
Organism: Alethe diademata; assembly: GCA_025584955.1. NCBI lineage: Eukaryota > Metazoa > Chordata > Aves > Passeriformes > Muscicapidae > Alethe > Alethe diademata. The sequence continues at coordinate 35,375,171 of JANRMJ010000107.1, read as the reverse complement.
TTTGTGTTTTCCTGCAAACGGCACCACTGAGTTTCCACAGCAGGAAAATAACGCGGAGCTCTGAAATCCGCGGGATTCCGCCAGGCTGGGGAGGGATGAGGAGCCAGCCTGACCTCCTGACACCACCAGGGCCAGCCAGGTCCTCCCATCTCAGTGAAAAACAGCTTTTCCACAGCAATAAAAAAGGAAAAAATACAGCAGAGGTGGTTCTAAAGGTGTGTTAATGCTCACATCGGGATTTCCACCCACTTCCCACTGGGATTTCTGTGGTTTGCAGCAATTCCCACAGAACAAGCTCTCTGAAGAAACAGAATAATTATTTATATATATATAGAAAATACATTTGTTGTGCCAGCTCTGCCCACTGGAAGTTCCCAATCCATCAGCCCAGCAGCTGGTGTGGCCTGAAAATGAATCTTGAAGTGATTTTTAAAAAATGAACCACAGCCTGGGCTCCTGAAACTGGAAAAATCAACCAATGTGGATTACAAATGATGGATATTCCTGCAGACTCCCACAATTTGTCCATTGCCAAGAAAAAATTCCCAAAATACAGGAGAAATTATGTGAATATGGAAAAGAATTATCCAGCTTATTGTATTGGCAAGTGATGTTTAGGAATAGAATTCAATAATTATTAAGGAATTGGTAATATTCCCTCCACTTTAGCAGGGAAGAGCACATACACTGGCTACAACTGGAAGCACAATTCTTCATGTATGAAATCAATTTAATTTTTAATTTAATTGAATCCAAAGATAGGCTGGATGGAGCTTGGAGCAACCAGTGGAAAGGCGTGCCTTCCCGCGGCAGGGATTGGAATAGGGTGAGCTTTAAGATCCCTTCCAACCCGAAATATTCAGTGATTTTTTAGAGAGCAGTGTTTTTTAATTAACAGGGAAGAAGAGGAGGAAGCTCTTCTACTGCAGCACCGTGATTCTCTTTCACTCCCAACAAATATAATTATTCCCTTTGCTTTATTCGGAAAACAACTTGTGAGAGCCCTATTTCCATAAAGAGCCTCTCAGACAACAAACAAACAAGCAAACAAGCAAACAAGCAAACAAACAAACAAACAAATAAATAAAAATAATGCTGATCACAGTCCCAGCCTGCTGCCAAACCGCAGAGCCCCGAGCCGGGGCTGAACGAAGGGGGAACGAAGGGAAAACGAAGGGAAAAGGGACATTTTCCCTTTAACCCCACACAGGCACGGGTTTGTTTTGCTGAGCACGTGTCAACCCGAGCGACTTCTCGAGTTGAAAAAAAAAAATCGCTTTTTTCGCTGTAACAATAGAGAAAACAATAGGGAAAACAATAAAGAGAACAGCAGAGAAAACAATAGGGAAAGAACAGGGAAACAATAGGGGAACAATAGGGGAAAGGGGATAGAAAGAAGGGGTTTGGGGGGTTAGATAGACACAGGGACGTACCTTTGCCGCACGGATTTTCCAGCTGCTGGCTCAGGGATTTTCCATCGCGACCTCGGCGGCCGGGGCAGCCCGGGAGCCGGGAATGCGGGATCCGGGGATGCCGGAGCTGGGGATTTGGGATCCGGGGATGAGGGATCCTGGAATGTGAGAGCCAGGGAATTGGGATTCGGGAATTCGGGATCCGGGAATGCGGGAGCTGGGAATGCGAGAGCTGGGGATTTGGGATCCGGGAATGCGGGAGCCGGGAATTTGGGATTCAGGGATGCGGGATCCGGGAATTTGGGATCCGGGAATGAGGGATCCGGGAATGCGGGATCTGGGAATGCCGGAGCCGGGAATGCCGGATCGATCCCGGGATGCGAGATCTGGGAATGTTGGAGCCGGGAATTCGAGATCCAGGAATGCGAGATCCAGGAATGCGGGATCCAGGGATGCGGGAGCCGGGAATGCTGGAGCCGGGAATGCTGGATCCAGGGATGCAGGATCCAGGGATGCAGGATCCAAGGATGCGGGATCCTGGAATGCTGGAGCCGGGAATGCGGGATCCAGGGATGCCGGAGCAGGCTGGGCTCGTCTCCCTCCCAGGACCGGCTCATGGAGCGGCAGTGCCCGCTCTGCCCTGCCGGGAAGGCGAGATTAGGATCTCCGGCGGGCAGGGAATTGTGCTGAGCTCCAGCTTGCCTTGGTGCTTCATTAAAAACGAGATGCTGCGTTATTCCGGGCTGGTGTGGAGGGACCAAACAATCAGCGGGTTATCCTGCTCGTCTTTGTTCCAAGGAGAAAATAAAAATAAATCTATGGGTAGCGAAGGATGAGTTCAAAAGCGCAAAGAATTAGCAGCGAAGAAGGAGAGAAATCCTGCGAACACCATCCAAGGGTGACCCACAAACATTCCAGGCTGTGGGATTTACCTTATTCCCGTTTTCCTGCGGGGCTGGTGCTGCTTTTCCCGAGTTCAGGCTCCCTGCTCCAGCCGGGAGTGTCTCCCGCTGAATCACCGGCTGATCCCAGCTCAGCCTCACAGAAAGCTCAACCCCAGCAAAACCCGGGCTGCTGCGAGGCTGCGGGGTTTCATCTCCTGCCAGCTTCCAGCGGGGTTTGTTATCTCTGCTGCTCGCAGGTTTTAAGGACGCTAATGAGGTTTATATCACACCGAAGTCACGTCTGTGCCTCGGCAGGCTGAGCTCAAAAAAAAAAAAAAAAAAAAAGAAAAACACCAAACAAACAAAACAAAAAACCCCCAAGTATTTCCAGACCGTGACATCACATCTCAGCTCGGCTAAGTGGCTTTTAGATAACAGGCCATGCCCCCTCGCTGAGAATTCCGAGATAAAATGCTGGAGAAGGGATGTTTGTACACACGGGCTGAAGTTTAACAGCACGGCTTCAATCATTTCGGAACATTAATTAGTCATGCAGAAAATATTCAAAACAGAAAGTATTCAAAACAGAAAATATTCAAAACAGCCTAAGCACCGATTCATAAAAAAAGCCTGACTGTGGAATCAGCGCTGGCTGAAAGCTGCTCAGGAAAGCAGGAACGCTCCTGGGAGAAGCTCCACCAGCTCTCTCCCACTGCCATCCTCACTCTCAGCACACAAATCAGGGCCTCCACTGGTTTTTCCTGCTCCTGTTTCCTCTTCCAGTGCTGATGGGAAGAGCAATTCCAAAAGGGAGCCTCCCTGGGACGCTCCTGACCTCTGGCTTTTGAGCGCTGCCACGCGTCCTCTCCCCTGCATAATTCCATTTATAATCACAGGATCCCAAAACACCCGGAGCTGGAAGGGATCCACAAGGATCATCCAGTCCAACCCCTGGCCCTGCACAGGATACCCCAAAAATCCTTCCTGAGAGCGTTGTCCAAACATTCCTGGGGCTCTGGCAGCCTTGGGGCTGTGCCCATTCCCTGGGGAGCAGTTCCAGTGCCCCAAAACCTTCTGGAGGAAGAACCTTTTCCTAAAAGTTGCTCATAAATGTTGATCACTCCCTGGAAAAGCTGCAAAGTCCGACCCAAATCTGGAATTCATCACTTATTATTTATCTACACAGCATCTCGGAGATGTCCATGTTTTCCTCCCAGGGTTACTAAGGCATAAATATTCATTTTAAAAATTTATTAGGCTTTTGGATGGAAAATGCAGTAGAATTGAGCACTGAGTCAGGGTCAAGGAGTGACCTCCTCAGGTCACTGTATCAGAAAATTTACGTAAAAGCCAGAGGAGAACTTGAAAAAAACACTGAGAGGGGGCCTAGAAGAGCAGGCAGTGGATAAAGAGGTTTGGGAAAACCTTTCAGGAGTGAGGGAGAAATCTGTGTGTGGGCAGGGAGTGATCCCTGTCCTTGCCCTGCTGCAGGAGCAGGGCTGGGCTGGCTCTGGACCCTGAACTGCTCGGGCAGGAGATTTGGGAGGCAGATCTGGGTGTCAGGGCTGAGTCAGGGCTGGGTGTGGAGGCCAGGAGTTCAGTGCTGAGCAGGCTCTGGGATGGAGAGGAACTGGGAATTCCATGTGGGAAAGAAGCCATGGCAGCCCCAGAAAGAGACAGGGCATTGCTTGGGCCAAAAATTCCAGAATTCAGACTGGGTTGGCGTGGAAGAGACCTTAAAGCTCATCCCATCCCTGCCATGGCAGGAACAGCTTCCACTATCCCAGGTTATTCCAACCTGGCCTTGGAAACATCCAGGGGCAGCCCCAGCTTCTCTGGGCACCCTGTGCCAGGGCCTCACCCCTCTCCCAGGGAAGGATTAATCCCTAAAATCCCATTTAACCTCCCCTCTTTCAGTTAAAGGCAGCATCTCCCTGGATTTTATCAGGTGGCAGCTGCAGAAGTGGCTGAGGCACAGCAAATATTCAGTGGTTCCCTACAGAGGGAGGTGGCCAAAAATAGATGGGCAGAGAAAGAAATCTCCCTCTAGAGATTAGAGGAGTGGAACAGACCCTGAGCATTGCTAACAGAGGGTGGACACCCTTCCTGACTCAGCTCAAATCATCCATCAGGCCCAAAACCCTCACCTGACACGTGGGATTTAATAACACACCCGAATTATTTCCATGTTTATCCCCACAGATCCTGTGAGCAGATCAGAACAATCTGTCTGCTGCTCTCAGAGCCTGTGAATCATCCCCACCAATCAATCCTAACAAAACAAGGAGCTTTGGTGAGGAGAAAAGGAGCAGCCAGGCTCTGGGACAGCAGCAGGAAGATGAAAAGTTTGACAGAAATCAAGAAAATCCCGACCCAGAACCAGGATTAGAAGGGCTGTAAGTCTTGGGGAAGGTTACAAAAGCCTTGTGTTCCTGCAGGGAGATTAGGAGGTCAAAATGCCTCGTTGAGAAGGGGTTTAGATGAATCAATTTATTCCACCAGGATCCACAGGGTGAGCCTCTCCCTGCCTGTGTGTGCATGCACACAGAGATTTCCAACCTTTGTGTGAAACCCCACTGTGAAAATAACTCGTAAAATCACGTCAGTCATGAGAGAAATTGGGAGGCTTTTTAAGACTCCCATGCAGGGGTGAGGATTAAAGGAGTAATTGATGTCAGGCATTAAAAAAATAATTTAAAAAAAAGGTGGGTGATTCTTTGGGAAAGATTTCTCTCTTCTCCTGAGGAGCAGCCAGGCCCCTTGTGCTGAGTCTGAGCCCTGATTTGGGATATTTGGGGCAGAATTACCCAGGAAGTGCTGGGGTGTCTCAAACCAAGCCACACTGGGAAATCCTGGAGCATCAAAAGCCAGTTATTAACAATAATTATTAATTTAAAGTATTGCATGAAAGAATTCCCGCTCAGAGAGGGCAACTCCAGCTCTGCTGATAACAAACCCTGGGGTTTTCCTTCTGCTCAGGGACAGGGATGGCTTTGAGGGCTGTGGGTCTGCCTTTGGGCACTCAGCAAAAATAGATTTTGATTTTCACACCTCCTCAGACGCTCCCTAATTGGCCAGGAATGAGCCCCATCAGTGTCTCACAGGATCTCAGCTCAGCCCTTGGCTTTTATTCATTTTATTCGTGGTGCATGAATGCTCAGCTCATGGCTGAGGGAGATGAAAGCTGATTTTTATTATTTTTTTTTTTTTAGTACAATCAGCTGCTGGAAAGGATTCCTCAAATTCCCCATAAACACTGGGGAAAGAGCTAAACTGGGACTGTAACAATTTCATTCTCTGTGTTCACCAGACCTAGTCTAGTCTAGCACAAAGCTGGGCTTTATCTGTGTCTCACATCAATAATTCTGCTGTTAAGTATAACTTATTATTCCTATTTATAGCTCTCCACTACCAGCATCAAATAAAACTTGTCTGACTGAATGAAATTTTGCTGTATCCGTTTTTTTAAAGCCTTCTGCCAGTTTTAATCTCATTTAAATCTTTGCTGAAGCAGAGAGCATCCAGCATTCGGTGTTAATGGAAAAACAATTTGGTTATTGCAGGTAATCCCTGAAGAGGGATTAATTTTTGGATTTAGACCAAGATTTTGGAGGACAAAGCACCTTTGGGTTGGTAGAATTGGGGCTGGGTGTTGGAGAAGGTGGATAAGAGGATGGATAAGACCTGACCCCATGTGCTGGAATCCCAGAAATCCCAGAGCTGTATCCTGAGTTTTCCCAAATTATGACTCTCCAGACGTCCCCTAATTCCCCCAAACCTCAGGAACTGAGGTGTTTGTGTGCTGACCCCAGAGAGCATCACCAAGACCCAGCAGTGCCTGCAAGAAAAGATCCAAAATCAACACCAAAATATTAAAATTTACATCCAAGGGAACGCCATTAAAATACTGAGTTTGGACACTTCGAGCTCCACCAAAATTCCACCAAATGAAATCCTCTGGGAGAAGATTCCAACACCCCTTGGAGATGAATCCCAAGCTTTTGGTGTTTTACAGGGAAATTGCCAACGTGGGGTTGAGGTTCCTGCATGCCCCAACAGTCCTGGGTTTCACCTGGAATTAGTGACATAATTAACAACATTTAATAACCTCCAACAGATACTCAGAGCCAGAAGGAGCAGCTTCAAGACTGAATTTTCCAGTCCTGCAGAAGGAATAAAAGGAAAAATCCGTGGTCTCCAGCATTTGACTGCTTTCCCAGTAGTAAAACTGGAAACACGTTATTAAATCCCAGCATTTTAGGAAGAACGGGATAAACTGGGAATTCCTGTTTCCCTCATTTCACTTCAGGCTTCCTGGTTTAAGAATTATTTGAATAGAGGGGAAAAAATATCTGGTAATTATGAATTCTAATTCCACCTAGTTTAACACCCCAACCAGCAAAAATAAAAGGAATTCAGCACATCACACATATTCAGAAAAGAAAATAAATATCTCTATTTTTTTTCCCCTAGAATTAAGTTCCATCAAGGATAATTCCCAAATGCAATTCCTCTTGGACATCCCTGTGAGAGAAACTGTGATAGAACAAAACTTAACACATCTCTAGTTCAATTTATTTAAAAAAACCACCAAAAAAAACCCCAAAAAACAATGGAATTTTCCAGGGAACAGTGAGGTAAGAAAGATGGGCAGGTGAAGAAAAGTTGGAGGGGAAAAATAGGAATATTTCAAGGGCAGCAGGGGCAACATAACATGGAGAAACAATTCCAGGTTGCACAAAGAAAATGTGGGAATGTGGAAATGCTCAAGGATGGGGTTGGAGATTTGGAGGTGTGTGGTCTGTTTGAACAACACCCCACAATTTCTAAACTCCACTTTTAATGTGGGTGTTTTTCCTGCTCTGCCAGGATTTCCTGGGCCTGGAAGAAAATTCCAGGGGCAGGGACTGAGTGTAGAAACTCCAGCTGTGAGACTTTTTGCTGGATGGAAAATGCTCCAGACAAGGAGCACTTCTGGATCAGCAGCAGCTGGAAAAAGCATGGAATAAAGAATAAAAAATAAGATAATTAATGGTGTAAAAAAGGGGTTAATTTTCCCCACAATCTTTTTTTTTTTTTTTTTCTGAAGAAGGGAGACAAGCAACAGGAATGAAAGTTTGCCTCTGATTATCTGCCAGGAGCACCAGGATGTGAATTCCTAGAGTGAAAACTCATCAGGAGCCTAAGGAGAGGTGGGGTTGGAGGCTTTGTGGAATTTCTGGTGGAAAATTGGGAGTGAAGCCAATGGTTCTTTATTCCAGTCACTCTTCCTCTCAGATTGGCAGAAAAATGTAAACACCAGAGAGATCCTCAGGAGTTTTGGACAACTTTTGAGGATTTCTTGCTGTTTTTCCTCTTCCCACCTGGAGCTGAAGTACTCCAGTGTTAAATTCATTTATCCTCAAGCACAGCTGTGGATGTTCCATCCCTGGAAGTGTCCAAGGGAAGTGTCCATGGCAGGGGTAGAATGGGATCAGCTTTAACTTCCCTTCCACCCCAAACCATCCTGGGATGCTGTGAAAAAAAAAAAAAAAAAAAACCAACAGAAAAACCTCTATTTTTTCCCTATAATTAAATTCCATCAATTATTTTTTTTAGCTTAATTTAAAAAATAATAAAATAAACAAAAAAAAAAAAGAGGAAAATCCATTGGGAAATCCTTTGCACATCTTTAGAGCTAAGATGTGAACGCTCCAAACTGACACCTGTGTTCTTCCTACGTTCCCAAAATCCATAAAAAACCTCCCTTGCTGATGATGTCAGCTGGCTTTGAAAGCCCACAGCAGATTTATTATTTCCTTTGGATCAAAAATGCACTTTGTTCTTCCTGCAAGATCGTTCCCATCAGCTCCAGCGTGCCAAAAGAAGCTGTTTTGGGAAGCAGCCAAGAAGATGGAGACAAAGTGGGGGACCCCAAGCACAGACTGTTTATGGGCTGGGGGAGAAAATCCTTGTGCAATTTTGGATTAATGAGAAAGCTGGAGAGCCTCAGAGGTCTCATTAAGAGATGTCACTCCAAGATCCCATCTTTGTTTCCTTCACTTTCCTTTCAGCTGCTCCCAAGCTGGCTGAAAAGGAATCTTTATGAGAGAGGATGAGATAAACTTTGGGAATTGGAAGGCAAAGCTGGCCTGGGCAGATTTGATGCAGTTATTTCAGTCTTGTGGTGAGAACTGACTGTGGCAGAGCTCTGAAAGCCCAGCTCTGTTTTCTCCCTGCATCTTTTTGGGATGAGCTGAGAGTTTCTGGGATACAAATTTGTTGGATTTTAGAAACTTGGGGTTTTTGAGGTGGTTTTTTTTGTTTTGTTTTTTGGTATTGATTTTTTGGAGAATATTGTTTTTGATTTGAGGCTTTGGAGAAGGCTTCCAGATTTGAGTTAATGGAGTTAAAATCGTGGGTGTACAGTTAAATAGAACTGTGTGATTTCACATGGTGAAGGGTTTGGAATTTGAGGTTTTTATAATGTAGTAATAGGTATGGGACAA
>JANRMJ010000107.1:35339879-35349918 GCA_025584955.1 Alethe diademata | reverse complement strand
CAGGAGTAAAGCAGTAGTAAACCGGGGTAAACCAGGAGTAATCCAGGAGTAAAGCAGGAGTAAAACAGGAGTAAAGCAGGATTAAGAAAGGAGTAAGGCAATACTAAGGCAAGACTAAGGCAGGAGCAGGGCAGGAGTGGGGTGGGAATAACACAGGAGCAGGGCAGGATTAAGGTAGGATTAAGGCAGAAGCAGGAATAAAGCAGGATTAAGACAGCAGTAAGGCAGGAGCAGGGTAGGAATAAGGCAGGAATAAACCAGAATTAAGGCAGGAGTAAAGCAGTAGTAAACCAGGGGTAAGCCAGGAGTAAAGCAGGGTTAAGACAGGAGTAAGGCAAGACTAAGGCATGAGCACGGCAGGAATGAGCCAGGAATAAGGCAGGAGTAAGACAGGAGTAAATCAGGAGTAAAGCAGTAGTAAACCAGGGGTAAGCCAGGAGTAAAACAGGAGTAAGGCAAGACTAAGGCATGAGCACGGCAGGAATAAGGCAGGAGTAAGGCAGGAGTAAATCAGGAGTAAAGCAGTGGCAAACCAGGGGTAAGCCAGGAGTAAAACAGGAGTAAAGAAGGATTAAGACAGGAGTAAGGCAAGACTAAGGCAGAAGCAGGGCAGTATTAAGGCAGGAGTAAAGCAGGATTAAGGCAGGAGTAAAGCAGTAGTAAGCCACAAGTAAGGCAGGAGTAAAGCAATGGTAAACCAGGAGTAAACCAGGAGTAAACCAGGAGTAAGCTCTGGGCGCCCAGTTTCTCGTTCCTCACCGTGTGGCCGCTGTCCCCGTGGCGGTGGCAGCCCACCAGGTGACACTCCTCGCCCGTGGCGCATCTCTTGGTGACCGAGGTGCTCTCGCCGCGGGCTGTGAACAGGTGAACCGTCAGGCAGTACCGAGTGCCTGCACAAGGAAAATCCCGGTGTTCATCCCAGAAACGAAACCTCCGGAACGGCGCTTCGAAGCTACGTGCAATTGAGGAGAACACTCCCAGAAAACGCCGCACAGAAATGTTTGCGACTTGATCAAAAGAGCTTTTAGCAAGAAATTAATTAGTGTGAGATCTTTGCTGACCCTTCAAAGCTCCAGAAAGGCTGTTTTTATTTAAATTACTAATTAGCAGCATCATTTACACATCTCTTCCCAGTTCTCTCTCTCCTCTTTTTGGCAGCACGCTCCTGCGTGGTTTCAGATTTGTTTCCTCATTCCTCTGCTTTGCTTCTTCCCCTTTCCCACCATTCCTGGGAATGTCACCAGGAAGAAAAACGAGGAAATATTTCCATTTTTTTCTGTGTTTTATCCTCCTCAGCACAGGTGTGAGCCTCAGTCAGTCACGTCCTGCTGCTCACAATGAAAATTTCAATTTTGGGATGGGATCCAAAGAGAAGAGAATAAAGCTACAGAGGAAATCCTTCAGGTTTTTAGGGTTTAAACTTTAAAGTTTTAACTTTAAAGTTAATTTAATCTTTAAATTAACTCTTGGGAAGCACATCATTTTATATATATATATAAAAATATATAGACTCACAAAAACATATTTATGGTTAACAAATATTGATATATTATTCAGAAATCTAGTTGTTATTAATATTTTTTTGTCATATATTATATAAAACAGAGAGAGATGGAGATAAATAATTTTTCACTGTTGCTTTACACTCTGAAGAGAATAAAGCTACAGAGGAAATTTTTCAGGATTTTAAATGATATCTTTAACACTTGGGAAACACATCAGTAATATATACACACATTAATATATATACACATATATATATGTAATTATTAAATATATACACAGATAAGCATATATGGTTAATTAATATCGATATATTATTCAGAAATCTGTTTATTAATATTTCAGGTTTTTAAACAATATCTTTAACTCTTGGGAAGCACATCATTAAATATATACACAGATAAACATATGTAGTTAATTCATATTGATGTATTATTCAGAAATCTGGTTGTTACTAATATTTTATTGTTATATATTATGTAAAACTGAGAGAGATGGAGATAATTAAATTTTCACTGTTGCTTTACACTCTGGAATTTTTTTCAAGTTTTTAAATAATATCTTTAACTCTTGGGAAGCAAATAATTAGATATATACACAGATAACATATGACTAGTTAATATTGATATATTATTCAGAAATCTGTTATTAATATTTTATTGTTATATATTATATAAAACGGAGAGAGATGAAGAAAATTAAATTTTCACTGTTCCTTTACACCCTGAAGTTAATAAAGTTACAGAAGAATTTTTTCAGGTTTTAAAAAAAATATCTGTAAAATTAACTCATGGGAAGAACATCATTATATATATACACAGATAAATTATATAGGTAATTAATATTGATATATTATTCAGCTAGCTGTTTGTATATTAGTATTTTATTGGTTTATATTATATAAAATAGAGAGAGATGGAGATAAAGAATTTTTCACTCTTGTTTTACACCCTGAAGGGAATAAAGCTACAAAGGAAATTCTTCAGGTTTTTAAACAATATCTTTAAAATTAACTCCTGGGAAGCACATCATTAGATACATACACAGATAAATTATATAGGTAATTAATATTGATATATTATTCAGCTAGCTGTTTGTAGAGTATTATTTTATTGTTCTATATTATATAAAATAGAGATGGAGATAAATCATTTTTCATTTCCAGAGTTGCTTTGCACTCTGGATTGGCCAAAGTTGTCACGCCAGCAGAAATTCTCTGACTCAGCATTACCAATAACAAAATTGTGCTTGCCCATGAATCCCGTGAACCAGCCAGACTTCTCCTAGGGGGTGAGTCAGCGAGTTGAGTGTTGGAAATATCGATATATCAAGGTGAAATATCACCAAGGATCTCCTTAGTCCAGCCTTACTCATCCTTAGTCCAGCCTTACTCACTTGCAGGACACCACCTGTCCTCAGCCCATCTGTTGCAGTTGTAGTTGTCCACAGCGTTGTCACAGGTAAAGCACTTGAAACTGTTTGGGAATGGAGTGGCTTGGAAAGGGTTAAAAAAAGCATTAAAATATATTCAGTTGGAAAGTACTGGGAAAAAAAATTGAAAACGTTCAAAATTATGCTTGTACATGGGTGTGTTTATAAAAATAAATTATATGTGTTTACATCTTTTCGCTGTCAAATAAAACAAGTTTGGCAGAAAGCTTTTTTATTTTCCCCTCTAGGCTTGAACTTAAAATATATCCTTAAAATATTTCGGATTATGAGAGTGAAAATACATGTTTTCACTCTCATAATCCAAAATTGAGGTAGTGATGGGAAAAGCAAAAATGAGGGAAGAGTTTCTCTCCCTCCTGATGGAACTTTGCACAGCAAACATAAATCTACATTTTCCTTTGATGGAAAAACTGAATTTCCAAAGCAGCTCCAGAGCTTCCACTCGGGAGTTGGATCCTTTAAACAAAAGGACCCAGAGGACTCTTTTAAAATATTATTTCCATTATTTAAATGAATTATTGGGATGTGCAGGGTTCATTAGGGGCAGATATTATATCCAGCTATTATATCCTGGCTGCTTTAATGATGCAGATAATGCAAATGAAGGGATGGTGATGCCAGATAAGAGGCAAAAAAAAAAAAAATAAATTATGCCATTAGTGCCAACTGGCTTCACAGGTCCCACGAGGTTTTTAATTACCTTCAGACTGAATTAATTGCACACAGCAACACCTATTCCTCCCCTTACAAAACCCCTGACAAGATAAAAGACCAAAACCACCTGTTCTGGGTTATTTACAGGGAAAACACTGCATAATTTCCTCTGCAGGGAGACAGAAAAAAATATAAAGAAAAGCCCTTAAAATGCCAAAGTCCTCATGCACCCTTTAATTTGGCAATTATCAACTTGTCAAATATTAAGGATAAAGTGCTGTGGGCTGAGAAGCAGAATATTTATTTTAAAGTTTCCGTGGGGACAAACAACAGCTGAAACCCAAAGGACTGGGAGGATGGGGTAAATAATTAAAATTTTAAGCCAGAATTCCACACAGAAAAGGCCAGAATTCCATAAAAACGCTACTCACGGTCTAGTGGAGGCCTGATGTTGTGAAAGTTGATGTTCTCAGCTGAAACCCAATTTGCTGAGAGGATGAGGAGCGGGAGAACGGCTCCGGCCAGCGCGTGCCGGATCAGCCCCATCCTGGGCGTCACTGCTCATGGAATTCCAGGCTCCTCACGCCTGGAAAAGCAAGGGAATTCATAATTCAGCGGGAATCCCGAGAACCTGAGGTGCAGGATGATAAATTTCCTGCTGCAAGCGTGGAAACGCAGCCGGGAATGCCGGCGAGGCGCTGAGCGGCGCAAAGCTGAGCTGGTGGTGCCTTCTGCTGGCCAGAATCCCTCACAGAGGGCTTGAACTGCCAAAAAAAAAAATAGTTCAAGCTATTTGTCCTCCTGAGCGATGGGAACCTTAGAAAATTCCTTGAAAGGGCTCCTAAAAATCAACAGGGAGACTGAGGTGCTTTAGATCCAACTGGAAACAGTCTGGAATTAGCGGCACCAAGGAAGCGAAATGCAGGGAAATCTCAATTTTAACACCAACAGCCAATCCCTTACCCGAGATAAATAAATTTAACTTCAGACAAGCTGCATCATCTGAATTTTAAGTGCACTTTGCACCCAAAATCACAGCATTAAAATTTCCAAGTGTAAATTCAATTTATTTCTTAAGTGGATCCCAAGGGAATGCTAAGGAAGATGCCTGGGCACGGCACGGATGTTTTGGGTGGAAAGTTCAGAGGGATGAGATTCAATCACCCAAAATTTTATTTATTTGGGGCCCCCTGGCTGCTCTGCCAAGGCTTTAGAGAGACGAGCTGAACATTTTGCTCAGGTTGGTATTTAGATTCCCACACCTCCAGACAAACACAGGGAATTGTGGCAAATTCCAGTGACCCTGGAGCCTGGTTCAGAGATTAAAAATCACAACCTCACTCCTCCCATGCAAATTCCCAGCAGGACAAACAAGCTGGAGTGGAGGCTCCTGCCAAACCAGAACCAAAGGCATTCCCTCCAAATTTCCAGGCACACCCTGGCCAGGCTGAAAATCAGCAGAGAAATCAAAGAATTTCCTTTTTTTCCCTGGGTTTTTGGGTTGGTTTGGGTTTTTCCTTTTCCAGTGGAGATGGTTTTGCCAACCAAGCAAACAACAGAATTTCAGGAATTGTGAATTTTATTGTGAATTTAGCCACACTGCTTAATATCTGCTCATTAAATCCTGGCTTTATGGATTCATTTCAGGAGATATTCCAAAGTCACAACCTACCTCTGCTCCCTGTGTGCTTCCAACACTGTTTTCCAAGGATGATCCAAATTTCTTCTGGTTGCAGCCCAGGATCCAAAGAAGGATTTAGGCAGAACAATCTGTGGAGAACAAACAGCAACAGATCATCAAAATTCTGTTGTGAAGAAATACATGAGCATTGAGTTAAGATAAAAATGAGGTTTTTACAACAAAATATCCAAAGAAGCACTTGGATTACACAATATGGCTCTTTCTGGGGCAGAAATTGAAATTCCCTCCTTGCTGGGATACACCAGTGCCATCAAAGACAAACAAAAGACAAAAAGTGAAGGAAGGAGGCTCAGCCCATCCCTGAGGATGAGTTTCCTCCAGGAAAACCATTACTGAGTGAATATTCCCATTCCAGAGATATCCCAGCTTTCCATGAGTTCTGCCCGAAACAGAAGCACAAATCAGCAGCAAAGACAAACTCACACCCTCCCAATGAGATGAACAAACAGGTGCCCCCCCAAAATGTGTGGAGTTGATGCAACTCCTGGAATTCCAATTAATTTCCAGAGCTGTTCATTCCTGATCCTAATTACCTCATCCTTGTGCCCCTGTTTTCCAGTTTTCTTGGAGCTTAATTTAATCCAGTTTTTTTTGGCTCTTTCATCCACACTGGGTGAGTGATGTTGGTAACAAGATGAGAAAAGTCCTTTTTTTGTGCCTCAAGTCATCACTCTCCTACCTGGGTCCCTTGCAAATAACTGTGTTTATCCTGGAATTCCAGGATGGTTTGGGTTGGGAGGGAATTTAAAGCTCATCCAGTTCCACCTTCAGCTTGCTCCAAGCTTTTCCAACCTGGGACAAACACCCTTGGAATAACTCAAGCAACCCAGTTTTGATCAAGAATTTCACAAAATTTCAGCGCATTTCGAGCAATTTAAAACTATTTCCATTTCACTCTGCAGGAAGGGAGGGAATTGAATCATTCCAACATTTTACCAAGACTTCTCTCCTTGCCCTGTATTTGCTGCTGGCCTAAGGAAACTCTGCCTTTATGGGCTGTAACTGGATCTGGAGCACCTGGACAGCAAAAAAAAAAAAGGCACAATTCCACTTTTACCAGTTTGCTACAGACCCAGGCTCCCCCCTCCCAGCTTCCTACAGCTCTCCCTCGTGCCAAATGGAAAATTTTAGGAATATAAACACAAAAAGCCACTCTGGCTGGGGGGGAGGCTCAGTAAATCGACCTCCCAACCTGAGGTAGTCAAAGGTGTCCTTGTTTGCCAATAAATAATGGATGTTGTTTGCCATGGGCTTGGTTACACAGCTGCACCACCAGGGCGTTCTCAGATCAAATAAGAAAATATTGGCCCAAAAATCTCTTTCATATCTCACCCAGAATCTTTCAAAAAGCTTATTTTCCCTCCTTATCTCTTGCTGTGCTCAATGATAATATTATCTAGCAGCGGGTAAATGTTTCATTAGGCCCAATTAGGAGCTCTCATTAACGAAGAGGGAAATCTGTCACAACATGGAAGATTAACTTATATAAACAAGAGCACACAGGGAGCTCCAGCTTTCCTGGGGGAGGCAACACAATCCAAAAGGGAAGGGCTGAGTGCCATTAAAAAAATCCTGTGACTAAAACCCATTTCAAGAAAACAACCAGGAACACAAAGGGCTGAACTCACTGAAATATTCCAGGAGGTTGGAATCCCACAGGGTGTGATGGAGAAGTCGGAAGCAGCGTCCCAGCTTTGTGATTTTAATAAAATTCGAGTCTGTCTACATTGTTTTTCCTGGCAGCCTCAGAGGAGGATTAGCAGATTGAACATCAGATATGGAATGCAAATGAAACTTCCTGCTGTCATTTAGTGAGCAGTTTTCAGGTGCTACTGGATAATTGCAAATGCTTCTGTTAAGCTTGTTAAAAAGCACTTTGGGACACCAGAATTTTCTCTCCTGTGTTGGGTGTTCACTCACTGGTTACTAATGGTCAGACCCACTGAGGCATTTGATTAAATACTCTGCAAATTCAATATAGTTAAACCTAAATATTCTGTAAATTTAATAGTGTGGAAACCAAATCTCAAGGAAAGAAAAATAAAAACGCTGCTTATTCCTGTAATCTCTTTTCTCCAGAGCCATATTAAATTCCAATTTCCAGTCTTGCACAGGTGAGGACACAGAAAGGTATTTTCTGTTCACCTGACAGCACCACAAATCCCAAAGGCCACAATGGAAATTCAACTTGGCTAAAAGGGCAAAAAGAGCTCCTTGGCTCCCCCACTCTCATGTTCTCCTCTGGACACCATTTAATTCCTGCAAAACTCAGCCAGTGAAGAAGTGGACAGAAGAAATTTTTCAAAATAATTTTCTTTAGGAAGCAAGCAGATACATTTAAAAGAAAGTAATGTGTAAAGTGTGTTTATTTTGTTTTTATTTAAAATAAAAAAGGTGAGGGAAAGTAAATATTTTGACCAAAAAAAAAATTTATTGCAGATCTACAAATTTAAAACTCTTTGCTATGGAAGTTTTATCTCTCTTTTTTTTTCCCTGCCGAGTTAAGTCTCTCTTTTTTCACTTTTCACCTCACAGCAAGTTATTATCAGCACAACACAGCCCAGAAAAATGGATTTTACACTGCACTGACAGAAGTAACAGTGACAGAATCAAACTGAGCTCATCAACCACATTTTTAAACATATTTCCTCTGGCTGCACCACTTGTGGAATGAAATTTGGCCCTAATTACAAGAAATTACAAAGCTCTTTATCTGAGATCTTGTAAAAGCAAAGCACAACATCGCTCAGCCCCTAAAAAACACTTAAAGCCTTAAAAACAGCCTCTAAATTTAAATAATGAAGTTAAAATCACAAGTGTATGGTAAAATAAAAGTGCATTTTCACATGATAATGAGTTTTAAAGTTTTTATAGAATAGTAATAAATATAAAACCATATAAAAATTGTCTCTTTCAGTGTTCATCCTCCTTCTTCTTCATAAGTTTCAAGTCATAGTTTCTAGTCAAACTAAAGTCATAAAATCTAGTTATTAAGTTAAAAAAAAATAAATTCTCTATTAAACTGTTGAACTAGCAGTAGCTGAAGTGCTGTCAAACACTCTGTACTTTTAAATCAAATTTAATGAACAACCAAACCCCAACTAAAAAAAAATCCGTTTCCATCAAATTTTTGTTAATCCTAACTCTAAGTAAAAACAAAAAAAACAAAAAGAAAACAACAAAATAAAATAAAACAAAACTGTCACCACTATTACAGGAAGCATCACTGCAGTGAAGGATTTGCCAGGAGAAAACAGGAAAAAAAGTTCATTATTCCCTCCCCAGCTCAAATTGATATTTAGGTTAAAATTCTGAATCCCTCATGGTGAATGGATGGGTTTTCCATACATAAAACCAAAACTCAACACAAACATAAAACCAATTCTCTCCTTCCAGGATTTACAGCTGCACATAAACAAAAAAATTCCCAAATTCAGCATCTTCAAACCCAAGTGTCAGCCTGGAGCAAAATTTTGAGTGTGAGGTACTGGATGAAATCCCCCAAACATGGAAAGTTTAAAAAAAAAAAAACTCGAAAAAATCTTTAATTATTCCTGCACTGAAAATTAGAGGTGAGCACTGTGGGGTGACAGAGGAGGGAAAACAGGATGGGCTGGATTCATGGGACAATTAAATAAAAATATGGACACAAGGGTCAGAAAAAATTAATTTGTGGAGAATAGAAAAAAAAAGAGCTGAATCAGCACATTTAAGAATTTTATTTTTTTTTTTCCCCCAGGGTTTTTTTAAGCCTGGAGTATTCCACAGAACAAAATTACCCAGAGAGTGGAAAGCTCCCCCTTCCACAATGGCACGGAAAGATAGAGGAAGCAATAAAGTTTATTACAGAGGGGGGAAAAAAAAAGAACTTTAACAACCTTTTGAAATAAGAGAACTTGATGCTGCAATTCTGGGCTCTCACTTATCCAGCATGAATGAAATTTGGGACTGAAAAGGGAAAAAAACCAGAGCCAACATTCCTGAGCAATTCAGGTGCTGTTTAATCATTTTTATTGTCAGGATAAAGGGATGCTGCTCCAAAAAAACCCCCAGTGCCTGCAGGAAGTGTCTTAAAATATTCTAAATATTCTAAAAATATTCTAAATATTCTAAAAATATTCTAAATATTGTAGCACCTACAAAGACATGGATGAAGGGGACAGCTTGGAAAATTGTGCATCTGCTCCCTTCCTCTGCCTCTGATAGACCAGAATTCCACCTTTTAAAAGATAATTTAAGGTATTAATTAATTAATAAATTCATCCTGCCCTGTCTCCCTCTCTCATCATCTCCCAAAATCCGTGGTTGCTTAAGGTCATTTAATGAATAAGGCACGTGCCAAGGAGATAAAGAGGGGTGATGTTTTAATTAATTAAAGGAAGATTAGGGGTTAAATACAACCACAAACCCAGAATTATTCAGGATGTGTTAAATGCTGAATGTCCCAGCTGCAGGGAGGGATCCAAAAAGGTGCCAGAAGAGGCCAAGAGCACGATGCTAATTCCCAGTTTAGATCCACACTGACAGTGGTCAGTTGGTTGGTTTTTTTTTTTGTTTTTACTCAGAGTTTACTCAGGATTGAATGCTTGACAGACAGATTTTTTTGTTTGGACTTGGCTGTTTATTAAATGTAATTATATATATATATAAAATTATATTATAAAATATACATAATTATTATATTATATTATATTATATTATATTATATTATATTATATTATATTATAT
>JANRMJ010000107.1:35268300-35280871 GCA_025584955.1 Alethe diademata | reverse complement strand
AAGGAGAAAGGAGAAAGGAGAAAGGAGAAAGGAGAAAGGAGAAAGGAGAAAGGAAAAAGGAAAAAGGAAAAAGGAAACTCTGGAGCCAGCCTCAGGAGTTTCTGCCTCCCTAGGCAAAAATATCCCAAATTTCAACCCTCCTAACCACCACCACCACTTTATTATTGTGCAGGTGCTCAGCTCCAACCCAACCCAAACAATTGTGTCAGGAAATGCAAAGCAAGCAGAAAACAATGCCCAGCACCTACTCCAGCAAATCCACATTGAAAAGGGAAACCAAACCAATCACTGTGAATTAAGAAAGCCTCAGATCTGCCCTTCACTGCTCAGACACTGAGTCCCTTCAAATGCCTCCAGTGGTGTTGAATAAAGCAGAGGACAAGGAAAAGAATAACAGATAAACCCCCAGCAGTTTATAAAGCTCCAGTGATTTGCACTCTGTGGCAAGCAGGACTTTTATTACCTTAAAAGTATTTTTTAAATGCTCCTGTGCTTTTAAAATAATTCCTCATGGTCAGGGTTTACACTTTGTCTCTGTTAAAAGCACAGCTCAAGTTTCATTTAACTGTACCAGGGAAAAAAAAAAAACACCACACCAGGAAGTTTCTCCTGATGATGGATGAAGCCCTGACTGACAACTAAAATTAAACATGAGATAAAAGCACAAGAAAAGATGGAGTAGAAAAAGAAAAAGCTGATTCATTGCTATTGGAGGAGCACTTGTAAAGTTTGATGGGTACAAGAGCTCCTCTGAAGATGGATTTTATTCCTGACATTTATTTTAATGGTGACATAATTCTTTCTTTCTTTTCCCAGGAAAAATGGAGGAATCAGCAATCAGCCATCAGTCATGGACCTTCCCTTTAGTGCTCTTGAGGTCCCCAATTGTGTCACATCAGAAAAATGAGACACTGGAAAAGAATCCCCATGAGACAGCAGCATTCCCAAAATCCCAAAATCCTGGCAGAGAACCTTGTGCATGGATGATGCAAGGGCTGCTCTGCACAGAGCACCAGAACTCCCAGGGAAATACAAATTATTTCCTTCCTGGCAACTCTATGCTGTCCATGAGGAAATCCTCACTAATACTTCCCTGCTTTCCCAGTTCTTGCACTGCCATCCTGGTGCTCAGGATCACCCTCAAAATGTTCCTCCTGCCAGGAAACTCTGCAGTATTTAGCCAGGATGTGCAGAGTCAGTCAGAAAACTGCTTTTCATTCCCCCCAAAAAAAGGAAAATTTCACTGATTACTGGAAAGAGGAAGAAAAGCAGGAGGAATCCACGCTGAAATTGAATTTGGAAGCTGGAGTTCAGAGTTGTGCATGGGCTTTATTTCATCCCTGCATCTCAGGGTGCTTGGTTTTGCTCAGCACGTGATGTCACCAGTAGAAGTTTGGATCTTCAGTAGCTAAAAATCAAGTTCAGCTCACAATGGAGGGAAAAAAACCTACAAAGCAACTCTTTAATCAGATTTTGTTCATGGCCACTGCCTCTTTTTGCAGTCCAGAAATTCCACGTGGTGGAAAAGAACCCAGTTTTAAACAAAGGTATTGTCTCCTCAAACTGTTCAACTCTCTTTCAAACTCTCCTAACTCCCCAGTATTTTTCCTTTCTGCTACTACACAAACCCAACAAAATGAGTAATTTTCCAAAGGCTCCCAGTTCTCCTCAATTACCACAAAAGCAGTAATTACATAATGAACCTGACCTATTTCTGCAAACTTTCCCAATGTATTTCACATCACTCTTGTCAATAAACACACATGGAACAGAAATTTTCTTTCTGGATCTTTCCATATTTTTGTTCCTAAATTTTCCAGATCCTCCAAACAACAGGTCCATGAGCTACCACAGCAAGTTCTCAAAGTTCTCCATATTACATAGTCCACATTCTTTCATTTCCTTAATTTCAAAAGGTATTTTTTACAACCATAACAATGATCCCTGAGGTGGAACTCAAGGAGAAGACACCTCTTAAAAGCATCAACAGCACTTTGTTAGATAAAGCAAAACTGAATTTTTCCCAGTGCCCAGTGCCTTTATCTTTCCCATAAAATTCCAAGGAATTCAGATAACCCTTTGTACTTCCTGCAGGAAAATTCAACCAGGCAGGAAGTCAAAAATCCTTCCCCACTTTCCAACCCCGCTCTGCTCCCAAGCAGAGCAGCTGCTGGCCAACATCAACACTGATTTTACTGGCACCAGTGGCAATAAATCTGGAGTTTTTTCACTGGGTTCCAAAGGCTGATCCCAGTGGGACTCACCTCTGGCCAAACATCAGGGTGGATTTGGTCTCGGCCTCGTTGAACACGGAGGGGGAGCAGCAGATGACGATGGTGGTCCTGCAGTTGCCCCCCAGGGAATCCTGCAGGATCCTGGTCATCTTGCTGTCTCTGTAGGGAACGTGGGTTTTCTGCCCCAGACACAAGCAGGAAACAAGAACAGTCCTTTTAGCCACAGAACCTGAGCCCAGGATGAGCCACGATTTGTTCTGTGGCTCCTCATTCATATCTGAAATGCCAGGGCTCAGGTTTTAAAACGATTTTCAAGCCTGGCCAGGAATTCCATCCCAAATCCCAGAGAAGCTGGGCAGGTCTTGGTGCAACTCTGGGAGAGGAGCTCACTTTCAGCAAAAGTTTTCATCCAAATCTCATTATTAAATTAAATTGCTGGGTGATTTTTATTGCTTGTGCAGGTAAAAATCCCCCCCTGGTCACAGGTAAAACACAGCTCTGGTTTCACTCCCATTTATCTGGAGTTTGATTTGAACCATGTTATGCTGGAATTTCAGAAAGCAGCAAAAAAAGAAAATACCAAGAGTAAAGAAACCACTTTCTCATCTGTTTTCTGCATTTTCTCTGTTACCATAAACCCACCTCCACCTTTCCCCATCAATGTTTATCTGAATTCCCTTTATGTCCAAACTCAGGGGTTTTTTTCCCAATTTTCTCCTTGGCATTTCAGCCCAGCAAAATACATCTGTCAAAACTTCTCTGGGTGCACCAAAAGCAAAATGCAAAAGGTGTATTTGGGTTTTTTTTGTTAAAGAAAATAGCAGGAACAGCAGGAGGAAATGTTACTCAGAATAAATTTCTATCAGTATGACGGCAAAAAAGCAATATAATATTTACCAAAGCAAGAAGGCAGAGACAGAGAACAGAAAGGAGGGCATCAAAAGAAATCAAATTAAATTAAAATTAAAAATAAAAACACAAAATCTGCCAAGATCAGATTCCCCCAGTGAGAATTAATTCCTTATCTGGGCCACAACAGCCAAAGTGCCACTGGTTTGTGGCTGCTCACCCAATATTTTCTCCCTTCCCACCTGAAATGTTAGCTCCTTTTACACATTTTTTTTTTTTTCTCTTGTGGATGGCAAAGAAACAGATAAATAAAAACCCCTCATCCCCCCCCAGCCAGGATTACTTACAGTTCCCTCTGCCAAGGCCGAGATCACATTGCCCAGGGCAGACAAAGACTTATTGATATTTTTGGCTTCATCCAGAACAGCCCCCTCTGCTCCAGTTTTGCTGACCTGCCAAAGAGAGCAGGCAAGAGTCAGGCTCTGCTCTGCAAAGCTCAGCCTAAAGATGCTCCTGGAGGAGCAAAACCCGGCTTAGCTCAGCGTGGGAGGGGAGGATTAAACAGCAACTTTCTGTATCAAATTCTTCGATCAACTTCACAACCTTTTTTCTGTTACAATTTCGCTTTTCTCCCTCTCCAAGAGCAATTTGTCCCTAATTTTATTCAAGCCTGTTCTCTCCTGAGGACATTTGGGAATCATTCCCAAGGCCAAGCTGGCCATGCACACAGGGAGCACCACAGGGAGGCTCAAAATGAGCATCTTGCCTTTGCATTTTGCTTGCATGGACCAAAAATAGCAAAAATCACAGGTTTTGTTCATGGCCACTGCCTCCTTTTGCAGGCCAAAAATGACATGTGATGGAAAATTACCTTTTTTCCACACCAAGACAAATGTATTGTGTCCTACAACTGCTAAATTCTATTTTACACACTCCTAACTTGTTGGTATTTTTTTATTTCTGCCACTACACAAATAAAACAAAATTTGGATTTTCTAAAGTATCCAAATACAGGATAAATCCCTGGATTTTTCTCTACATTAAAACTATTTGTCCTTTCAGCTAGAAATGCCCCATGCCATGAAGAAAAAGCAGTTGTGTGTTTTAAGAAGATAACCCACCCAAGAAATCCATATTTTAGGTTTTCCCTACCATGTCCAGACATAACAAAGCACAAAAGTTGGTTTTTCAGAGGAGTGCCTGTCCAGGCCCTCATTTTGTGAACACCATAAAGAGCTTTTAAGTTAACATCTCCATGCAATCATATTAACATGATTAATTACTCTGACAAATCACTTCTGCATTGCACCCGTGGGTTATCAATTAACATCTGCGATGAGCAACCCAAAATCCCAAAAAAGCTGATTTTGGATACTCCAGAAGACATCAGAATGAGAATTGGGAAACATTTTTGCTTTGCAGCACTGTTCTAAACCATTACTCTTTTGCTAAAGAGATAAAAGGCATTTTCTGGGGTTTATTTTTCCCCATTGGAATGCAGAAATAGTCACCACAATCAATATTCTGGGAGCTTTGAGCACACTTGAAAACTGCATTAACTGCTGGTATTTCATTCATTTAATATGTGAAATAATTACTAAAAAGCCCTAGAAACAGGACATGACAATACAAGCAAGTCAAAATATGTCTGATTTGATAAATTATATCAGAATTACATTTATTTTTTCAGCTGCACAGACGTCAATGTGAAGGTATATAAAAATACAGAAGGTATATAAATATGCTAAATGTATATAAAAATACTGAAGGTATATAAATATACTAAATGTATATAAAAATACTGAAGGTATGTAAAAATACTGAAGGTATGTAAAAATACTGAAGGAATATAAAAATACTGAATGTATATAAAAATACTGAAGGTATGTAAAAAATACAAAAGATATGTAAAAGTACTGAGGGTATGTAAAAATAAATATATATAAAAATACAGACGGTATATAAAAATATTGAAGAGGAATAAAAATGCACTGGTTCAACTCACTCCATTATAAAAGCAGATTTTGGGGGAGTTCTCTTTCATGCCAATAATTCTGATCTGCTCTCTTTTTCCATCCCAAATTAAAAAAAAAAAAAATTTAAAATAGCTTTATTAATGATAATCTAAGGTGAGAGCTCTGCCATGCTCAGTGTGGGATCCCAGTGGGAATCCCAGAAAAAGGAGAATTTACCTTCTCACTGCCAGCCAGGTCCACCAGGTAAAGCTTCCCACTGAGTTTCTTCTCTGTTTCCACATTCTCCTGTTTGATATTGATGAGGAAGATGCTGTGGCTCCTCGAGCTGTGCTCATTCATATCTGAAATCAGAGAATTTTACAACAGCTGCTGTTAAAATGATTTTCAAGCCTGGCCAGGAATTCCATCCCACCAAATTCCCAAAACCCAGAGAAGCTGGGCAGGTCTTTACTTTACTAAACTTTAGCAAAAGTTTTCATCCAAACCACATTATTAAATTAAATTGCTGGGTGATTTTTGTTTTTATTTTATTTTTATTTCTCGTGCAGGTAAAAATCCCCCCCTGGTCACAGGTAAAACACAGCTCTGGTTTCACTCCCATTTATCTGGAGTTTGATTTGAACCATGTTATGCTGGAATTTCAGAAAGCAGCAAAAAAAGAAAATACCAAGAGTAAAGAAACCACTTTCTCATCTGTTTTCTGCATTTTCTCTGTTACCATAAACCCACCTCCACCTTTCCCCATCAATGTTTATCTGAATTCCCTTTATGTCCAAACTCAGGGGTTTTTTTCCCAATTTTCTCCTTGGCATTTCAGCCCAGCAAAATACATCTGTCAAAACTTCTCTGGGTGCACCAAAAGCAAAATGCAAAAGGTGTATTTGGGTTTTTTTTGTTAAAGAAAATAGCAGGAACAGCAGGAGGAAATGTTACTCAGAATAAATTTCTATCAGTATGACGGCAAAAAAGCAATATAATATTTACCAAAGCAAGAAGGCAGAGACAGAGAACAGAAAGGAGGGCATAAAAAAAACCCAAATTAAATTAAAATTAAAAATAAAAACACAAAATCCCCCAAAATACAACCTCAAAACCAATAAGTTTGTATTTTATATATGAACTATAAATCTATATATTTTTTATTTTATAAACTGAGGTTCTGCCAAATCCACCGCTTGGATCAGGGACATCTTCCAGTATAAATTTGGGAAGAGATCCTTTTATCCCCATTCATGCAGCACAGCATCAGCAAGTTTGGATTATTATGGGGTTTAATTCCTGAGGATTTGTTTGTTTTGCCATCACTGGAACCCAGTCCAGGCCACTGCTCTGCTGGGATAAACAGGCAGAGGTTGGAAACTGCCCTGCTGTTTGACCAGGGAATTACAGCCCCAAGGAAAATGTAAATACATCATTTTAGCTCTTTATAATTCCAAAATATCTTCACTCTGAGCACCAGTCCCTGCTGGGATTTATGGAGCAATTCCATTTAATGCCAGGCCTTAAATTCCGAGTTGGGAGCTGAAAACGGAACTGAAAATCAGGGGAGTTCTGTACAAAAGCTCAGCAAATTAACTGCAAGTGTCACAATTTCAGCAGCATGAAATCATTCCCAAAGTAACCCCGAGCCCTTGGTGGCCAGGAGGGATCCATGAATCCCAGAGAATTCCAGAGAATTCCAGAGAATTCCAGGGACACTCACTTGTCACAGCCACGTGCCGGTTGGCCTTCCCTTCATCAATGACGTCCAGAACTTCTTCAGGACTGGACACAAATCTTTCTGTACAGCCCTGGGGACAGAAAAGTGGGAATCAGGGATGGTCCAGTGGGAATCAGGGATGGTCCAGTGGGAATCAGGAATAATCAAGTGGGAATCAGGAATTTTCAAGTGGGAATCAGGAATAGTTCAGTGGGAATCAGGGATGTTCCAGTGGGAATCAGGGATGTTCCAGTGGGAATCAAGAATTTTCTAGTGGGAATCAGGGATGGTCAAGTGGGAATCAGGGATGGTCAGGTGGGAATCAGGAATTTCAAGTGGGAATCAGGAATATTCAGATGGGAATAGGAATGTTCAGGTGGGAATCAGGGATGTTCCAGTGGGAATCAGGAATTTTCAAGTGGGAGTCAGGAAAATTCAAGTGGGAATCAGGAATGGTCAAGTGGGAGTCAGGAATAGTTAAGTGGGAAACAGGAGTGTTCAGGTGGGAATCAGGGATGGTCCAGTGGGAATCAAGAATTTTCAAGTGGGAGTCAGGAAAATTCAAGTGGGAATCAGGAATTTCAAGTGGGAATCAGGAATTTCAAGTGGGAATCAGGAATATTCAGATGGGAATAGGAATGTTCAGGTGGGAATCAGGGATGTTCCAGTGGGAATCAGGAATATTCAGATGGGAATAGGAATGTTCAGATGGGAATCAGGGATGTTCAGGTGGGAATCAGGGATGTTCCAGTGGGAATCAGGGATGTTCAGGTGGGAATCAGGGATGTTTAGTTCAGGTGGGAATCAGGAAGGTTCATTCAGCACTAATGAACAAAATATTCAGCAGAACCATGAAGATCCCACGGGATCGTGGCCGAGGCAATGGACCCGGACCTGCACTGGGGTGACTTCCAGGGAAAATTGGGAGACAATTTTTTTTCCACAGGATTAAAGATTCAGTGACATCCAAACACACAGCATGAGATTTTCCCAGAAAACATGGAATGATACCACATACATTCCTAATTTGGGTTAGATTTCATGCCCAAGGTAATTCTTCCCCCTCAAACTACAAGACAAAGTGCAAAGTCCTTCTCTCTCAATGCAATAAATTGTTTTATCGATTTCTTTTTGCTCCTCAAGCTGAGAATAAACAGAATAATATTATATATACATTATTTAGGCTCACATATGTTCATATCAAGCAGATTGCATTCAAGTGAGGGCCCAGAAAGTGATAAAAGAAATCCCTAACCCAACCAATCTGTTCAGAGCTATTGAGAGATTACAGCATCCAAGCAGCAAAATATTAAAGAGCAAAATTCCTCAAGTTGTTCTCTTTCATATCTGACATGAAAGGGGAATGTGAACACTTGAAATTTAACAGCATCCTAACAAAATGGCAACGTTCAAAGTCAGGAAAATAAAACAAACATGATTCAAGCCCATTAATATTTCAGGAAACTTGTTTATACCCAGGAACCAACACAACCTGAACATTCAAGGCTTCAAACAGGAGGTGAATTATTTCAGCATACACTCTGGATGCAAATGGAAGTCTGCAAATAAATGCATTTGTGGGGAAAAAAAATAAATAAAGAAAAGCTGAGGATAAAATTCATCTTTTACCTTGACGTAGGGGACTCTGTTTTTGTCTTCATGGACAGCGAGGTTTGTCTTTGACACTGGAGAAAGACATGGAGATCATCAGGAATATTCCAGAGGGAAGAAATAAATAAAGTGGCAGCTCCAGGCAGGACAGGCACATTTTGGGCATGGAAATTTGTAAATGAGATCTGCAGTCACTCCCCACTCCTTATGAACCCCCAGTATTTCTGACACACAGAAATTGTTTCCTGCTCTGTCAGTCTCATACCTGTTTATTTAAATTCAACTTTGGGGCACAAAAGCTTTTTTTTTTTATTTATTGCTTGGGTGAATTAAATAAACCCAGACTAAGCTGGGTTTTGGCAAAGCAGAGGAGACAGGAGAGCAGCCTGGAATTCAGAGCAGCTCAGAGCCACATTTACAGAGATTTCTACATTTGCAGAGATTTCTACATTTACAGACATTTCTAATTTACAGACATTTCTAATTTACAGACATTTCTACCTTTACAGCCATTTCTGATTAACAAAATTCACTTTTATTAACACCCAGCATGCAGAGGTAGAGATGTGGACTGTGAAACAAGCAGATCCCCTCCACCAAACTGCCTGACAGAAGCAAGGGATGGTTCTAAAACACCCCCTGCATTTTTAAAGCAGTTTTTTTTTTAAATTTTAAGCAGTTTTCCTTGAAGAACCACCATGGCCAAGGAGGCCCAGCCCTGCCTTGCAGCCTGCTCTGATTCCTAACAAAGCTCGTGCTCTGCACAGGATTCACAGCAGGTGATTGAAGCTGCAAAATTCTCCAGTTTAAATTTAATCCCCTCCTAAATAAAGTCACTGCTCCCCCCAGGCTTTGGCTCAAAGCTCTGGATGAAGCCAAGGCATTCAGTCACATAAAAAACACAGAACTCACCATCAAGCAGGTCCCTTATTTTGTCCAAATATATCTCAAAGTAGGAAACCTGATTAAACAATCACAAACATCACAGATTGAAACGTTGCTGATTTCGTGTCTTGCTGTCTCTGCGTTTCCACCCCTGTCAAAGCACCAAACTAAAAATAAAAATAAACCCCCACCTCCCACACAGTCTGAATTCCATCTTACATTTGTACCTTGAATGATTTACAAGCCATTGATCTTCCTCCATTTATCAATGATTCATCAGGAAAGCACACACACAAAAAAAACCTGCGGGCAAACCTTATCTCCCTTTTTTTTTTTTTTTGGTAACATAGGCAAAATTGATCAAAAAAATATTGAACTGAATCAAACCAACCCAGCTCCTGCCATATCTGTGCAGCAGCATCGTGAGAAGGGTCAGGTTTGAGGATTGTAAAGATTGTACATTGATTTTTCACCCCCCCCCAAAAAAACAGAGAGCACCTTTACCATTCCATTTCCATAAGCCTCAGCAATATATTATATTAAATATATTAAATTCAACTTTGAAATGAAGCACATGTGACAGTTCTGCCTTGAATCAAATCCAAAGGAGAAAATGAAAATGAGCTTTGCTGTAACAAAGAGAGACAATTGTCCTAAAAAAAAAAAATTAAGGAGAAGGAGAATGATTGAATGAATGGGTTTCTTAATAAAAGGATTTGACTCACAGAAGGAAACAGAAATATGTGAGGGGAGTAGGGCCTAACCCTTCCCTAATTAAGGTTTATCCAGGTTATTTAGCTGGAATATCTCATGGCTGCATTCTAGGTATCAATAAACTGCTGCTATTTGGTAAAGTCTCATTTTCTCCCAAATGAAAAATAATCTGGGCTTTTTACCCAGATGAGTTGAGCTGCTATTAAATAGAGATATATTTTCCTTTTTTTGCCTTTACTTCCCCATTTAAACCCCTCCTCTGGACCAGCTGATTCCAACAGCCCAGATTTAATATTTTACATTGAAAACCAACACTCCTCCAGAGGAGAGACCAAATTCCAAATGGATCCCCACTGGAGAAGGAGAGGAAAAAAACACCATTAATTGTCAGTGTCCTAATTGAGTTATTAGAGAAGAGTGTGACAGTTTGGTTAAACCCTGACAGAGCATTTCTGTCCCTGACTGCTCCTTGCAGAGATTTTCTGGGAGAGCTCCATCAGCTCTGCTGGGAAACCACTGCAACAATTCCGTGTTTTTTAATTTAATTCTGTGTTTTGCAGTGTAAATTTACATTACAGGAAATTTTATTTATTACATTACAGGGAATTACAGGAAAATTTGATTTCTCACAGCTCAGGGTCCCCACCTGTGGGTACCCCAGGGCTGTGTGGAATTGCAGCAGCCATGGAAAAGTTTTCCAGAGGAGAGCAGGGAGTCTGTGGAAATTCAGAGGGGTCTCCCCATATTTTACTATCTGGAAGCATTTCATGGTTTATTTGTGGATTTCTTTTTCTGTCTGGACCTCATTGCTGAGAAGGTTCCCAATACATGACCAAGCCCTTCCAGAAGCTGGTTCAGTGGTAAAAGATTATTAAAATAAACACACAAATATTCCCCTGGGAGCACTTAGAGGGATTTAATGTAAATAAATTGATTAAAGTCACTTGTCTCTAACTTTTAGGCAAAAAAAGGACAGAGAGCTCCAATCCCAGTAAGCAGCAGGAGAAGGGACAGTGGCTCCACATTTGTGCTCAGCTGCTGAAGCATTTAGGTCTGGTTTTGGTTTTGGGGCAGGGATAACACAGGAAATTCCTTTTCCCTGCAATCCATGGGGATTTTATTGATTCTGCTTGGAAAGAAGCTGCAGCCTGACCCTGGCTCTGCAAGATGGAGCAGAGCCCCCAGAACCAGTGGGAATTAAAGGTCAATCCCAAAATTTTGGGAGATCACTTGGCTGGGATGAAGGAAAGGACATGGAAAAACGTCAGGAATTCAAAACATCCTCCCATGGACTGCCCAACCTCTCCCCACTTTCAACCCCTCATCCTTGAGATGGGATGTCAGGATTTTCCCAAATTTCCTGCAGGTGTTTATGGTCAGAACCAGTGGGGTCCAATCTCTGGAGGAGCAGTGAATCAATATTTGGCTGCCCCAAAGGTGCAAAAAAAACCCAAAAAAACCCCAGGCATCATCAGCAATAAATATTGAATTTGTGTTGTAAAAATAAAAAGGTGGAGGGGGAAAAAAAAAAAAAAAACAAACCCCAACCCCACAGACCATTCCAAGGCAGATTTCCCATGGGATTGCTTGCATCCCATAATATCACTCCACGTTTACCTTGATGTGGAACTCCAGGTTCTCATCCATGGAGTAGATGTGGTCGAAGATGTCGTGTGCAATTCTGGGGATGATTCCCATCAGCTGGGGGTCATGCAGCTTTCCCTGTGGAAAAATAAAAAAAAAAAAACCCAAAAAAAACTTCCTCAGAGAGAGATTCACCCCAAATTTCCTCTTCTAGGTTCCTGTGGATGTTTATTGCTCTAGTGGGGGATTAACCCCTTGGAATTCTGCTTCCCCTGCTTCTCCCTGCTCAACCAGAATTTTGGGAATTTTTCAGTGGCAAGAAACATCAAAGCATCCTGGTTTTAGGCTGGGGAACATCTGGGTTATGGGGATTTGAGGATTTCATTAAAATATTCCAAATTGGAGCCCATCAGGCCTGGAGGAAACTAAAAAAAAAAAAATCTGTTTTCCATATTAATTTGCACAACTCTCCCCTGTTTTTTTTAGGAACTGGATATTAACTCATCCCAAACACAAATTTGAGATAAAACCTTTCTCTGCCTCCAAATTCCACTGAATTGCTGCTCCCAAATGTTCCAAAACTCTTAAATATGCCATAAAAATTCAGCAAAGATTCCACCAGAACAAGATGTCTGCAAGAAATCTTTGTCCAATTCAAACTCCCCATGTCAGCACAAAAAAACATTCTTATTCCAAATAGGGGGAGGAAATTCTAATTATTCTCCCGTTGTGGGAGGTCAGATTCGATCTGTAATTGATAAAAATTATTGAACACCAACCAATTTTTCTTTTTTTTTTAGCAAAATAGAAGAAAATCACACATGAATGTGTCTTTTTTATTATTATGTGTGTTTGCCAGCAACCAGTGGGTCACACTGACCTGTTTTCCCAGTTTTTCAGTCTTTTTTGGCATCCTTAAATATAGTCTAAAATATAGATTTTTATATATATATTTATATATGTTATATATAATATTTCATATAAGTAATATATAATTTATAATAACATATAACATATAA
>JANRMJ010000107.1:35228043-35239181 GCA_025584955.1 Alethe diademata | reverse complement strand
GCACCCCCCGGTGCCCCCCCGCAGCACCAGCCAGGGATGCGCTGGGAGGGACCCTCATCACCCCCCGGGGCCCCCGCCGGAGCACCAGCCAGGGATGTGCTGGGAGGGACCCTCAGCACCCCCCGGGGCCTCCCCCCGCAGCATCAACGGGAGATGCGCTGGGAGGGACCCTCAGCACCCTCCGGTGCCCCCCCCGCAGCACCAGCCAGGGATGTGCTGGGAGGGACCCTCAGCATCCCCCGGGGCCCCCCCCGCAGCACCAGCCAGGGATGCGCTGGGAGGGACCCTCAGCACCCCCCGGGGCCGCCCGTCCCGCCCCGGCCCGGCTTTGTGCAGCCTGGAACATTTGCAGGGGCAGCCGCAGCTTCCCAGAGCCTCCCTGTTACATTCGCTAGTAATACTGAAATACAATACCTCCCCACCCGCACAGGGAAGGATTTCTTCCATCTATCTAAACTAAAATTCCTCGAGTCCCTCTCCAGCTTTTTCCAGATGCTGGAAGCCCGCTCTGGGCTCTCTGCACAAGCTCCCCCAGCATTCCCAGCCTGTGTCCATGGGCAAGCTGCTCTAGTTTCCGTATCAGCTTCGTGGTGACTCTCTGGATTAGCCCCTCTCAAATCTTCCCCTTGGCACCTTTCTCCCTTGGACACAACTGGATCTTTAACCAGGTGAAAGGATATTTCTTCCTGGAATATCACTCCGTGTCTCATTCCTGGGAAGAAAAGCATCTCCCTTTGGCACCTTTCTCCCTTCGCCACAACTGGATCTATATCCAGGTTAGAGGATATTTCTTCCTGAAATATCACTCCGTGCCTCGTTCCTGTGAGGAAAAGCAGCAGCGATGGTGCCCCTGGGTGACGCTTTGACCTTGCTCAATTTACAAGAAGTTTTGTCACGATGGTGAATCAGCATCTGGGAAAAGCAGCGTCTGGAGCCTGCTCCTCCTCTCCAGGGGTGCTGTCCTCGTCCTCCTTCCCTAAAAATGCTCCTTTCCTTACCTGCTAAAATCACCTGCAATCTCCCTCCTGTCTCATTTATTTCCCTGCATTCACATGATTTGAAATAATCTGAAATGCCACAGGAAGTCTCCTCCTCCTCCTCCTCCTCCATCAGTTTCTCCCTACAAGAATCTCCTGCTTCAAGAAGAATCCAAACACCCATAATGTCTTCTGGATTTCTTCAAGTTGTAGACATGGCCCAGGTTCCAGCAACTCCTGGCCCTGGTTTCCACCAGAGTTTTATTGCATTACCCTCAGCTGTGCAATGAAGATGAGGGTGGACAATCCTGCAGCACTTTGATGGAAATCTCCCTTTTTTCCTGTCATTACCTGAGGCAGCAAAGCCTCTCACACCCTTCTTCAAAGCAATTCCATGGGGAAGAGTTAGCAATGTGCAGCATGTGATAAATCATTATTACATAATGGGATTTATTCCCCTGGATTACCAATTATCCCTTTTATTTCTCTTATGTTTCAAGCTTTTACCCTGAATAGCAAATTTGTTAGTCATGACAAGTAGGGGCTTAGTCATAAAAGACAAGACTTTGGATGAATTAATCCTTATTTTCCTCCATTATGGAGAGCTCATTTTGGAGTGAGATAAGCAAAACTGGATTTTTCTATTAGAGCAGGTATAATCTGCCATCAGGAAGAATGCAGAGAGCCATCTTCTCTCAGCAGTGTTGTCACAAACAATGTGACATTGTCTGGAGTGCAGACAATACTGAATTGTCACCCAGCTGCTGCTATTTTTTACTACTTATTACCAGATTAGGTGAAGCAGCCTGCTAGAAACACGAATTTTCAGGCGGATTTGAGAGTGATCAGCACCTCCAGGCTGGGCTGGGTGCCTGAAGGTGGGATGGACAGTTTGGTGGGAACCTGCTTTATAAAAAACACGAAAACACAGAAAAACAGAGCTTAAATACTTCACTGTTTTCACCTTCATTCACTTCTTTCACCTCTTAAACCATGTCATTTTTCAGCTGTACACTTACAATAAATCCACTTAGACATAAATTTTTCTGAGCTTACTTATACTTGAACATTTGGAAATTGCCTTCCTGCCAGCACCACAAAAACAAAACCAAGAGAACCTGGATGTTTTCTCCTTTTCCACTTTCCCAGCTCCCCAATTCAGCTCACCCTGGCAGATCAGATACGGTTTGACAGCAAGTTCTGGTTTTTCCTGAAGAAATTCCCCAGCTGAGCCAGCCTCAAGATAAACACCTCAAGATACCAGAACAACGAATAGAGATAATAAAAGAGTAACAAATCCCCTTCTGGAGAACCGGGATCATAAAGGAATGACAAAATTCCATTTCTCTGCAGGGGAGCCACCAGCACAGCCAAGGTGTTGAGGCTGCAGAAAACCAAGAGGGGACAAAGGTGACAAAGGACGTGAACAACAGCAGGACACGGATTGTGACAGCGGCGACCCCACAGGAAAGAGGGAACATTTCAGCATTTCCAGTGCTTCCTCTCACAGCTCCTGGGCTCCAGGAACGGGCTCTGGAGCTGCAGGAGGAAGCAGCAAGGTTGAATTTCTGCTGTGCTGAACAGTTGCGTGCGGGGAGCAGACACGGGACAGCAGAGTGAATGCCCGTCCCTTTGATCCCGGCCAGAGGCAGGAATTCGATACCTTCGTGTCAGCAGCGCTCAGATGTGGCTCAGGGGAAAGGGGCGCTAAAGGATTTCTCCCAGGAGGGACCCAAAGGGTGGGATGCTCGTGACAAAAGGCAGGTTTAAATGTCACCCGCAGTTAACATCCCACTGACACCAGCAGGCACCAGGGAATGCTCGCAAAGGCAGAGCATTAAAGGGTTTAGCAGGAAAAAAAACAAATAAAGGCAGGCTGGAGAACTGGCAAAAATGAGCTGGGAGGTGCTGAAGGGACAGCCAGGAGGAACAGAGGTCAGAAATTATGTGATCTGCATCCCCAGGGATCATCAAAGGCACAGTGACACATCCACAGCCCAGAGGGACTGGGCTATGGAAACATTCGGCCGGGTGGAGAAAAAATTCCACAGCAAAATGAACAGGATCTGCACCACTGACACTCCCAGGGGGATTATCCCAGACCCAACATCTCCTTGGATCAGACAGGTGAGGATTTTTTTGGGATCAGGACCACAGGGGTTCCTTTCTCAGACCTCCACAGAAGTTTGGATGTGGAAATGGAGCACTGGCACTCCAAAGATACCCCATGAGAAAGTGCTTGGGCTGTGCTGGCAGGAATTGTTTCTCATTTGCAAGACACTGCAATATATGCTTACTTAAAAAAAATGTAAAGTACACACATAAATCTCAAGCTCTGTATAAATTATTCACGTTATGCACAGTCATCTATTTCGTGCTAACCCACCGAAAAAAAAAAAAAGGGGTTGCTCAAAATAAATAAATCGATTTTACCACTGCATAAAACAGCAAAACGTTTCAGGTCATTAGGGAGTACACAAAACATTATTTCCAAGTTACCATCTTTACATTTGGGTTAATAAATCACCTAAATAAAAGGGTTGTAACTCAAAGAAAAAAACAAAAACAAAAACAAACAAAAAAAAATTGTATTTACATTATAGGAAGTGATAAAGCAACCATAAAAATACCGAATGGGCAGGAAAGCACTAAAAATACCCAATAATCTCGAACCACGAGTGCTCCATGGAGATGCAGGAGCTAAGCAGCATCGCAGGCAGCTGGTGCCACCTTCTGGTGTCACTTTTTTTTCCCAGAGAAGCTGTGGATGCCCCTGGATCCCTGGAAGTGTCCAAGGCCAGGGCTTGGAGCAGCCTGGGACAGTGGGAGGTGTCCCTGTCTGTAGCAAATGTGAGTTTTAAGTTCCCTTTTAACAAAAATCTCATTTTGGGATGCAGGGATTCCAAAAGTGGTTTGTGTTACACATCAGTGTTACTCCCTGTTAGTTTTCAGATTTTAGTCCTGTTTCAGCTACGTTAATTTCTTTTCTTTTTATTTAAACTGGAGTTACTAAATACAGACTGATTAACTGAGTTAAATGAATAGCAAAATAGAACTTACATGTGTGCTCATTATTTTTTGAGATTAAGAACAATCTAAAGGACACAGAGATGGCATTTAGAGAGACAGCAGGTGACTGGGAGACAAGCAAGTCACAGAAAACAGGGAATGTATCCTGTAAATTCCTTTTCCTCCTGAAAAGCACTTCAGAAGCAAATGTTCTGTTCAGCTCTCCCATCAGGGAAGGACATTTTGGGTCCTGTCACTGCAGCAGGATGGCACAACCCAAGCAGAGCAGGGGTCCCCACATGTCCCCACTGCTGCTGGGGTCCTGCAGGGAGCACATCCAGCATTTCCCACATCATTTCCTGCTTGGATCAGCAGTAATTATCATCCATGTTCCTCTGCTCTGATGGAAACATTGGGATCTTCACAGCTCATCCAACTCAGGAAAAATTCTCTCTCCCTCACCTTCCTTCTTTCCCAAGCAGCATGTTGCTTGTTTTAATTTACCAAGGTTATTCCCAGTCTTCCCAATTAAAGTGTGAGTGTTGCAAACCCCTCAAAGTAGCAGAAAGGTGGAAATGAGCTTTGAAACTTTCTCTGCAGGCAAATCCAGGGAGCCTGTTGGGATGGCAATTCCAGACACACCAAAACTCCCCTCAATCCATAAATAAATACAAATTCTATCAGAGAAAGAACCAGCATTTTCTAGCTCCTGACGTTTAAAACTCTGCATGTGAAGTCCAGCACAAATGGCTAAAGATAAGCCAGGATTCCACAATCTCACCTCAAAGATATTCCCAATACACACCAGAACAGAAATTCCTGTTCCAATCCTGCTGCAGAGATGCACAAATAAGGGAATTCAAACTGAACATCATATCCTCAACATGATTAAACAGCACAAAAACACCTCAATGACATTCCCAGCAGGACAAAGGATTTTATAGCACTAGTCCTTCCCCTCTTTTTCTTCTTTTTAATGAAGATTTCCATGGCCTGCAGCATCATCCACCACTCCTCTCCTTTTCCTGCACTTGAGGCAGACAGAAATTCTGCAATGATTATTCCAGTTCTGCTTCCCAGAAGGTTTCATCACCACTAATCCTTTAAATGAAAGCCATTCCCCATCTGGCACTTACCATCAGAGCCTTGGGAGTTTATGGAATCCTTCTCTGCACCTCACATTTTCCCAGAATCCATTAAAAGTTCGAAGCTCCAGCTAAAGGTTTTTTAAGTAATGAGATGAGGATTAGACTACACGAAATCAGAGACACACAGCAATCTCAGAGACATCTTCTGGCCAATTTTCCCTGAAAATGATCCACTGAAAATGATCTTTGTAGTGAGAAGAGTCCATGCTAAGTGTACAGCTTTCAAACTGCACAGGAAATTACTTCCCATTTTCATTAAGCCTCCAAAGGGTTTTGGGGATGGTAGTGGAGCAAGGTTATTCCTAGATACCAAGGACAATAATTTTTTTTTTCTTTTACAGACATGGATGTTCAACAATTCTTTCAAAAGACAAATTCATTTATACTTCAGACTATCAGCCATTCCCTGCAATGAGTCCAGTTCTACAGAAAGCCTGGAAAGTGAGATGAAGAGGAATTTTCAGGGAGCAGCAACCCCAGTGAAGCCCCCCAGAGCTGCCACCAGCCCTCACCTGACCAAGGCAGCGCTGTGGGCTCCTCTGGTCCCAACAGGAATAATCTATCCCCACCTCTCCCTGCAGACATCACATGGAATAAAAATAGAGCATCAGCTAAGGAAAAAACAGGTAATTTTAGACATCTGAGTCAGTGATGAGCTCTGAGATTTAAAGCTCTGCAAGTGCTTTCAGCTGCCAGGACTTTTAACTCACACAAACGCAAGACAAAACAGGTTTTAACACAGCTTGGATTAAAAACAGCTCTTATACAGAAAGCTAAGATGGAAAATACACTGACTGCATGACATAGGTAAAATTCTCCTGGGAGGGTGGGTCTGAACTAAACACCATCTCCAGGCTCCTTCCAACCTCAGCGATCCTGGGATTTGTGATACAGAAACATCCAAATGAGGAGAACAAACCAGCAGAAATGCACCCCAGGAAACTCTGACTCCCCATTTCCCAGTGCCAGCCCAGCCCTCCCCTGGCACACAATCACCACCTCATCTGGAAATCAGTGCATATGCTCAAAGAAAGGCTCAGAGTCCCTGCTTGCACCCTGAAATAACCACATATGCACCATGGCCAGGTTTTGATATGTATTTTTATTTCCCTGCAGTTTTCACTTATCAAGAACAAGTAACAGGGAAAGTTGTCTGAACTAGTGCATAAACAAACATTCGGAAACACCACTACACGTATCTAATGTACAAGAACCGTATAAAAAAAGTCACTAAAACACTACACTACGAAGGTGTCCAACGCTTACAGTCAGACTTTTTCCAACCCGTTACTTGCCTTGTAGCCACAGGAAAACTCGCCAAAATTGAAAAGACAATCTTGCCACAACCCACCCACCCCCCCCCCCACCACCTGGGATGGCTCGATAGCTAGACATCCAATAATGAATTATTGCAATGATATAGAATGCAATACATACCTGGTAAAATATCCTTTAATGTGGTGTTTGTGGTACAGTTGGAAAGCCGGTTAAAATACGCAGTCGTCGGATAAAATGGCATCAAGGTGAAAATTTTCTCAGATCTGCACATTTGGAGATGTGTCAGATGCATAATTTTCCTAGTCAGTTTATTTTTTTTTTTCCTCTCCTGTGTAATTATTTTTTATAAACTGGTATTATAAATAGAAATATACATTCAAAATATATGGAAAAGTGAGTTACTACATTAAATTTGCATGTATCGATCCATCCCTTTCCCCTGCACAGTAATAGAAAATACTATTTTGCCTTGAACTTCATATTTGACAGTGAAATGCCACTAAAGTATTTACCAAAAAGTCCATCTAGTCAAATTGTGAAACAAAATGAACCAAGTGAAAACTTTACATTTCCTTTAGAAAAAAATTACAAGAATTTTGTTTCCTAGCTATGAATCTTTAACTTTTTTTTTTTAGACACAAAGTTGCATTTATTTGTACAAGATACAAAATGTAAACATGGCAAAATAAATAGTTTAAACAAGTGATGCAGGATCCCATGTCATGCTCATGATCCCATTAAAGAATTATTTTTTAATCCATTCAGTTGCAAATTCAAGTGCAAAAGCATGATGATGAATATCTACTATTCAAGTAACAGAAATAATATTGATGATACAAATAAACTATTTTACAAGGTAGTGATTTTCCCAATTTTACAAAATTTACATTATATATCGACTTCATACACGATATAATCCGAGTCCATTGGGGTCTGTGTGAGTTCTCTGTGAGCCACAGAGGGCTGTGTTTGCATTCAGCTGGAGAGGAGGGAGCACTGCAGGCTCCTCCAGGAGCACAGCACAGCTGGGACCCTGCTTGGAGGTTATGTCACCTCCATGGCCACTGTGGTCTCTGCGATGCCGTTCAAGCCCAGGCGCTCTGGCTCATGGTTCTCTCTGCAAGGGAGGGCAAATCCCACAG
The DNA here is from genome assembly GCA_025584955.1 of Alethe diademata. Classification (NCBI taxonomy): domain Eukaryota; kingdom Metazoa; phylum Chordata; class Aves; order Passeriformes; family Muscicapidae; genus Alethe; species Alethe diademata. The sequence goes on along the minus strand of JANRMJ010000107.1, from coordinate 35,231,627 downwards.
TCACAACACGTTCCCTCACACAGCTTCTGGCATTTCTTTCATACCTGCACACAGATGTTACCTGGAGCAGGCAGGAACCTTCACACACACACTGCAAACCTTATTTTTAAGTAAATGCTGGCATTCAACAACAGCTGTTATTCACCAATGCAGTTCCTTCTGCATGATTATTGCATGTAACTCTCCATTCCAGCCTAAATTATGGATTAAATCCCTAAAAGTTTTCTCAACAAAGTCAAGATATGATAACTCAGCATTGGTTATTCTCTTAATGCACCATGTTAATTCCCTGCCCATTCTGCTTTAGCCCTAATTTTTTACTCATTTACTAATGCCCAATTTTATTTTTCCAATTCACAAACATTTTCTGGAACACCATATTATTCAGGAGAGACTTCAAAGAAAGCCCAAATATTGCCATTTTCAGAAAAATTTGCCAACTGCAAAGCTCCTGCCACATCATCTAAAAATCCGTAAATAACAGTGCTGCTGTTTAATGAGAATAAATACATTAATGGTTGGACTTGACAATCTTAAAGATCTCTTCCAACCTAAACAATTATGAATTATATGCAAGATAAGGGTTGTCACTTTTCTGGTTTGTGTTTTACATAAATATGTAACACATAAAAATACATGTGCCAGCCTGTACTTTACAATATTGGTACACAATGATTTAGGGGGAGTTTGACAGAATCTACCTGAAAATGCTGCTTGGGAAGGGACAAATAAAATGGTTGAAATACAAACACAGTAGAAGCTGATGAAAACTACTGGTGCCTAAAGGCAGGGTGAGTTATTTGAGGGGTTAATTTGCAAAAATCAGCTCTTGTGGTTTGCCATGGCCATGCTGAAGGTGCTGAGAAGCCTCTCGGGGTGGGACAGATTCCCTCTAGGGCAGAGCTGGGCAGCACTGCGGAGAGGACACAGCATGAAGCTGCACCAGGGAGGGCCAGGTGGGACATGAGGGAGGAGATTTCTCCCTGAAAGGGCTGTCACACACTGAACTGCCCAGGGAGGCAGTGCTGAGGTGACACTCAGTGCTTGCTCTGCCAAGCCCCACGCCGGACTCCAATTCGGGCCATTCCAACCCCGACAACTCCGCGATTCCAAGCACAAGCAGAGCCCTGTCCCCACTCACCTGGCTATACTGCTGATGGCACTGCTGGGAGTTACCTTTGGCACTCTGTCCATGCTGGCAGCCACCGTGGCGAGCTTTAAGGCGGTTGGCGAGGGCGCTGAAGTCCGTGTGTTGATGTGGACGTTGACCGGAGACACAACGCTGACGTTGTTGAGGTGCACGGCGCTGGGCAGGCAGGAATTGTTCATGGCCAGGGGCTGGGGGCTGCTCGTGCACAAGGCTGGGATTAAGTGGTTTGTGGTGCTGTGGCCAACTGTCCTTACGAGCTGCACAGTTGAGATCCCTGGGCTGGATGATAAAGCCATGTTGGTGGAGTACAAAGTTCTGGAGGTTCCTGTTATGCAGAATAAATGAGGGGTGTTAAAAAGGGGCTTTTCATCTAAGAAACATCACAAGATTAACCTCAAGGGCAATGCTTTAAGTGTGTAAATTACCAATGCCCGTATCTTACAGATTCACAAAAAGGAAAAATGCAGAAGTGGCAGCGTGGAACAATCTCACTGATGCCTCAGGATTTAGCTTCTATATTTTTCAGACCCTGTACTGCTTTAGTGTATAACTCTAAAACTCCACAGCCTGTCAGCTTTTATTCAGACAAAACAATTCCTCTAGGCCTGAAACTCAAGGAGACCTGACTGTCTCAGGCCCCAAAAAATATAAACAAAAGTGAGTTGGGGGAGAGCAAACAGGGGGTATATGACCTCATAACCTAAATCTGTAACTGGAGGATTAACCCCTGACATGTAAATGGACCAAACTTTTAATTATCCGAAAAACTCCTGACCATTGTCCATTTTGGGTGCAGCCCCTGGGAGACCTTGGCTGCCCAAGGTGTACCTACTGAAGGTAAAAAGAAGTGCACCCACTTTCATTTTGTTAATCTTGTCTAGCCTCTGTTCCAGGGAGCCACTGCAAGGCATCACCATGTGCCTGATCCTCCATCCTCAAAGCACTCTCCTCTTGGAGATGAACTCCAAGAATCACACACAGATCTCTCCCTCTTTGCTGGAACTGCTCCAGTTTATTGATTTTATTCAGTCGTGTTTTTTCTCCCTCTATTCATTTCATATTATCATTAACCCAGCCTGGCAGAAGGTCTATAAAACTAATCACATCATTAGCTGCTAAAACAACAAATTACTTTAAAAGCCTCTTCTTTGTCTTGGCAGCCCAAATCCCATTTGCCTCTTGGCATTGTGGAGACAGCACCAGCACAAGCAGCACCACAGGAGGGCTGGGAGGGGGCACTGAGTGCCCATGGCTGCACTTCTTGGGACAAATCCTAAAGGCAGTGAAACCTGAGGCTTACAGTGATGTCAGAAGAATTGCCAGTAAAGGTTGGTTAGGACATTTCTGGCTGAATATTCAAGTGAGGTAACAACCAAATAATGAATCAACTTTTCCATTTCCTTCTCAAAGTACTTAGATGTTTTAAGCAGTTGATTTATTCTTTCATTACACAGTCACACTGGTTTTTAAATGCTGTCACACATAGGCTTTTGATCAGAACAGACTATTAGAAGATAAAGAGTACCAAAGGAAAAGCAAATAATGCTCTTCCAAGGTAAAGAGCACTTGGTGGTTTTATGCCCATTTTAACAACATGTGTTGGACACGGCTCTCAGGCACAGGGTGGGATTCTTGGGGCTGTGCTGGGTTGTTTTCCTCCAAGAAAACAATCATATCTTAAACCCTTTCTGTTGGACTTTGATAATCCTTGTGGGTCCCTTCCAACTCAGGATGTTCCATGATTCAAACCACTGCTCCAGAATACTACAGAGAAGAATATTGAAAACAATCACAACTAAGGGATTTGATTTTTTTGGTTGTTATTCACTAATATTTTAGAAATCAGCAGTAAGCTCAGTTGATAATTCAGAGCAGCTGATATTCTCAGCTCACTCCAGAGCAGGAATGTCAGGGACTCCTCACCTGAAGGCTGGACAACACCGTTGATATTGTTGTGGCTGGTGTTCTGCTCCTTGGCTCCCTCGCTGCGCCCGGGGGCCGGGGCACTGACCACTGCAGAGGCAGCAAAGTGGGCACTGGCTGAATCCAGGGTTTTGGACATGCAGTCAGAGGTGCTGGAGCCCTGCAGGAACAGGAAAAGGTGGCTCTCAATCATCCAAGTACAAAGTGAAATACACCTAAGCACTGCTACAGTGTACAAGTAAAGCAAATAAATAAATACAGCTTCTACACACGACCTAATGCACCACAGCATTGAATATTTCTGTGTCAGCAGAGTGATGAGAAGTTGGAAATCAGTGTCCAAAGGAGGGTTAAACAGGTGCTGCCCAAAGCTGCCAGGCCAGTTCTCAGCAAAACACTTCACTTTGGTTGTGTGTTGTTCAGCCTGGAAGGTTCTGGGGAGAGCTCAGAGCCCCCTGCAGGGCCTGAAGGGGCTCCAGGAGAGCTGGAGAGGGGCTGGGGACAGGGATGG
>JANRMJ010000107.1:35216367-35228006 GCA_025584955.1 Alethe diademata | reverse complement strand
AGCTGTGGCTGCCCCTGGATCCCTGGGAGTGTCCAAGGCCAGGCTGGATGGGCCTGGAGCAGCCTGGGACAGTGGAAGTGTCCCTGCAAGAACTGGACAGGCCTTAAGGTCCCTTCCAACCCAAACCACACAGGATTCTCTAGGTTTGGAGATGTTTCTTCCAAGAAAACAGTCATGTCTTAAACCCTCTCTGTTTTGTCTCCAGGCACCAAATGCCCTGCAGCTACAAATCTCAGGGATGTCCAGAATTGGTGGTACCTCCATTCAGTGACTTGTGCCACAGAATAACTGCCCAGCACATTCTGGAACCCCACTCTATTAAGTCCAGTTTCTGCTGGAAAGACTCACCATTCTTACTGGAAAGAACATTAATTCTGCAATTTCAATTTATATTAACGGATAAAGTGACTTTGCACAGAAGCTTGAAGTGTTTTAAAGATCCAAAATTCATTTGCTTTGTTTATATATTTTGGCATCATGACTTTACACTTACAAAAATGTTATCAGTATCTGCCAACACAGAATCCCTGATTAATTGAAGTAGAAAACACTGAGGGAAAGGGGACAACCAGCACAAGCAATTACATATAAAATGCTTAAAGTCATATACATCTTCCTATAATAGACAACAGCAACAGCTTTTGTATTTTATTGGGAAGAAGCTAACAGAAAATTAAGTGCAATGGAAAAATATCTTTCCCTTGCAGAGGATTCCAGAGGAAAAATGGGATTCTTTCAGAAGCCAGAATGTGCAAATATACAAAGCTCTTCTTTTTTTTCTCAGAGGTACCAATTCCTAGTGCTCACTGAGTATCTGTACAGAACAGAACAGATTACCTCAGAAGGTAATTTTAATAAAGTCTCTTCAGAGCACTTAGAGACAGGAGGACAAAACCAGTGAAAACAGGAAGAGCTGAGAGCACACACTGATATTTTTACACTGATAACTCTGTGGAAGCAGGTAACACAATCAGCCACAAAGTCTCTCAATGCAGCCAATTTATTAAAAAACCCCTGAGCAAAGTGTTTTAAATTCCTTCTACCATGTCCCACATCAGCTGGGGTGTCACAGCTGGTCGAGAGAGACGAGCAGCACTGTGCACAAAGGAAGTGTCAGGGCATGCAGGGTGGGAGCAGTACCTGTGCTTTCAGATGTGGCTGTTGGGAGGAATGCTGAGATTGCTGCTTCTGCTGCAGCTGGGCCAGCTGCTGCCTCTGCATCTGCACTAACTGCTGTTGGTGTGTCTGGAACTGCTCCTCTGTGATCCCCCCTGTGACTGAGGGAGAGAAAGGAGCCCAGTTACACACAGCACACACGTGGAAAAGGCAAGAGCCTGGCTAACAGGTGGCTGAAGATGACAGAAATCATGTCAGATGCACCCAAAATCCACAGATTATGTAAAAGAGAGGTCAAGCTGTGTTTGTTTGTTGTGTTCTTTCATGGAATCAATTTGCAACAAAAGAATTCAGAGCTTTCATTGCTTCTAAGCCTTTTCTGTCTTTGGTGGTTTTATTCCCAGTAGCTTTAGGCAAAAGCTTAAGAGAAATGATTTTCCTGGCTTTCAGGAAGGAAGCACAGCCTAAAAATCAGAGTGAGGACAAAGTACCCTGGGCTGGGCTGAGCTGGGTGACTTCTCTCAGTGAACACTGAGACAATTTCCCTTCCTGCAGCGCCTTGCTGTTCTTTTCCCAACAGCAGAAAGGACTCTGAGGGAAGCACACATCTGGCATGGGAGATTTCCTCTGCCAATTACTGTCTGAAATGCAGAAAGAGTTTAGGGGTGCCACAATAAGTTTATTTTTGAGAACCAGGTTAATGCTACCCCAGTAATTTCACAAGCCCAAGGGAGTGAAGTTAGAAAAGCTGGTTTTAAAATCCTCCCCCTGAAGATGAAAAGCCTGACAGGGGTTTCATGCTAAAGCCTGAGTTGTGTGCAGTGAACCCAAGAACTGAATTCTCTGGGGAGCAAATAAAGAGAGAATTCACTTTTCAAAGATTTCCATTAATACATTTCAACACTTTATCCTCAATTCTGTTTTTCCAGGACTGAAGCTGTGCTGCACCTCAAACACCTGGATTCTCAGGAATATCCTCCTATCAAGGGACACTGAGCTAACACTAAAATACAGAGTTTTCAATCTTGCAGGGTTTGCCTCTTCCATTTACCATTTTTAGTACTCAGGATTGTCCTGAAATTCCATTGGGAAGACATACCAGAATTAGTAGTGCATAGAAATTAGAAATGAAATTTCTTTATTGCTAATTATTAAAGCAGGTGCCAATCATGCCAGGAGAGCACTTCAAAGTCCAGCACCTTAAAAATTACTCTTCTTAAACTCCAGCAATATCATAATTTCTAACCTAAGTTTATTTTGCATTTAGCTTTACTTTGTTCCTCTTGCAGATTCCCACCTAGAGTTTAATTCCAAGTTAAATCAGCTCAATGTGCTATATTCCCTCACAAAATACATGGCATTGCTGAAGGCACCAGAGCCAAGAACAGCATTATGGACTATTACAGATATTTCTATTTTTAAGTTCTGAGGTAACAAATCCCAGAAAATGTGTTCAGTTTTATAGAAAGCTGTTGAGGAACAAGGTGAGATTTCATGTTTTCAATCTCCTGTCCTTCCCAGTTTGTCACAGAGCACAAAGTCATGGAATACTCTATTGCAGGATACAGGGAAGGTAATTCAGAATTCAATATTCCCTTAGCCTGAATTTCAGGTATTTATCCAGTGGCCAGGCTGAGCTTAGCTGTTCATGTTGTTATAAACCAGAAGATGTTCATTAGCACATTAAATATCATTTCCTTCTGCCAAATCAAACACCTGGAGGGTCCTGGAGAAAGAAAAAAAGCAAATTTTGACCATGTCCCAAGGCAACCTCTGAGGTCAGGGTTAAGAGCTCTGCAGTTTCAGGAGGTTTTTATTTTATCAGAGCCTGACTGGGCTGAAAAATTGCACCACGAAAGGAAAAAAAAAAAAATCACTTCAGCTTTTCCTTCTCCTCTCTCCTTGGAAGGTTTTAAGGCTGGGGAAAAAATACCTCTAAAAAGTAGAAGTTTGTTTCACAAATAAAACCCTTCAGCTGAGAAGAGCATCATGTGCAGCTGTCCTCTCTCTAGGGACAGGCTCTTCCCATTTGTAGTGCTTACAACATCAGCAAGAGAATAATTCAGCTCCAAAAATTGGTTCTTGATTCATGCATTCATCAGGTATTTTGAAGAAAAGTCTAGTCACAGACTTTTAAAATTAAAAAAATTCTGTCTGTACAATGCATTTGAGGAAATACCAGAGTTGCTTTATTAATACAGGGAAAAATAAAACACAGAGGCTATTTTAAATATTCTTGTGCACCAAAAAGAAAAAAAAATAATCAAAGGAACTTCCAGTTCTCTCTAAAATAAAATAAAAATAAAAATAAAAATAAAAATAATCAGTTTAAGTACTGCCACCATTTCCTCTGGAGGGAGTATCAAATCAGCAGTAAAATTAACTGATTTCAACAATTACTTCCCAAAGAGAATGACTTTAATAAATGCAGTGACAGTGCCTGTGCTCATTTAATGCACAACAAGACTCTGACCAGTCCTTTTAAAATTTATTCCCTATTTGCTAGTGAGAAAATCCAACTGCAGTGCCTCTTGCTAGTTCAGTTACTTGGGGAGGAATTCTGTTATCTGTTGTGTCTGATCCTGTTCCAGAACTGCAGGATCTGGTTTGTAATTTAAATCTGTGACAAAAAAGGTCCTCCCCAGCCATAAATTCCATGCATAATGTACTCCAACTACTGAGGGATTTCCATTTAATTTAAATGTACTCCTCTGATGATTTCTAAAATTGTACCACGAGTTTATTACTATTCCTCCAAAAAGTGGCTTCAATCCATCAGATTTGGTTTTATTCATTTTGCAGCTAGTTCTTCACCAGCTCTTGGTGTTTATCAATAATCTCATCACACTGAGCTGCCCCTTTCTGCCCCAGCTGGGATTCCTCAGTTCTTCAGGTTCTTTTAAAAAATGATGATTTATAAAATATATAGTGCATTTGATCTGTTTTTTCCATGCAGCAGGAAAATGCTCCTGTGCCAATCTTTCCATGGCAGAGAACAATCTGAAGGTTACAGTGACCATACTGAGAAGCTGGGGAAGTATTGGGCTGGGATAAATATTCTGTGCCTCTGTCAGAACAATTTCACAGTACCCAGGAATTCTAGAGATACATTATTGGAGAATAAATACCCATTCCTGAACTTTGAGAGAGAAGGAGCATTCCACAATCACAGAAATTATGGAATTCAGAGTCTGTCTGTTCTATTATTTAATTATCTTGCTTTACAATACAGGATGGAGCAGAGATTTGCTCAGGTGCTTGCTGTTGTAGAAGATCTCATTTGCTGGATCTTAAATTTTGCAGATTTTTGGAGAATCACATCATTATCACTCCCTCAGGATTATAAAGAAGTGACAGTGTTAAAACTTGAGCCATTACAACTCTAGCTCATGAAGCAAGTGATGCAAACACTGCTCAATTGAAGATTAAAGCAAGTTTCTCATCACAGGATGCTTCCACTATCAACATTTTTACCATTTTCAGACCTTTTCATGCCAGCTCAGGGCACTTAGGAACTTCCTACATTTGTCTGAGTCAAAAATGAAAACTGCCAACAAAAATGAGCCACACCCACCCTCCCCAAGAAACCACCAGATTTGTTTTGCATTCATAATGAGCATTCTTCTATCCTTAAACAAGGTTAGACCAATTAGTGTCATTAAGAGTTAATTAGACCTAAACAATTCTTCATATGGGCAGAATCCCTGCTTTGAATGATGTTTGAATCCAGCATTTCAAATTCTAATGGAAGCAAAGCAGGAGGAAGAAGTGTTTGTGGGAAGTTTCTTTATCTTTTAAGAAATATGAAATAGTCATGATGTAGCTGTGGTGAAGTGCTGAAGATCTCATCATTCCAGCCACAAAGAAAACCCCCAAAATTCAGCATTTTAAATCCCAGAAGCAGTCAAATCCTTGCCTACCTGATATGCCATTCTTGCTGGTGTTCAATAAAGCTACAGATGCTGCAGAGACTCTTTTATTATTCACAGTCTGCCCTGCTTTCCTTGAGGTACATTCTTCACTATCACTGTCCTGGAGATTGAGTAGCCTGGGCTGAAAACACTGCAGTCGACATGATCTGATATTGCTTAGGATTTCAGGAAGGGACAGTCTGTTTTCACAATGTTTATTGGAAGCATTGGTCCGTGAAAAATTAGAAGAAAAGTCTAAAGTCTGGGAAGAGCTTGAAAAACTGTTCAGCATTTCCGGGTCAATCTGCCTCAGGACAGGATCGTGCTCTGTGGATATTCGGTCCATGATAACCCTGAGGCAAGAGGAGGAGGAAAATCATTAGCTTCATCATCTCTTCTTAACACTTTCATCCTTTGAAGAGGAAGGAAGAATTAAAAAATAACCCAACTGTACCTTCCACCCCTGCCAATCCTCCTCCTTGCAAATCCTATACATCTCCTTGGGATTGTGAGGGTTGTAAGGCAATGCCTGAACCTCAGTTTGTCCAATTCTGCCAATTCTGGGCCTTCGTACAAAGAATTCGTTTGGTCCAAACGAGGCTGGGAAGAAAGAAAAGGCAATTTTATACTCAAAGGGAGCTATGGTTATCATGCACAGGCTCCAGGACAGAACATGTGGCTTATGTTCAGTTAATAATAGCTTCAGTAGTTAAAAAATAAATTCTTAACATTTAGCTGTTAAATACTCTGTTTCTAACAGCAATGGAAAAGTTGGAGAAACTGAAAACAGAAGTTTTCAGTCGACTCAACATCTTTTGGCAAAGGAATTAACTCACAGGCTTAAGGAAAAATGAAAGGAGGATGAATTCCAAGCAAGTGGGAAGTTCAGCTTGGACTCTTCAGAGCCAAGCAGAAAAGGGGATGTTCCTGCAATTGTCTTTGGACAAAGCATCAAAGCTTTGGTGGTGAGAGTGGGAACAGAACTCCAACATTAGCACTGTGCCCACCTAAATTTAAAGAAACCACCACTAAACCCAACACAGCACAAAACTGCATATTCTTACAGCATAATACTGGCATCCTGCTCTTCTCCTGAAAGCACAAGGTCCATCAGGATCATTTTCTTCTTCTGCTTCTGACACTGGTGAGGGTACCTAGAGCAGAAAACAACATCATTCTCCCATCTGCCACATCACTGTATTTATTATAAAAGTTTGTGCTCATGTAACGTGAACTGCCATGTTTATACAGCAAAGCACAGCTTGGATGGAAAACTCAGTTTATAAAGGAGCTTTTAAATATATTCAGAGCTGGTGAAATGGCAGCTAAGTGGAATCCCTGCCTCGTGCACACTGAGATTTGGGTGGTTACCTGTGGGAACTCATCCTCATCGGAGCTGTGGAAGTCGTACTGCTTGATGTCACTCTTGCTGAGCACAGGCAAGGGCTCAGCCAGGGGCTGAGGGGTCACCACACACTCCAGTTTGGGCTTCTTCAGGTACTTCTTCTTCTGCCGGACCACATCGGCCACCTCCTCCTTCAGAGAGGAGTGGTGAGGATGCTGCTCGGGAAAAACAAAGAGAAAACTCTAGAAACCAAAGCAGGAGAAAAACTTCACTTCAAGGCAGGACTGCTTGTCTTCCAAAGGCTCTGTGGATATTTGAGACACGTCATGCAAAATTTGCTGAACACATTAAAGCCAAAACTATTCCCCTGATTGTTTTTACAGGTATTTATTAATGATCAGAGAGCTCTCAAGCCATGTGAGTGCCTGAGAGGCTCCTCACTCTGCACTACACTCAGTATATTGTCATTGAAATTCCTCTTCCAATTATTTTCTGAGATCTCCTTTTTCCCTGGCACTTTCAATTTTCTGAACTGCTCGGACATGTTCAAAAGAAACAATTTAATTTGTTCCCTGTTTCTCACAGAGCTGACACTTTTGAACAGATGTGATGGCATTTGGGTTGGCTATTTAAGATTTTTCTCACATAAACCCTCTGCAGCGAGCAATTCCATCGATATTGAGCTGTCCACTTGAACACAAACATTATTAAACTTCAAAGCTCCCATTTGAAAAGATTATTTCACTTGCAAAATTCTCCATTTGAAAAAGAAGCATCAGTGCAGTTTTAAAAAGTGTTTAAATTTACTCTGAATTAACACCCATCAGTAATAGTGAGACTGAAACTAACTGCAGGAGCTCAGCTTGGGAACCAGAGGAGAAACAGAGGAATGCCAAAATTCCTGGAGAAGCAGGCACACCGGGCTCTGGATGGAATTCTGGCACCACTAGGTGTCGCAGGTGCTAAATACAAATTTCCAGAGGTCTTCAACTCTCAGCCTCACCCCCAAGCATTTTAACTCTTTAATATTTCAGGTTATTTCTTCAGAGAAAAGTATATTTCTTCAGTATCCAAGTATATCCAAAGGTGATGATCCCAAAGGAATGATGATCCCAGGAACATCAGGGAAAAAAAAAAAATCTTACCTTAACTTTACATTCTTGAACTTTGTGGTGGTTCCCATTGTGGAGAGATGATGGAGTTGTGCCCATCTCTTTTTCAGGTCTGTTCAGCTTCACTTCATTGAGGATTTCACCTCCATAATCACCCAAATGGTACCTGAAAAAAAAAAAAAAAACAGGATTAAAACTATAGGGCTGCATTTCCACTGGGAAATGTCTGAAAGACACAAACCAGTGTCCTCCAACTGTCCACACAAACCCCTTCTCTTTTAGTTTCTGAATTTATCATAGCACCATAAAATTATGACAGATGATTTCAAAGCCATTTAATGAAAATTTAAAACCCTGGGGTTTATAATCTGGAGTTTCACCTTTTCTCCACAACTTCCAACGTTAAATGCAACAGCTCTCGTTTTGTTTTCTCTCTCCTCTTAATCATCTCCAAAATTGTTATGGCTCTGCTAAACTCCCTCCTTAATTTCAACATCTTCTCATAGGATGCTTCATCGTTCTTTCGGTTCTGTTGAGAGATGAAACAAATTTTTAGTCAAAAGCAAAAGCCATGAGGCACAAACTGCAAAAATAAAGTTATATAATGCTGCTGCAAACGAGGCTCATGAGGACACTCCACAGCAGCTTTTCCTAAAGCAGACCCTACTTGGCAAACAAAGCCACAAAAAGCAAACAAACCTAGTTTTAAGAGTAAACTGAGAAGAATTTTTCAGCCATTTCCCAGATCAACCCAGTGGAAATTTGTCAGAACAAGGAATTCAAGCCTACCTTGATCCCACCCACAGTAAGGCTGTGCACGTGTACAAAGCAAAATGCTGATTACAGATTTAAATCATTCCATGCTGCAAATATAAAAACTGGGAAATTGTTTCCCCTTTTCCCACAGAAAGGAAAGCACATTTTCGTGTGCCAAGCACTGCCCTGAGCTTCAGCTCAAAACATGGACGGACAGATGCTGGACAGGGATCCAAAGGATCCCCACCAAGGCAGAAGTGTCAAATTGCAAGCAGCAGAGTGTGCCAAGTCACCTTTCTGGTCTGCATCTTCTCCGTCCTCCTGCGGAAGGCCACGTAGGGGTCGTTGTTGGTGGAGCCATCCCTCTTCTCCTGCTTGATCTGGGGGATGAGGGAGGGCCCCCGGCAGTTCTTGCGCTTCCTCACCCAGTAGTCATAGACAGCCTTGATCAGGTAATCGTCCTCGTTCAGCAGCAGCTTGGCCTCCTGAAGGGTCACCAGCTGCAGGGACAGGCAAAGCTGCACTTGGCATGGGGGAGCAGGCACAGTCACCACACACTCACACCAGCTGGGCACTTCCTGGATAAACGCTGTTATTTTCCAGCACCACAGTTAAGGGATGAAAAAATATTGATGGAGTTCCCCAATGGTCTAGAACTCCATCAATTTTTCATTAAATCTCAATACTCTTTGAAACAATTACAAGCACAGGCTTTAAAGAACTTACTACAGTCTGCAGGTCATGATTTGGGAATCACTTTAATCTGACTATTTTTTCCTAAAAAAAAAAAAAATAATAAATATTTCTTATTGGTTAACCTTTGTTAATGTGTAATTCTTTGCAGTTGAACATTGATTCCCCTAGATGCGAATTTACTTCTTTATTATTTCCCTCCCAAATGTTTACTTTGTGATAGATCAGGACAATGCCCATCCCTGTTTATTCTATCCTGGAGACACAGAGCTGTTCACTTGTTTGCTAAATTATTTCAGGAGGTGGTAGTTCTACACAGGTCATTTAAAGATAAAAATTAAATCTAGGTTCAGCTTTTTATATGGAAATCAGACTCTAAATAAATGCAAAAGTATCTCCAAATAGTACATTAGTTTAACAGGCTCATATCATCTTCAACCCATTCATTAAATAAAAAGAAAACAGTACCTCTAGTACTACTTAAGAAGTCAGGCAGCACTTCATCTGCCCCATAATTTGAAAAATATCAACTGAACAACTTAATTTGCACTTTTACAACGTGTCAAGCTTAAATCTTGTCTCTACATTAGGAGAAGCAAAAAAAGGAAACCACACATTGTGGAAAACTAAGGAAATCCTAAGTATAACCATGGCTACTCTGCAAGTGTTAATTCCAGCCAGAGCAGAATAAAACCTTGGCAATCTGGCAATGGTAGAATTAGAAAAGTACTGAACTGTTTTTTTAAAAAAGGAACAAACATTGCTTAAAAGTAATTTTAGTTTTGTCTTTTGCTCCTTTTTTCCCATTAACATATTTCTTATAAAAAATAAATCAACTCTGCCTGGAGTGCACAGCTGGGAAAGTGAAGCTGAGCCTGTGTGCTTGTGTTTGCTTGCAGATGCTTTGCTCTTGTATTCCCTGCTTAAATCAGAACACCCAGGAGGAAAGGCTGGGACTCCTCCTGGGCAGGGAAGGAAATCCCAACAACATCTTTTAATATTCCAGGGGTAAGGCATGTAAACTGGGAGCTGGGAGGCAGCACTGCAACCCCAGCAGCCACTTCCCTCCCCAGGCTCCAAAAACCTGCAAGAGCCGCTTGTATCTACAGAGAAAAACCTGTGTTCTTGTAACACTTTATTTTTGAAAAGCATCCTCAAATCTTAACCTCATTGCTGCAGCAAAGAAAGGTGAGACCTGCACCAGAAGGATGAATATTGATCATGAGAAATGATCACCAGAATGGCCTGAACTGAAAGCCAAAACAGGGGTGTCTTTATCAAAGCTCCAACAAACCCAAGAACACATTCAACAGGTATCATCCAATGTATTCCCTCTTTTTCTCCTCATTCCCATTTTCTTAGCATAGTAAGAAATCTCTGCCTTTCTGAAGTTGCTCTAAGATGGAGAAAAATACAATATTTTGGCCTTTTAATAGACAGCACTGAACTAAATCAGGTTAAGGAACTGAGGCATGGATGCCACAATGGATTTTCACTCCCATAAAGCCTCATCTCATTGGGAAATAATTCTACTTATTTCAAATCTGACTTGCACAAACTGATCTCTCAGGTGGAGTTCTGGAGTGAGTATTTTGGGCTGTAAGAGCCTTCTGCAGACACTGCCCTCCTGGAACACCTCAGGACCTGATTTAACACTGGTACAAAGTTAATTCACTGTCTGCTCCTTACCCTCAAAAACCAACCAAAGTCCATGTCCAGCAGAAACAAGCATAACAAAATTTGGATTCTCTTATGTTTATAGCCATTTCTACACCTACTGATCATCACAGCTTATTCCATACCCACAGTGGTAAAACAAGCTGTGTATCTCTAACACACTGTGGTCAGGAATTAAAATTTAAAATCAACCCCTGCAACCCCAAAAGCTCCTTCCCCAGCTGTTTTATCTGAAGTTACCAATACTGACACAGGAGACAGCAAGGTGATTTCTGTGGAACTGCACACTCACACAAACACACTTCTCCTGTTAGCAGGAAATAAAACCAAGCACCCACCCAGAACCAGCCCCCAGGAAATCAAAACCTCTCAGTGATTTCTTCACACCATACCTGACTAGAACTGGCTTTTTCGAGTCTGTCAACCATTATTTCAAACTGCAGTGGCTTGATTTCCATCTTCCTGTTCAGCCTGTTCAGTAGGGTCTCATCCTCAGAGTCCATATCATAATCTGGCTGTTCATTGTCCAGATTAAAGGCTGGAACACAAGAAATTGAAATGCTGGGTAAGTCACACACTCTGGACACACATCTGCAAACAGAAATCAAAAATGACTGAGAAAATTCCAGACCAGCCTTCTCTGCCAGAACACTTTTTTTATGCTAAAAAGTTTCCCCATGTAACACACAGCAAGTAGAAGTTGCTTGTCTCCAACTTCCAATGTGAAAGGAATCCAAAAGGTTTCATTTTAAGTGGCTTGAAAGGGTGATAGGCACAGAAACTTTAATGTATCTTTGCAAAACAAGAGCAAAGATGCTTGATAGTACTGATATAACACAGCTCCTCCAGAATATCATGGTAAGATAATAAAAACTAAGATTATTATTACACTGAAGTTCCAATATAATTTCTGTTGCCCATTTTTAAACAGTACACCAAACCTAAAGTGTTAAAATATTTAATAGACTGAGCTCTTTCTTGTTTTATGTAGCTGTAGAAATCCTACACCAATCCTGTGGGAATTGTTAC
>JANRMJ010000107.1:35184716-35199107 GCA_025584955.1 Alethe diademata | reverse complement strand
CCCTTCAGTGCGGCCTCGCCGCCGCCTCCCAGCCGCTCCCGCGCCGCGCCCGCGCCACCATGGAGGGTCCTGCCGCCCCGGCGCAGCTCCCGGCGGGGCCGCCCGTAGCCCGCAGCGCACGCCCCGCAGCCCTAGATCCGCGCCGGGCTCGCTCGCTCCGCTCCCTGCGCCATGGCAAACATGGCGGACATTAACCACAGCCGCTCGGCCGTCCCGGCAGCCCGCGCGGCGGGAGCGGCGCTGCGCGCGCAGCCGAGGGCGGGAGGCTGAGGGAGCCTCAGGGAGCCTGAGGGGGGTGGCGGCGCCGGGCGGGAGCGGTGCGCGCCGAGCATCCGGAGTGAGTCCGGAGTGAGCCCGCAGTGTCCCCACAGTGTCCCCACAGTGTCCCTGCAATGCCCTAACAGTGTCCCCACAGTGTCCTAACAGTGTGCCCACAGTGTGCCTACAACGTCCCCACAGTGTCCCTGCCGGGTGCCCACAGTGTCCCCACAGTGTCCCTGCAGTGTCCCTACAATGCCCTAACATGTGCCCACAGTGTCCCTGCAATGTCCCCACAGTGTCCCCACAGTGTCCCTGCCGGGTGCCCACAGTGTCACCACAGTGTCCCTGCAGTGTCCCCACAGTGTCCCCACAGTGTCCCTGCCGGGTGCCCAGAGGGTCCGCACAGTGTCCCCACAGTGTCCCTGCTGTGTCACCACAGTGTCCCCACAGTGTCCCTGCCGGGTGCCCAGAGTGTCCCCACAGTGTTCCTGCAGTGTCCCTACAATGCCCTAACATGTGCCCACAGTGTCCCTGCAATGTCCCCACAGTGTCCCCGCTGTCTCCCTGCCGTGCCCCCGCGGTCTCTGCACAGCGTTCCTATATTGTCCCCACAGCGTCCTCCCAATGTCTCCCCACTATGATCCCCACAGTGTCTCCTGAGTGTCCCCACAAAGTCCCCGCCGTTTCCCCCACAGTGCCCCCACTGTGTCCCACATTGTCCCTGCCGTGTCCCCATAGCGTCCCCCCTATATCCCCCACAGTGTCCCCACTGCTTCCCCTACAGCATCTACACCGTGTCTCCACAATGTTCCCGTTGTGTCCCCACAGTATCCTCGTAGCGTCCCCAATGTCTCCTTGCCATGTCCCCACAGCGTCCCCACAATATCCTCCCCCAGTATCCCCACTCTGGACAAACCAGCAGATTTATCTCCTCAGTGTATCGGTCAGTGTGGGCTTAAAGTGTTCCAGCCATGAAAATGTCACAAGGGTTGGGACACAAAGCAACATCTCAGGCACAAGCTTGTTCCTGAACAAGTATTGTATTTTTTTTTTTTTCCCAACAGAATCACAGACTATTTAGGGTTGGAATGACTCTGGAGGCCATCCAGTGCAACCAGGGTCACACATCCAGGTGGGTTTGGAATGACTCTGGAGACTCCATGCTCTCCCTGGGAACTTGTTCCCATTCTCTGCCACCCTCATGAAAATTCTTACCCATGCTGAGGTGGAACTCCTCATGTTTTAGCTTACTAAACTCCTTCATCACTTTTCCCACCAAGAGCAACGTCCTGCAACTTGGAATTTAGTAATCCCAAATTCTCACCTGACAGAGCTTCAGTCCTCTGCCCATCCAGAGTTTCCTGCATGAGTTGACATTAGCCTGCAAAACCCTTCATCAAAGACTCTTAGTAACTCTAATATCTCCTTACTTCCATTTTATTTTGATGCCCTGAGACCTGCTTCTCTTAGAGCTCTCACAGGGGCTGTCAGTATCACCTTCTGATATAAACTGAAATTCTTACTCAAAACTTCCTTGTTTGGATTACTGTGCCAACTGTACCTTATTTCAATTTTTTTTTTTAATTAGAAAAAAATAGGTTCAGTCTCTGAACTGCCTTTTATTTTTGGTTACCTGTTGTGTTTTTTATTTATGTGGTTTTGTATAGCAAATTCAACTGCTGTTTGTGACAAACACACGATTAACAAAATGAAGAATAAAGAATTGTGTCAGCTAGAGAGAGAGAGAGGGAAGATGAAACAAGTACAGGAATACACAGGAGGGAAAAAGAAGCAGCAAGAACATGGTGTTCATCAGCCACAGACCCAAATCAGCTTGGGAAAGAGATCTGGAAATTATATTAACTACTGCTATGAAAGCATCAGGTAAGTGTTCAGTCAAGTGAGCAAATGAAGCTTTGAAAATATGAGAACAGAAACAGAGAACAAAACTGATAGTGATAGACTGTGCTTATTTATAATTTATTTATAATTAGAGTATTTTTATTTTGCACCAATTCTGGGTGCCACCATCTGGACAGTGCCCAGGTGACCTCCCTGTGACAGGAACAGGCAGCTCCTCCTCAAGCAGTTAAAAGACACCACGACTTTGCTCTTTCTGCTTCTGCAAGAAACAGGCATTTTACACACTGCTGGAAGACTTTTCCCCCCTTTCAGTCAGCACAGCTGAACAATAGATAATAACAACCTTCTCCCTTTGTGTGCATGTTCTGCTCTTTCTCAATAGTTAAATTTTTTAAAAAGTACAAAAATGAAACATATTTACCCTCCAGGTGGCTCTTAGTCCTAAACTCATCCCATTATTTTATTTCTACAAGCAATGCAATTTTTTAAAATGATGCCCTGTAGGGTACAGAAGGGGTTTTTATGAAGTCAAAAAAGCCATTGCACAGAGCTGAACAAGGGCAGAACTAAAGTTTCAGCTTGCATTAGTTTAGTTTTAAGCCAGAACCATCCATCTTTTAAGCATATAATCTGATCTCTTCCTCTTTTGAAATATTACAGGTTTCTGAAGAATTGTAGCTGTAAAAAAAAAATAAATATGAGCTGTAACTCACCTGTAGATAAAATAATTTACTTTCCATGCACAAATCAAGGAAACAATGTCTCAAACGAAATTATTTGTTCAATAGCTGAATTCTGACTCATCTCCATAGTGGTAATGGAATTGAACATGCACATTTGAACAATGGATTGACCAAAAATCCTCACATTTTATTTAAACATATATATTAGTGGAAATATCAGAGCTCAGGGGCTTTATCCCATCCTTGCTTTTGCTTCTGCTTCTCCATAGTGCCATTTAATACAAAGAATCCTTGTTCTCACCATAGCTGCCTAAATCCTGGGGTGTTTCTGGAAGTCTTTTTTTTGCAGATTTATCCTGTTTATTTGTTGGTTTGGGTTTGGGTTTTTTCCCCAAATACTTTATATCTCACTGCATTAATCTTCTCCAAGCAGAAGAAGCATCACTTATGGATGATTATCTCAGTGTACATTATTGCAATCTGATCCAGCAGGAGCATGCACTACTTCTTTACTCTGTGTGTTGTTACCAAAAAGTATAAAAAGTATTAAAACTAAAAAAAAAAAAAAGCTCAAATAGTGCAGAAACAGAGATTCCAGAAGTGACAGTGACCCTGCCAAGGCACGGTGCTGGGTGTCCCAAACTTCCATTCAAGGTGTTAAAAGAGAACTGGAATTTTTAGGGTGCTGATGACTGTAAATACACACAAATAATCAAGATAAGAAGTGCACAAAGAATCCTCTCTGCAACGTGCCAGGTACAGGCTCAGGAGGTGCAAGCAGGAAAGCCATGCTGACATTCCACAGCACCAAATATTCCCAGTGTGCTGTAAATCCCGGATTCCAGCTCTTTACATCTCATGTTTAAGCAAATCCTCACTAGAAGGAAGGCTGAAAGTATCCAGGAGCTGGCTTAGTAACTCCAGCACAAGGCAGAGAGCTGAGCTGTCCAGGAGATCCATGAATGGACGAGGGGAGGCTTTTTAAAGGTTATGAAGTCCTTCTTTCTCCCTGTGTCTGAGAACTCTGATTGAAGTGAAAGGAACCTCTGTCCTATTCATTTCAAAGGGGGTTTTGTCAGGAAAAAAGAGCTTGATCAAAGTAGCCAGCAAGCATGCTTAGTGCCTAATGCTCAGAGTTAATGTATCATTCCCATCCATTTCTATTTCCAATTATTCCAAGGGTTTAAGGAACTGGCAGCCTGTGCATTTTCCCCTCGCAGGTCACCCAAACCTATCAGCCAAACCCTGAAATCGAGTATGGAGTAGCTTCCTGGGAGATTGAAAGCTCTGAATGAAAATTATAACAGTTGAAAATGGAATTAAAATCTCAAACCCAACACCAAATAAAACGAAATAAAAGGGCAGCTATGAAAATAGCAGATTCCCCAAATTACAGCAGGAAGGGACAATGATGAAAAGCAGCAGGAAGCTCCCTATTTGAGAGTTTTATATCAAAACTATTTGTGTCAAGAAATAGGTTTAAAATGAAAGGGAATTGTGCTTTGTGTGTGGAGGCTACCACAGGCATCAGGAGCTCTTTAAAGGAACCTGCTGCAGCTGTTTCCTGTGGTATAAAATCTTGGATTCTGACTCAAAAGATAAATCTGCTCTTGACTGGGCTCTTTTACAACCCAACAAGTGAGTTAACAAGAATGCAGATATGAAACCAGAGGAGTTTGGCTTGGAATTATCAAGTAAAAAGCAATGGGCACCTGCAGGAGTGCAGCTCAAACCCACAGAAATCTGGGGTTTTACCAC
Organism: Alethe diademata; assembly: GCA_025584955.1. NCBI lineage: Eukaryota > Metazoa > Chordata > Aves > Passeriformes > Muscicapidae > Alethe > Alethe diademata. Next base: position 35,194,542 of record JANRMJ010000107.1, on the reverse strand, counting down.
CAGGGAAAAGGTAACTTTACAATGTGAAGAAAATAACGATTGTGACTGGAACTAGAGAAGTATTGTTAAAATCAGTGTGTAATAAGGATGGTATTTATGCCCTTTAAATTTGGAAAATAGGAGTAGAGAGATTTGCTCAACTTGTTACTTAAGAAACATAGCCGAGAAAAATCATGAAAACCAAGTTTACAAATGTATGCAAATTTATCCCAAAACCTCACACCTCAGAAGGCAAACACAAGGTAATTATTTTGTTTTCTTTTTTTGGTTTTTTTTTGTTTGTTTTTTTTTTGTTTTAAATCAGTGTTTTGAGGAGCTGAGAGCTCCCCAGCCTGTGTAAAAAATGAAAGCAACCCCCATCCTGCAGCTTAAAATATCACTAAAGTAAGATTCATGGAGCATGGAAAACTGTTTTTATTTTTATTCAGATTTCAGGAGCCAGAGTGAAGGACTTGCCATAAAGGGGACTCTGGAAAACTCTGTCCCAGAAATAAGAAATGTTCCCTTTCCTCCTCAGAGCTCACTAGTTCTGCACATTTCAGCACAAGGGTAGAAGTGGGTAGAACAGTAGTAGTGGTAGGAGTAGAATAATTTTTCAGGCAACTGTAAAATTATAAAATCAGAGAATCCCAGGATGGTTTGGGTTGGAAGGGACCCTAAAGGCCATCTAATTCCAACCTTATTCCATGGGCTTCAACACCTTCCACTAGATAAAAGCAAGAAACTGGGAAATACACCAAGTGTACCCTTTACAAAAATAAAACCCACCTAAAAGCTCCCCAAAAACCCCAATAAACCCCCTCTGACAATTGCTGTCTTCTGGATTAATGGCCTGGATATAACAATTTTTCTTTCTAATTCATAATGGCAACATTTTCCCTGCCCACCTTGCTCTGAGGTTGATGCCATTGCTTTGTGCTGATCTGGAGTGGGAATGTTTAATGTTCCATGCAGAGAAAAACCCCAAAACCCCAAAAATCTCCCCAGCTGGGGTAGAACCATTTCCTGCTGTGCAGAAATAACCCAGGTCTCGCTCCTGGAAGCAATTCCCCTGTCCCAAATTGCTGGTGCCAAGTGGAGTCAGGGGATGTTTCCCTAGAAAGGAAGATTTTTACATTTGTCTGACTGTGATGCAAATCAGAGGGAAGCTTCTTGTCACTTCCCCCATTTTCCTGCAAAATGGGGCTGAAAGCCTTCACAGCAAAACCAGAATCTCTCAGCAACGTTGCATCAAGAAACACAAATATTTGCTGGGCTGCAAGAAGAGTCAAAAGGAAAATGGAAGTGTTTCCTTGGCAGTGAGGAGTGGGGACAATGTTTGCAGTGCTCCCTGCACACGTTTGTAGTAACAAAAGGAAGTTTGGGAGTTATGCAATCAACATGCAGATTTAAAGATGTATTCAAGCTTCACTTTGCTGCACTTCCTTGTCAAAGGGGTTTTTAAGAAAATAGTATAAAAGAAGGCACTTTTACTGTGCAGACATCAGTCACAGCAAAGCTGATGCAGCATTCCGAATTGCCATTCATCCCCCTTCACTGGGATGTGCTGCTCCGGGTACAACCAGATCTTCACGAGCACACCAATGCTCTGAAGGGCTGCTCCAGGACACTCACACCTTTCCAGCAGGAACCCTGGGAGCCCTGCTCAGCTCAGGAATTTCTTCCCAAACAAAGACTGAACGCTCCACAATGCTCCCTGGAAAGAGGGGACAGCTTTGCCCCTTGGCACATCCAGCCACTTCACTCTTGTGCTTTTGGTTAAAAAGCTCAGTGCAAGATGGAGCAGTGAGTTTATTTTAGAAGCTGCAGGAGGACTTTGGAGTGACAGGACACAGGGAATGGCTCCACACTTGCAGAGGGCAGGGACTGGGGAATACTGGGGGGAATTGTTCCCTGTGAGGGTGGGGAGGCCCTGGCACACACTGATTTCCCAGAGAAGCTGTGGCTGCCCCATCCCTGGAATTGTGTGTTCTTGTGTCCCACACCAGAGCATGGACAGAGCAGGAGCTGCTCATAAAATTCCTCTGAATTTACTAAGGAAAAAAGGAAAAAAAGTGGGAACTGGATTGTGGCCACGGGGTGGAGCAGACAGGGCAAGAGGGCACTGGTGAAAGTGAGGGAATGGTGATTCCTTCAAACCATTTCACCTGTGAGCCTTGGGAGCTTGAAAATTAAAAAAATGGATTCCTCAAGGTAGTGACAGGATGAGAGGACAGCATTTTAAACTGTGCCAGGGAGGATTAGGTGGACATGAGGAGGAATTTCTCCACAGAAAGGATGATTGCACATTGGAAGGGGCTGCCCAGGCAGGTTTGGAGCCCCCATCCCTGGAGGTGTTAAGGAAAGACTGGATGTGATGGTGGGGATCAGTCACAGGTTGGACTCAATGATCTCAGAGGTCTTTTCCAATCAAATTGATTGCATGGTTCTGGAATATTTGTGGAATATTTGTGGTTCTCAGGGACTGCAAACACCCAGCTTCCAGAAGGCCAGCTCCTTGGGAAGAGGCAGGATTTATGGGAGAGCCAATGCAGAGAGGAGCAGGAGCAGCTGAAGCTTCAGAAAGAGCTTGAGGCGTCCCCAAACCACCTGGGACCATTTCTGTGGAACCTGCACAGACATCCTATAGGAAAATCAGGGAATGTCACAGGCGTGACGGGAATTTCTAACCCTGAAATCCTAAATAATCCTATGAGATTACAAAAAAGGACTTTTGGCTACTCCAGGAGCAGGGAAAAAATCTTCCAAGACAAAAGAATGGCTGAACTTGGAAATGTTTCTGCAGGTACCTGAGCTGTGTCACTAATTAATCATTCTTGGAAACAAAGGAGAAATAAAGGAGTGGAAAATAATGCCATTATATAATAGGAAAATTGCATCAGAGTTTCAACCTTCAATTGAAAAAAAAGCCAGTTCAATAGGTAGGTTTGCAAGGAGCCCAAATGAATCCATTCCCATTCTCCCCCAAGTATTCAGTGGTTGGTTGTTAATTGATTTCTTTTCCCAATTCTCTTGATTTTAAACACACAGATATTTTGTGAGCTTTTCCTGAAGTTGCAGGTTAATCCTTTTGAGGAAAATGATCCATAAAGCTGGGAGGAGCAGTAATCCCAACCTGTCTGGATTATCCAAACTCCACTTGGAATAAGCAAACATTGACCTCCCATCACCTGGGACACATGAAAATATTCCAGCTGGGGAAGTTGTGGTTCCATGGCCAGCTTTCCTCTCCTGCTGGCACCTCTTTGATACCAGGTTTTGTTCTGTCCATTACCAGCTGGGAAGGGAGCAGGCTCTCCCCATGACAGGACAGCCACAACAAGGAGCTGTGGGTCTGGGCACACCATGGAGTGATGAATTTCCTGAGGAGCATCTGCCATGAGATTGATCATCTATAATTTATTATAACCACCCCCACCTCAGTTCCTGCCCTTCCTTCCAACAGAATTTCACAGCTGTTTTGCTCTAACTATTTACATTGCCTATTTTTTGTTTAGCTTTTAAATTGTAATTTCAGTAAATTCCTGTTATCCTCATTCAGGGAAAAATGGCCCTGTTAATGTAAAGAGCCATGTGGTGTCACTTTAAAAGATTCAGTGCAAATTTGATATTGGCATAGGAATCAAGCAATGTAAAAAAACCTTTGGGAAAGGTCAAGTTGGTGTCAGCAGTGGCAGAGCAGAGGCTGTGGTGACACTGAGCCCTGTGGGTGGTGCTGGCATCACTACATCCAGGGGGAGTTTGTTACTCCAAAGCCTCCCAAAAGCCAACATTTAAAATTAATTCATAAGCAGACTTTAGAAAACAAGTTTAATTTCATGTGTGTCCAGCAATCCCTTTAGTTTTATTGCTGACAACATAAATTCATGTTTTAACTCAGAATTAACAGAATTTTTCATTCTCTAGTTTTGCTTTGACAAGTTTGCAATATAAATCTCATCAATATAAATCTTACGTGCAAACTTTCCCGAATGTATTTTAAAAGTATCTTATTTAAGCAAGTGCTTAATTCGAGCATGACATGTGATTTGCCAAACAGACTTATGACTAAGGCAACACAGAGTGAGTTCAGTAGGACCAAAATTTGCTCCAGTGTGATTCATCAGTGAGCAAGAGTGATTCTATCTGGAGTTTTAATCTAAGCACAGATTTGAATAATGACCTGAATTTTTTGGAAGAGCAGCTAGCTAAGCAAGAAAAGGGGGAAAAAAAATCTGTAAAGAATTCTGGGCTTGATATCACCACCTATTTTCAGCTGTATGAGTCAGTGAGCCATCACATGGATTTGCACAGAAATATCAAAGCAAATCCCACTTCAAACCCACACCACTTCCCAATATATCCCCTCACTCATCGATCCCAGCAAACCAGGGAGCGTCTGTTTGTCTGAAATCAAAGAGAGCAGGGCTGCAGGAACAATGAACTTCCCTAAAACAAAGCTCCTCATTTTCTCTGAAACTCCTGCCCAGGCTGATTTACTGAGAAGAAACAGGCAGCCCAAAAGTGCCACTTGCTGAGCTCCATCAGCAGAGCCTTTCCCACAGAGACCCAGGGAGGGAAATTGTTTTGCAAAATTGCAAAAAAAAAAAGTCTAAACAGACAGAGATGGCAACGTGTGCAAATATTCTTTAAGAACAATGATTGAGAGAGCTGCAGCTGCCATGCAAGACGTGGAATCTGACACATTTCTTCAATATTAGGAGCTTATTGGGATACAAATGTGAGCTGCCTCTGGATCCAGGGGAGGAACATCACTTGCAGTGGTTCATATTATGAGACATGAAGGCAATTACTTGCTCCAAGAAAACATAACTCAGTCTGTTACAGAAGAGTTCTGCTAAGTCCCATCCCAGCAGAAGATGAAGCTTTGACAGACTTCCATTTTTTTTCAGAATGTTCTATAATGTTTAGCAAGTTGCTGCCAGATGTGAGGTCCTCTGGAAATTAGAAGAGGGATTTAGGCAATATTTTAATTGTGATATTCAGAACTGCAACATTTGCATGCTGGAAGATGAAAAAACCAGATAGTTCTGTACTTTTATTTCTTTTATTGACCAGAAAATCCTCCATGGCTTTGTAAATCCTACCACCTTAGGACATCCTACTCTTCTCCAATAGTTTATAAACCCCTGTAAGTGAAGATTTTTAGGATCTCCCACTATAAAGAGGATTTAGCTGTGAATTAACAAGTAAACAAAGAGGAGAAATGGAAAATGACACTGGGTTGCCTTGTTAGTTGACAAGGTGGGGATCAGTCCCAGGCTGGACTCAATTTTGGAGATCTCCAACCTCAATGATCCTGGATTCTGTCATTCTTCCTTGCACAAGCTGAGTGTAATCTTTTGCTGGGAGTTCTTCAGTGCCAGATGGACCAGAACCAGTGTTTATGGAACGTTCAAACACATGGAGAAATTCCTGCTGTGGGGGAAGCAGTGCAGGAAAGCTCCCGTTGGGAATGGGCTGGATGGCAGAGTGGGACCTGAAATCCCATCCCATTCCCAGCCCTGCCATGGGGACACCTCCCACGACCCCAGGTGCCTCCAAGCCCTGTCCAACCTGGCCTGGAACACTTCCAGGGATCCAGGGGCAGCCACAGCTTCTCTAGCCATGGATCAGGGCTCTGTGGCGTGGAGATTTCAGAATAAAAAGGGACTCAAAGCCCTCAAAAGATGGGAAATGTGAGGAAATATCCCAGGACAAAACAGACCATGCCACACAGGTTGTTTAGGAAGCAGCTGGAGCTGCTGCTTGCAGAAGTTCTCCTGCAAATCCATTGCTCTGACTTCCATGGCAAAGTCCCACCCTCAGAGAGGGGCACAATCCTGCAGGAGCTGGAAAGGATGGCACAGGGAAGTCAGAGCCATCCAGCCATTCCTCCACAGGGCACAAACCCTGATGTGTCTTCTTGTGCAGCAGCATTCATTTGATCTTATTTTCTTTTATATCAATGTTTTTTATTTTGAAATCCAGTGCCACATACTAATTCTACTTCTTTAATATAAACATTGTGAAAATAAAATCTTGACTGGAAACAACATCTACATACTTCACTTGATTCCAACAGCAGCACAAGCTCCAGGTATGGCTCAGATGATCTAAAGGTTTTAGGAGGGAAACAGCCACGTCTTGCTGAGACTACTGAGAAATGCAACTCCTCCTCCTCAAACACCAGGGGTAACAAATCCCCCAATGCCCAAATAACCAAAGATTGGAGAAACAATCATAGGGAGAGGAGAGGAGTGTGCTCTGATGGAAGGAAGGCTGGAGAGGGATGTGATTGCTGGCTGGAGAGGGAGCAGTGATCACACATCCAGAGGGAGAGGCTGAACAACTCTCAGAGCAGATGAAAACCAGCGCTGAGGGTGGAAATCAGGAGACAATTGCTGCTGTGGGGTGATATCCTAATCAGAACAACAGGAGGAAAAGTCAAATGTGCTCTGATGGAGCTTAAAAACTTCCAAGGATTATTCAATGCTCTGCTTGGTGGCACTGGCTGAGGCTTCCCCACAGGCAGAGCCCTTGCACCGCTATTTTGGGGCTGGAATTTTTGGGTTTAAGCAAAACATTTCAGCATTTAACAGTTTAGCCTCAGTGATGCAGAAAACAAGCAGGGTCTACTCCTGACACTGGAGAAATTGGGAAAAGCAGAGCAGTGAGATTGAAGGGAAAAATAAATCTCCAAAGTCTTTGGAAGGCTTTGTGGAATGGCAATCCAGTTTTCATGGACCATTTAAGCCCTGACCCAGACGTGTGAGCAGGGAACTGTGGCAAGAGTCCTCGCCAGGGTGGGTGGGAGCAGAGTAAATTTAGCTGGGTTTGTTTGGAGACCAGGCTGTGCTTCTCACACTGTGCTGAGGAGATGCTCCAGAAAAGGTTCCAAACACCCCCGTGCTCCTGAACTCTCCCAGAAGCTGAATAGGTGCAATTGTCTGCAGGGCTGAAGGAAGAGTTCTCTCGGATTTCAAACAAAAAGGAGATCGTGCAACTGGAGCTAAAAGCAGCAATTTCTGAGACAAGAAAACTTTCAATTCATGGTTATTTACCTGATATCATGAGTCTTGATGCCCTTCTGCAGCACCAGCAGCAGCTGATTGAAAACAACCTTGCTTTTAAACTTTCCTTTGAAACTTTGAGCCATTTTACTTTCTTTAGTTCCAGAAACAAGTAGAAGAAAACATGAGCTTCTGCCTTACCAGGGCTTGGTTTTATTGAAGAAAGTAGTAGTAATAAACTTCTTTGAGGATGAAGAGTTAGAAATTAGGAGGTCTCTGAGGGAAATTTTTAAGAAGCCTCATTCCATCTTTCAAGGATCATTAAAAAAACCCATGAACCACTGCATGGACCTGATAACTGAAGGCCATCTAATTAATATGAGCCCTGTAACATGTCATTAATCCCATTTGGGAAGACACTGAATGTTGTTCATTCAGATCAGCTGAATGGTGCCCCAAAGCTGCACTCAGGGAGCCCCCCTGATGTCTGGATGAAGGGATAACCCTGCCTTCCCTGGCTATGGGAGCACAAACCCACCTTTCCTTCTCCCCCTTTCCCAGGGTGGGAATGGTCCCTCCTTGGCCTCACAATGAGGAGTCTCCTTGCTCTGACCAGCTCATGGAACAAGAACATTTGCTCTTCTGAAAACACCTGACATCTCTGAGATGTTCATCTCCTGAAAGTTTTAGGATCCAAATCAATAACCTATTCCACTTTCATTCAGTAAGTAATTGTGCTCATTTTGCTGCTGGTCCAATGATCCTCGTGATACACTTCACTCACTCTTGCTGTTTAATCCATGATTTTATGAGATACTTCAGTCATCCTTATCAGGCAGTTAATAAGAGGATCCCTATCAATAGCTAATGGCACCATCTTCCTCTGGAAACTAATGAATGGAAGTGCAGCATTCCTGTCCTTTGGAATGTGGCTCAGCTCCAACTCTGGCTAACAAAGCATGAGAAATCATTACAAAATATGCAGAGGTGCTTTGGGGTTTGTTAGGAAATGTCCTTTGGATGTTTAGGAATTGCTTAATATTCAATTCTCTTTTAGCAAATGAAACTCTTTCAGCCTCAGGTCTGGAAGGTGTTTTTAATCTCCCACAGTGTTCCACAGAGCCTGACCTTAAATGCACAGAGAGTTTTCACTGGGCTGAGGCCATGGCAGGAACACTCCCACTGTCCCAGGCTGCTCCAAACCCCATCCAGCCTGGCCTGGGATGCTTCCAGGGATCCAGGGGCAGCCACAGCTGCTCTGGGTACCTGTGCCAGCCAGGAATTCCTCCCCAAAATCCCACCTGCTCCTCAGTCTGAAGCCACTCCCTGTGTCCCCTCCATCCCTTCCTGTGACAGCAGGATGCAGAGCAGGCACAGCACAGAGAGCTCCGTTCGGGGCACAGCCGTGATAACATCTTGTTGTACACATTCCATAATTAATTTTAATTTACTTAATTAAGAATCGAGTCTTTGGGGAAGGAAGATGAGAAAGTTCCTTCATAAACTGACAATGGGCAATTGTTCCCAGCTTCTTATCCTGGAGGCACGGGGGATAATGGGAGCTATAGAAATCCTTGGACAGATTGATTGTATGGATGTGATAGGAATCCCCCAGCACTTGCAGGGTAATGGGCACCTCCTCTCTCTTCCCTCACCATTCCCCATCTTCCCAAGGAATTCAACTCGGGTTCAAAACACAGAAAAATCAAAATTTCTCCACAAAAGCCGATTTTCATTTGAAGACTCACGGCTTGGGATGTTCCTGAAGTGGGCATGGATTTAAGCCTTGCCAGAAAAACCAAGCAAACATTAAATCAGCGGACGACAGAAGTGGGGGAAATGATGTTAATAAAATCTAAACGTGGAAATTCCCAATATTTTCCCTGGCATCCATAAAAATAAAATGATAGAAATCCGACAGATGTAGCATCATGTGGAGCTGCTTAATGGCAACGCTCAGCCTTGCAAAAAAAGATTTACAACCACAGTCACTACTAAAAGTTGACATTTGCATTGAATAATTCATCATTTGCTGCTTGCTGGGCTTTGTTGCCTTTCCTTTATTCCTCAGTGATATCAGCTCTGCTCTCAGCGAAGCCAATCAGTTCCAGCAGATGCAGATATTCAGTTGGAACTCCCAAAGCTCGACTCTGTTTTTAGCTAAACCCAGCTTAAATCTGCCCTGGTGAGGACTCCTTGCTGTCACAGATTTGATTTGCACCATTACCAGGCTTCAGCCTAATTCCCCCACAAGCATCCCAAGTATTTGAACAAGGATCACATGTGCCTTGGACATGTGTTCCTCTGCCTCAGTTAGGACAAACCCCTTCCTCCTCACTCTTTGTACGGATGCAGCTGAGGACACTCCTGATCCCGGGATAAAAGGTGTTGGGAGCCACACCTGGACCCAACATCTGGACAGAAACTTGTCAGAGTGGCTGCTAAAACAAGACCTTATGGGCAATTCTATAAAAGTCATTGTCCCCTTGCTGGTTTTAGGGTGGCAAAAACCACACTTGTACTCCCATCAATCTAACATTTGTCCACATTTTTAAAACATATTTTAAAAATTTATATCATATTTATTTATTATCTAACACTTTGTTCTCTATTTTGTATCATTATAACCAAGTTATAAATGACAAAGGTTTATTCCTTCCCAATACCCCATGTGTTATCTCCTGTTTGTTATTTTGGTTCATAAAACTCTAAAGGCCAAGTCTGGGAACTACAGATTCTCCTTTTGGTCCCAATTAAACAAATGAGGGGAAGGAGGAGAAGGAGAAAGGAGAAGGAGAAGGAGAAGGAGAAGGAGAAGGAGAAGGAGAAGGAGA
>JANRMJ010000107.1:35142361-35165104 GCA_025584955.1 Alethe diademata | reverse complement strand
TTTAACCCTTTGCTTTATGTTTGTCTCCTATTGTCTTTTTATTAAACCTTTTAATCCTCCCAAGACAGCGAACCATGTTTTGCACACTGAGGAATAAAAGTAGAACGTGATTCAAACTTCTTACAAGAACAATCACGTTTTCTCAGCGAACGAGCTGCAACAACACAAAGGAAAAAAAAATGAAGATAAAAATAAAATCTGAAATTGTCCCCCCCAAGGTTGAATTTCCCGCACTCACCGAGCAGGCCCGAGCCCAGCAGAGGGTTCAGCAGCTGCGGCACCACGGAGTTGTTGGTGAGCTTGGGCGGCCCCGGCGCGGCGGCGGCGCTGGAGATGTTGAGCAGCGTCTCTGCCATGGACACCGACACCGAGAGCGCGGCCACCGCCGCCGACGTGGTGGTGGTGGTGGCGGTGGCCTGCGAGGAGGTGGCGATGGCCACCTCGGGGGGGCCGCCCGAGCCCAGCACGCCCCCCAGCAGCTGCGGGTTGAGGGCCACGAGCGCCGGGGCGGCGGGGGCGGCGGGCAGCAGCAGCGGGTTGGAGGAGTCGGAGCCCGCGAAGGCGGGCAGGGGGGCGGGCAGCAGCGGCTCGGGGGGCTCGGGGGGGTTCTGCTGCTGCAGCAGCTCCGAGATGGTGACGTTGAAGGATGGCACGGGGAGCATGGCGGCTGCCTGGGCCTGGTTCTGCAGCAGCGCTGCCAGCAGCTGGAAGTGCACGGGCTGCAGCACCTGCCCGTCCACGTCGCCGGAGAGGAACGCTAAAGCAGCGCTGACATTCGGGTTCAGAAAACCTAAAGGGTTGAGGTTCACCTCAGACTTGCCTTCTCCTGCTGAAGGCTGGAGGATGTTTAAGAGATTCTGGTTGAGGAGATGCTGCTGATTCACCGGCAGGGAGAGAGGCAGGGAGCTGAGGAGGTTCTGGTTCAGAGGATGCGGCAGGTTGTTGTTTGAAGAGCTGTTCTGCGGGAAGTGGAGCGAGTGCTCGTGGCCAGCGAAGGGGAACTCGCCCCCCATGGGCAGCTGGCCCTGCTGCAGAGGGGTCCCAGCTGCAGTGGTGACAATGACACCGTCCTGGAGCACAGATGTGGTCTTGGTGATGGCAGCTTGGCTGGTGCCAGCGATGGCTATCGACGCCGACGGGCCCAAAGCCCCTGGAATGGGAAAAGCAGGAATATGAACAGTGCTGCCTGCTGGGAGACACCCCCAGGACACACAGCACAGGGAAAAAGGGGCTGGGAATCCACTCTGGAGTGCCTGAAAAACAGGAATGGATCTGCCATGAGATGCTCCAGGCACTCTGTGCCACATCCCCCTGGACATCATGGCACTGTGCACCTGTACTCCCTTTAAGTTCTTGGAGAGGGGTTATAACAGCATTTAATTCACATATAACCACAGATTTTCAACAGCACAAACCCAAAACCAGCCTTGCCTTAATGGAGTTAGTCATGGACCAGGCTGGAATTAACCACCAGGAATGATGTGGGTGAAAGACTGAGTCTGTGATCCACTTCCAGTTTTAATTCATCCACTGGTGGGGTTTTGGATTTTAGATTTTTATTATTTATGGCATTGTTTTGGAGTCCTGAGTTTAAAAAACACATAGTATGATGAGACTGTTCCAGGTCAGCAGGAATTCACAATTTGTAAAGGAAAAATGTAAATTGGGGTGGTCTAAAATCCATCACTTGGGAGGAAAAGAAAAGGCAACTGGGTAAATTGAACACAAGAAGGCTACAAAGAAAGGGCAAAAATGTTTTTTGGGTATCTTTATACCCCTTTAGCAAAGCTGAAATGGAAATTATTATTATTATTATTTTACTTAAGGTTGTTTTGAATTGACAGTGGTCACTCATACAGCTCTTAGGATGAGAGACTGAAAGGCATCAATGATCACAAAATATCAATTCCCATTTTTCTGAACAAATATTCTTTAAAAAGGGATTTGCCAGCACACCCAACTGAAAAGAACTGAGCCAAACCTTTACACCATTTTAAACAAAAATTACCATTTTTAAAGTGCTGTAATGTTGTGACAACTCCCAAAGGTACAAAATGAACACAGAACATTTTGCACTGCCCTGAACTCAAGAGAAGAAATCTCACCCCTCTCTCCCAGGGCCATTATCACGTTTCAGAGCAGAAATTAAATAATAAAGTAACAAAAGGTGAGGTGAGAGCAAAGTGCAATTGTAGAGCAGAGGAAATCCTACCCTGGGTGAGTGGGTCAAAAACCTTCTTGTTCATAAGAAGCAAATTGTATTTGTTTATTTTTAAAAATAAAATCAGTGTTTAGAACTAATGCCTCAAGGATTTTAAAACTAGGGGAAGTCTCAAAGACCAACCTACAGATTTAAGGAATTCCCAATGGAAGAATCAGCTGTACCACTCCCCCTTGGATGTGTCAAGGAGCACATGGAGAAATTTTTAATTCAGGCATGAGGAAATTATTCTGGAGAGCTCCCCTGAATATTAAATCTAATTTGGGTATTTTCCAGTGGACCTCATCTCTGTTTGTAATTTATTCCTGCTCCTGTTTTCCATTCTGCTCAGGTAAGTGACTTCATGGAAGAGGATTTGCTGTGCAACAAATCTCAAAGTTGGAAAACTGGGGCCAAGTTCTGGGGAGAAATGGCTCTGTTTTCTCACCCCCAGCTTCTGAGAGCTTCAAAGTGCATTCACCACCTTTCTCCAGGTTAATTAAGTATTTAATTAATTAAATACTTTTTTTTCCTGAGGAAAAAAAAGTCTTGATGGATACTGAGTAGGAGGCAGAAAATGTGTTCTTATTTCAACCCAGACTGGAGAAGTTGGGGTCAGAGAGGAAAACAAAATATTCAAATAAACAAATAAATATTCCCTCCCAGCATCTGTCCAACGTGCACAGCAGGAACTGGGCTGGAAAACTCCTGCACTGGTGGATTTACAGAATCTACAGCTGCAGCTGGGGACAAATCTCTGGGGCACCAGAGATCAAAATACCATCCCAAGGAATCAATATTCCAAGTGAGGACATTCATGCAAAGTAACTTTCACTGGAATATGGAGCTCTGAGAGCCCAGACCCAGACTGGCCCCAGACCAAAGAACAGAATGATGACAACATCACCAAAACCCCAAAATTGCAAAACCTCCAAATCCCCAAAACTCCAAAACTCCCCCACCCAAAGGTTTTCTGTGACCACTCCCAGGCTCCATGACGACACTTGGGAGGTTCTGGATGAGAAATACAAACAGGAGTTGAACACCAAAAGGAAATCCCAACTTTAATTCCCAGTCCCACAGAAAATGTGATATTTTGGATCCAGGGAACCCAAGCATGTGTGAGCTCAGTAGTGAACAGTCCTTACTAATCAGAATGAAAAAAGATGAAGAGTCAGACTAAAAGCCATTAAAGCCCAGGCCAACCCCAGCTCCTGCAGCCACAGACTCTGCCAAAGCTTCTTCTTCCACTTGTTGAGAAAAATGAACCCTTTGCAATGCAGTGAAAAGAAGAAAAATCCAGAATGCAGAAAAAGCAGAGCTGTTGTTCTCTTAGAGGGTCAAAGAAATGCTTTGGGAGCAAATAAATAGCACATAAAATTTTTTAAATGATTACTGAATTTATTTATGAGCATTTTTAATTCCACTTTCTTTTCAGAGCAGGTTCATTTTCCTGTGTGGATTTTAGCTGTGTTTCTTTTTTTAAAGAACTGCTCGACCGATGTTCTTAAGCAGAAACAATAAAATAAATGGATATTATGGAATCAGTTTGTGTTCAAGAAGATTCACTTAAAATAAAGAATCAGAGTGGAAGATATTCATCATTAATATCTCAGAACTGTTCTTCCTAACCATAGGTGTATTTTCCAAAAGGATTGCACTTGGAGTGGATTAATTAGAAAAGAATATTTCAAGTGCTATTTTACAACTCTTTTCCCTGTGAGAAACTCTCCATTACACATCCCAGTATTTAAATAGTCTCAAAAACAAAGTGTTGGAATTTGTGGAAAAAAAAAATCACTAAAATAGGTGTGTGAAGCACTGAGAAAAGTGAAAGTGCAGAACTTGCTCTTTAGCCATTAACACCCAAAACCTTTTCAGAACTGAGCACAAATAAATGGTATAAATTCCACTTTCTCAGTTCTTGCTTCTCAGAGAATCCCAGAATGGGCTGGGAAATTAAATCCCATCCTGCCATGGGCAGGGACACCTTCTACCATCCCAGGATGCTGCAAGCCCTGGCCTGGGACACTGCCAGGGATGGGGCAGCCATGCAGCAACCTGTGCCAGGGCTTGCCCACCCTCCCACCAGGAATTCCTTCCCAAAATCCCACCCATCCTGCCCTGGCAGGCTGAAGCCATTCCCTCTGTCCTGTCCTTTCAGGAATTCCTTCCCAAAATCCTACCCATCCTGCCCTGGCAGGCTGAAGCCATTCCCTCTGTCCTGTCCCTCCAGCTCCTTGTAAATAATCTCTGCATATCCATTAAAACCACAGCTTTGTTAGACTTGGCTGCTTTTCTAATTTTGAACCTTTCAAGTTCAAAAATGGAATCTCCCATTTCTCTCCTTGGTCATCCTCACTCAGCTCTCACCACCTGCACCCTGCAGCTCAGGCAGAAGAAATCTGCAGGATCCTCTCCAAACCCCAGTGTGAGTGGGGAGAGCTGGCCCTGAGAGCAGCTCAGAAGATCACTCAGATATTTTAATTACTGCCCCAGTCAGAGGGGTTGTGACACCTCAGCCACCAAGGGGTCACCCAGAGCTGCTGCCACAGTGAAAACTGGAATTAATCACAAATTAGAGAGAAAACCTCTGAGTTTGCATTAATGGGGAGATTGTTCAATTAGTGATTTGCAGAGCCTTCAGTTCCCAGGGAAACTGCTGATGGAAAACACAGAGTCCCTAAATCCCCAGACAATGAGTTCCTGCTGCAACTCCCTTTTCCACCCCTTACCTGCACACTTGGAACCAGGAGTTACACATTTTGACAATTATATTCCCCCTTTTCTTCCTGGAATGGAAAACATTTAAGATCCTTATCTGGTACCTCCTTTATTACACTGCCTCCAATCCCAAAGAAACCAGAATTCAGCAGTTAAGCACAAACTTCTGTCACTCCTTATGGAGATCCTGCAGTGCCCTGAGGCAGCACAGGAATCACCAAAAAGGGGACAATAAATCAAATATCCCCATCAGAACCAGCTCAAATCCTGACCTGCCCTTGTATGCAGCACTCCATGGCCATGGAATGTGCTCTGCTGGGAAATATTCACCTGCCTGCCCAGAATTCCTGCGCACCACACTCCATGATCCCAGGGTTTGTTTTTTTTTACAACAAAGCTGAAATCTTGGCCCCTAGATTTTCAGGAGAAGGGCAAAAAGCCCAGAACTATTTATGGCACAACAGAAATCCATAAAATTAGGCTTTTAAAATTTCAATAAAATTAGTCTTTTTAAAATTTAATAAAATCGGGCTCTTTTCTTTAAATTTAATTTTTAGAATTTAATACCTGCCTGAATTTCTTGGCTCTTCTCCCTGCCCATCTCCAGTGATTTCTGGGTTGAAAATGACTTGGAGGAAACTGTTGTGATGTGCTCAGCTGTCAGCAGAAAGCAGAGCAGTGTTTGAGCAGAAAACTGTCAAGACAACAGCACACGAGTGCAGGAGCAGGAATTGAGGATTTTCTCACTTGCTCTCCTCTCTCCCCACTCACAGCTGTGGCAGATGCATTGCAAATGAAGGAAAACACTCGACTGTGAATTTGGGAAGCTAAAAATTCAATAAAAAGCATGATTTCCTCCAATAATCCTCCCTCTAGCAAGGGCTGGAGCTGCCCACTGGTTCCACTTTCAGAGCTAAATATGTGTGGGAAATCCCACAGAATTAATTCCGTTTTTTCTCCATAATAATATCTTTAATAAGACTCATAGTTCTACATTAATTTGTTATTATTTTTTTACAACCCTCCTGGCTTTTATCAATATAAAATCCTAGAAAATTGCATGGCAGTTAAAACACCAACCAGGTAAGGGCCTGGTTAATTGAAAGATGTCAATTGTTGGCAAATTCAAATCTGAAGAGGTAAAACAACACCAGAAAACCCCAAGCTGTGTCCAAGCAAGCACTGAACATTTTCCTTATTCTTCAGAGTTCTTACCTGAATAGAAAAAAAAAAAAAAATCACTTTCCTCTCTCCAAAACAGGGAAGGGAAACAAGGGAAACAATTATTCTAAATAATAATTAGTAATTATTTAGAAATAAGAATGGGAAAAAAACCTTGGAAATTTAAGTAACACTGATCCCTTTTAATCTCTCCCAAGCAGGGAAAAGTCCCTGTGGATGTTTCTATGAACCTCAAATCAATGGGATATTTAAATTTACTTTATTAGAAGGTTCTTGCCATCCTGTCTAGGAGTGATTCCAGCTTAATAAGAAATTTTTTCTCGGACACAACAAATCCCAAAAAGTTGTCAGATATTCTTCTGACCCTGGAGTCCAAAAAGTTCTTCTGATTTTGTGATTCTAAAATATATATAAAGTAATTTTGGGAAGCAAATCCAGACTTCTTTGGTGTAATTTTTGTTTTCAACAGTTTGCACTGAGGTGATTAAATCAAAGCCTCCTAAACCTCTTCTTTTGGGGGTTTTGTTTTCCAAAGCCATGTTCCATTTCCAATTTCCCAAACAAATTCCTCTCCTCACCCTCAGTGATTGGTGTTGTGCTCCTCCCTGTTTAATTATATTTTACTATTTCTTTTCTGTGCATTTCTCCAGGAAAAAATCCCGTTCCAGGACCCTTTTTTTTTTTTTTTTTTGCCAAATCTGCCTATTTTTTGTCACTTCTTAACTTCTAGGCCCAGAATTTCTCCTATAATATAATGTTAATATTTGACACCACTGATCCTCTTTAATTGCTGTGGTTACTGAGGCTCCCTTAATTTCCCTTATCAGCAGCCCAGAGCTTTTATTCCCAGATATTTTCACTCATTTCCATCCATCCCATTATTTATGGACGTTGCTTTCTTAGCAGGATTTGGATGTTGGATGTTCAACACTCAAACACAGATTTTCTACCCTGTGAACCACATGTTAACAGCAAGAAAAAGGTAAATAAATAAAATAAAACAAAATAAAATAAATAAAAAACTACAATCAATGCAGTTCCATCCTAGAAAAAGAACAAATTCCACCACACACGCCCTGAAAATTACCTGGGAATTAAAGATATTATCTGTGGAAGAAGAAAACAAGAGCTGGAATAACAAAACTTGGTCCATGTGGTTAAAATATAATTAAAAGCTTAGGCAATAACCAGCTAATTGTGGGGATTCACAGGATTTTTTTCTCTCAGGAGCTATTTCTGAGGAGTAGCTGTTCTGAATTGCTGGCACAGACACAGAAAACAGATTTAGCAATTAAAATACTTCAAAACACAGGGGAAAAAACAAGCCACAAACTGAAATATGAACATGAGAGGTTCCTTTTACATCTTCCTCAGCTGAACTGCTCTGGAAAATTCAGTGTACAGGGGCTTTCACCACCTCCATCCCCAAAACCAACAGAGAAATCCCAATATTCCTCTTCCCAGTTTTGTTACAGAGCTGGATGCAGGATGGCAACTCACTTTTATTAAAAAAAAAAAAATAATTATTGTTCATACAAAACACTCAACATTTCACATGAGCTTCATGGAAAGAACATTTCCATTCTGCTGGAAATCCAGAATTCCCATTTCTGGAGCTTCACAACATCTGGATTAAACCTCACCCCTGAGCTCTGAGCTGCTGTGAGGGCTCAGCCAGAGCTCAGTGAAAGTCCAGGCAGAGTTTTAGGGAATAACACAAAGATAACACAACCTGAGACTTCACTCTAGATAAAAAAACATTCTCCAGGCTTCACCATGGATATTCAATAAATAATTAAATGCAGCCTGTGCATCCTGCAAGCACCAAACTAAAGGAACAACTCCTTCAGCAGCAGAGAATGGAACATTCCCCAACTTTCCAGCTTTTGCCTACAGAGAATTACCTTTTCTCTTTTAGATAAGGAAAGAAGTGTCACTTGAGGCTTTGTAATCCTATAGCTTTGTAATTCTAAGCCAGAGCAGAGTCCCCAGGTGGGGATATCCCCTATTCCTGTCCCTACAGGGATGAGAACCAAGCTGGCTGTTGATGCTGGAACCTTCCTTCAGGGTTTGACTCATTTGCTCTGTTGCATTTGTATTTTTTGGGGGAAATGCAGCTTGGAGCTGAGTGGAATTACAAACACAGGTCTGATTAAACAGGAACTTTTGGGAGGGGTGGAAACCCCAGGGCAGGTGGGAACCAAGGGGTTCCTGCCCCAGGGGTTGTGTCCTGTGCTCTGTGGGACAGGGAAGTGAATTCCCAAGGCAATGCCAGACCTTTGTTCCCTGCAGAGAGAGCAAAGTCTCAGAAGCTGCATCAGGAAATGCCCCTGTGTCACCATGACAAGGCAAAAGAGCCCAGCAAGGACTGAGAGCTTGTGGTGACCACTCCAGGCAAGGAAAAATAAAACTTTTTCATCCCTGGGATGGGGAGAAACCCTTAAGAGTCATCAGGAAGTGACCAGAGTAATAGCAGAACAGTATTTGACTGTAATTCAGCTTTCCTAGAATTCCATTCCATTTTAAAGGAGGAAGCTGAGAATGCAGAGCAGATTGGGTTAGGGAGAGGCCACTTGAACATTTTGGTGAGACCTGGGTTTTCATCCCACTTCAGAAATTTACACCACTACCATCTTCTAATACTTTGTTCAACCAGTAATAGTCAATATAATTCCCATTTTTGAGTTGATTCATTTCTCTCTTTAAACCTCCCAAAGATGACAAAAGCAGCAAACCCATTTCCTCTCCAGATCTTCCCTGATGGACCAGAAAATCTCTCCCTACACTCCTCCAACTGTTTGTTCAACCATTTAATCACCACCTTAGTAAAATTACCTCAATAAAAGCAAACACAGGCTTGGCATTCCCTCCTGCTGGCCCTGAAAAGGTTATTTTGTACATTTTTGTACATTTTTGTACATTTTGGTACTTCCAGAATCTGCTCCAGTCTCTGACACCACCTCTCTTAACTCCAGCAGGAAAGAACTCTTGGATCACCTGGACCAGGTGAGCCACAACCTTCTGGGCTTGGCTCCAAAAAAACTCCAATTTATTTGGAGAAGTGACAGAAGAGGTGTAGGAATGTCCAGAAGTGAATGGATAATCATGGAGAGTGTGTGCAAGTTAGCAGAAGCAAGAGTTGTCACAGGAAGCACGCCAGGATGGTTTTGTCCAGAAAAAGGGAGGAATGTTTTAGTTTACCACCGTTTTTCTTTTTCTTTTCTGTTTTATTTTTGAGTATGTGGCTTTCAGGTGCACTTCTCACCGGGCTAAACCCAAGTTTAACAAGAAACATTTAAACCATCCCCCACCACGGATTTCCAAGGATGGAGAAGCCCACGTACCTGCTTCAGGGCTGCTCTGGCTGCAGCTGCTGCCCATGCTGCTGGGGATCCCGGGCGTGGAGGGTGCCTGGAGCCTGGCCTGGCCTGGGCTGCCGTGGAAGGAGCTCCCCAAGGCCATTCCTGCCTGGGGGAGCATCCCACAGCCCCCGCTGGCCTGCATCTGGCTGAGCAGCCCCGCCAGGTGGTTGGCGGGGGCCGGGCCGGCGCCGAAGCCGGGGCTGGGGCTGGGGCTGGGGTTGGGGTTGGGGTTGGGGCAGGGCAGCCCCTCCCCACGCAGGGGCAGCCCCGGGGCCAGCACGCTGCCAGGGCCCAGCGGGGGCTCTGCCAGCTGCAGCGGGGCGCCGGGGCAGGGCAGGGCGCCGCTGGAGCCCCCGCAGCCCGAGGAACTATTGCTGCTGCCGTGGGAGCTCTGGCAGCTCATGGACTGCAGGAGCTGCGACATGGAGCTGATGGGGAAGGAGCTCTGACTTGGCTTTCTTATCAAATCAGAGCCAGCTTTGGGAAGCCCAGAGCTGTCCAGCTGAGACTGCCTCAGCAAGCTCAGCACCGTGGTGGTCGGCTGCTTCCTTTTCCTCAGAGGATCCTTTTGCTGAGACATCAGTTTATCTCTCAGTGCTGCCCGGCCGCTCTGCCCCTCCGTGGTGGGGAGGAGCACGTTGGCAGCAGGAGGGAACATGGGATTTAAAGTGCTGTGTCCTTCGGTGCTGCCGCCGCTGGCAACAGGTCCAGAATTGCTACTGCTGCTGTTGTTGTTACCAGCAAGTTTATTTTGATTTGCTAGCTGTGCTTTGGCTGCTGCTGAGAGTAAACTGCTCGCTGGAAAAGAGGCAGCGTTGTGCTGGTTCAAGATCTGATTTAAAGGCATTCCCAGCAAACCAGGCTGACTCTTCAAGGAACCGCTTCCAGCCGATGCAGCGGGAAAAACTGCATTGTTGGGAGGATTTAATACATTACTCATTCCAGCAATTAACGGGTTAGGGATGTCCTTGTACTGAGTAAGTCCATCGTGCTTGGTGGAAGGGCTGGATGGCATGGATGGCCTCGGTGACCCTATGGTCGACCTCGGGGACCTGGGAGGGACTTTGATGCCACTGCAGGACGCCTGTGGCCCCACCGGAGGCAGCAGGAAGTTGCCGTGATCGGAGGAGGTGGAAGAAGAGCGCGATCTTTGGGGAGAAGCCTCGATGCGGGCCATGGCGGGGGCCAGCATGTGAACGGGGGACGTCACCGGCGACGGGGACAGCGAGGTGGAGGCCGAGTGCTGGACCCGCTGGAGGTGAGCGCCATGGTTGACGTGGGCGGGCTTGACGGTGGGCAGGGGCAGGTTGCTGGGCAGGGGCACCACGGCGGGGGGCATGCTTACATTCATCACGGGTACCTGAGAGTGGGCACTGGAGTGGAAGGCGGTGGGGTTGATGATGACGGGGTTCTGGTTGGCCGGTTTGCTGGGAATGGGGTCCAGGATGCCAAGCGGATCCTTCTCGGATGGCAATGGCTTTTTCTGAAGGGCGCACGAAGGGGGCGGAGGAGGCGGGGGCGGGCCTTGGGGGGGTTTATGGTGGAACATTGCTCGTGGTATTTCCATACCGGCTGAAAAGTTACACAGGGGTTTTTTCATGACTGGGCTCTTGGTGGTCAGGGTGGGGGACAGAGGTATATTAGTCCTTCCAGCCATTGCACAGGACGACTGTATGGGAGAGCCATGGAGCATGACTGACGGCGGGGACAGAGGCGTCCTGCTTATGTGGATCGGGCTGGAGTTGGGCGCTCCGTGGAAAGCGGGATTGCCCCTCGTGAAGACGTCGGGGCTGCCCAGAGGGTCAGTCCTGGGGGAGATGGAGCCGTCCCCGTAGATCTGGGAGCCCGAGGAGGCCGGGCTGGGCATCCCCCCGTGGCTGCCGCGGTACGGAGACTTCTGGCCCAGCTCGCTGCTCCCCAGCCTCTGCCTGGGGTAGGCAGGGTGGAGCTCTGCTGGCTGGCTTCCAGCCATTTCTTGCACATAAAGCCTACCCATGGCATTAGATGCCCCCATCATCAGCTTGAAAGGAGTCTTACATTCCGGCATCACAGAATTTGTAATTCCTTCATGTGATTTATTCCTCATCGACCTCGGGGTTGCTGCTCGAGTGGGAACTACCGGCGTTGCACCTGGCATGGGAAACACACAAACAGTTACTGCTTGGAAATCCAGCACCCCACGTGTCAGCAGCTTTGAGGGTGAAAATATCCCCAAAATCTCAGGGAGCCTCTGGCTGAACTTTTGCTTCAGCAGAAGGAAACCCTCAATCACTGCTGAGCGCTGCCTGTCCCCAGCTACGCCGCTGTAATTCCATATCCCAGAGAAAAATGGACCATTTTCAACCTTTCCCCTTCCCTTCTGCCTTTCCCAGCACCCCCTCCAGCCTCTGCATCTCCAGCATCCCCCCTGTGGCAGGAGGAGCAGGATGGCTGTGGCAGGAAAAGGAGCCTCTGGCACCATCTATTGAGGACAGGAGGAACAAAGCCCATCCAGGACTGAGAGTCCTTTCCCACAGAAAAGCTCCTGTCCCAAATGCTGTCCCCGACTTTCTGTTTGTTTTCAGGATAAAAGCCTTGGGGGTATTTGCACATGATGGAAAAATTCCCTGTAACTCCCACTTTTGAGGCTACACCTTCCAACAAACACAAGACCACTTTCCATCTTTATTTAAAAAGATTTTTTTTCCAATATTTTACTTCCAGACTAGAAGCACGAGCAGCTCCAAGTCTGGGGGACTTTCTGCCAGTTTTGCTGCTCTGGGAATTTGCAATTCAGCTCGGAGTGCTTGGCATGCAGCCTCTGGATGTGCAAAATCCAACTGGAATTGGGAGCTAAAAATTCTGTGTTCAAATGAACTCAGAGGTGCCTTGAAATTCCTCTACTTATCTACTTATCTACTGACAATCCTGACTTCATCCTATTTGCTCCAACATTAGAGAAACAAACATTTCCCCTGTCCCAAAATACAACCAAAGTCTCATTTAGGGGATAAAACTAAAGGCTGAACTGCAAAATAAAATAATTATGAGAGGCCTCACCTTGAGTGCTGGAAATAAGCAAATGTTCACATATAAATGTGCAAAAATTTTGCTTACAAGGGGATTTATTGGGGAATTTTCATCTTTGCTTACGCACAAAATTCTGACTGACAGTGAAGGTAAGAGCACATAAATATATAAATTACCTCCTTCGTGTTGCTGATTTTTTGAAAACAGGAATGCAATTTAAGTACTTCTCATTGAAACAAATTAGGCAGGGAAATGCATGGAAACTTGAGAAATTGCACTGTTAGTTAAAAACAAAATTACACTGAAAAAAATTTTGAGAAAGGTTTTTAATCCTAAATTTCAACGTGAAAACACAGGAGCACATCAGTGCTCTGAACAGCATGGGGTCACCTTAGCATTGGCACTTATCTAAAATTTAGTATTTCTTGGTTTTCTTACAATTTTCCCACTCTGAAGTGCGCAGAGCAATTGGCCAGGTGCTCTCCAGCAATGAGGGGTGCAGAGAGCTCCCAGGCCTTTTCCCAAGAGCTGCAGAAATTGATCTTTTGTTTGGAGAATACCTGCCAACTTCAGCTACCAACAAATTTCCTCTTTTTTTTTTTTTTTTTTTTTTTTTGATGGGGATAATTAAAATGCTAATCCAGGTTGGTGGCCAAAAATAATCCTGGAGAAATGACAGTGGAGATCTCCTCTTGCTGTCTATTCTCCTTTACAATACAATTTCCCATTTAGCCAAGTCCTTAGCCACATCCTAATCCCTTCATAATCACTTTATTCTGCTCCTCTAATTTCCCATGTGACAGAATATCAGACACATTACTACAGTTCCAAAAGATGAGAGCTAATGTATTTTCTTTGTCTAGAACAATCTGATATCTTTTCCAAGAAAATCATGCTCTTAGTCTGGGCTGACCTGCTTTCAGACTCATTTTCTATCTACCTCCATCTCTGATTACTCCCTTTATTTATTCCTTCAATCTGCTTATTTCTGCACTCCTAGCCAGACTTTCGGGGTGGTTTTGCATAGTAATTATGTGTAGAAAAATCAGATTATGACATGATTCTGCATGATTTCATTTTACTCACTTGTTCCACCACCAGGACTAGTTAGAACCAGTGAAGGATGTGGTGCTTCCATGCTTTTATGAAGTGTAGCCACAGCAATAATTTTCCTTTTGTGAATGCATAGTTTGGTGACATCTTCGTCCGCTTTAACATCTTCAGCAGTTCTCTGCTTCACAGCAGCTCCAGGATCAAAATTAAACACCTGGCAGGGAAAATGGTTTAAAATAATGACTGCAGGCAACAAAGGCACCAAATTCACATACATTAGGAATTTTATATGGAGTAGAGAGGAATTTTCCTCTGTTCCTGACAGCTCCTATACTGCCCAAGAGATTCCTTGACAGGATGCTTGGAAACCACAAATAAAAAATGAATATATTTCTAAGATAACTGAGTCAGATCCTCTCCAAGAGGGGCTAAGGCAGAGGGGAGCTGAATTTTGTATTTTAAGGTCAAACTTTGGGTGGACACCACTTATTTTAGAGATGATCTGAACAGAGTTTGAGTCACCAGCACGGGTAGCTCATAAATATTGTTGCACCTAGATCCAAAATGATGCTGTGCTTTACCTTGGGAAGAACAAGAGGACATTCTAGGCCACACTTGCACGTTCCATCAGTCAGCAAGTAAGTCTTCACCTGCTCCAAACAGGATAACAAAGAGCCACTGGGACTGCAAAGGAACAGAAATGATGAACAGGAGCTCTTGGATAGGTCAGGACTTGTATCTGCTCACAAGGACAGTGTGTAAAATCACATTTCATATTTTTTTCTCATAGCACTTCTTGGTTTTACTCAAGAATTGAGACAATTACAAAAATATTTACAAAAAACCCCCAAACATATTTTAAAGGAAACAAAACTCTTGCAGCTGGGTCTCTTTGTTGCACAATGTTTGGTTTCATTCAGCTAAAATTTCGACCTTCTCACTGAAAGTAAGAAATATCACACCAAGGAGCCAGGCCAGTGAGCTCCTGATAAACTGCACTCAGATTTCTCCAACTCCCACCAGAAAATCATTATCTCCACATCCCAAAATAGGGCACTGGGAACTCTGTTACGACAAAATCACTAATTCATAAGATGAAAAAAAAAAAAAAATTTCTCGTGTCCCCAGCCTGTAACTTGCAGATTGCTCTTTATTGCTGGGCCAGCTGAACTGTTTATCTGGAATAAAACACTGGTTATTAATGGCAGCTGTAAATAGCCCCAATTCAAACAAAAACAGCTCAAGTGGAAGAGCTTGGATCACGAAAACACTCCTGACTCAAAATTCCAAGCTATGATGAACTCTGGTCCTTAGAATCCAACACATAAACACCTCACCCTGCACGAGAACCCAGCCCCATCTAAAGCAGCATCTGCAAGTGACATTTAAAGTTCTGCTGACAGTTTAAATAAGTAATTCCTTTGCCAGCCATGCCCTGAAATAGTTATTTTTGGGAGAAGTGCTCAGGTTGAATCTGTGTAGCTGTGACAGTTTGGAGGGTGAGGAAGATGAAAGAGCAATCTAAAAATAAAGGTACAGGTCTGGTGACTGGTCAGGAGTCAAACCTTCCCTCTCTGAAATCCTTGGGGAGCAGGGGGAAACTGCTCTTTACTTTTATTTATTTTAATTAAAGCAGGATCCTGGCTGATCCCTTTGGATGTTCCCACCTGTCCTGATCACAGACTCCTCACTGGAGGATGAAAGAGCTTCCCAAGGGAGAATCCCAGACTGGCATTTGCTCTGGACCATCCCATCTACCCCCAAAATCTCTCCAGACACTTTCTGTGATCCTTAAAATCTCCTGTTAAAAGGCATTTCTGGGAATGTGCTCTGGAGTGAGGATGCTGTTTTATTTGCATTGGCTAAAAAAGGCTACTTTTCCTGGGATATTTTTAGAAAAAAGTGATTTTAAATAACCTTGGTGTGCTGTTTGCCTGGGCACACAAAACCAGTGCAGGCTCCAGGAGATCCTGGAATAAAAAGGAGTGTGCTGACAATCAGAGAGTGGAAAGGAAGGTCAATCCACTCAATCTGTGGGATGTGGGATCCAGCATCCCTACTGCACACACATGCAGGGTTATTTATCCCCAAAACCCAACCACATTTTTAAAAGGGCCATTTTTCCCCTGTTTCTGCCTGGATCTTGGCTGTAACTGCAAAGTCTCTTTTGTGTGCACAAACTTACTGACACTTCTGTAACAAAAAAGACAATCCACAGCTTCCTTGGTAAGAAACTGCCACAAAATCATGGAATTCAGCCTGGTTTGGGGTGGGAGGGACCTGAAGTTCAGCTGATTCCAGCCCTGCCATGGGCAGGACACCTTCCTCCACCCCAGCCTGGCCCTGGACACTTCCAGGCATGATTTAGGCCCCACTTAGCAGCTCTGTTTTGCTAAGAAAAGCCCTGAGAGTCAACTCAGTGCTTCCACCAGGTAATGAAAACCAGTTAATGAATGGATTTAATCTTGATTTAATCCAAAGCAACTGCTGACAGCTGACAGGAAAGCGGCCGTGCTTCCCAAGGAGGCACAAACACAGAGTCTTTATTCAGCTGGGATCATCTATTCCACTTGAATCATGTCAGATCTTAATATATCCACTCATTTGCCCTGGGATAGCTGTGGAGTCAATATTGTCTGACCTTTCCTTGCCTCCATGAGGGCTGTGCATGCTGGCAGGGCAGTGAGGAGGTTGTGGAAACTCAATCCTGGAGGGCTCAGCTGCCCTCAGAGCCCTGGGGATGCTCCATGTCAGGCAGCAGATTGGATTATTGGACTTGCAGCCTTTCCAACCAACACCTCCTGCTCTGTGCCTTGCACCACACAGGAGTGTAAAATACTTTGCTTCAGCAGAACATCCCCGAGAAGGCAACCAGAAAATTCCCCAAAGAATAAAAATACACATTGGGAAACTTGGGAAGAGGGCAGGAAGGACATGAGCTTCACCAAAGCTGCTGCCTGCAGGGGAAAATGAGGTTTAAAAGCTGGGTGGGATCATCAGGTACATAAAAATACCAGAAAATTCCCCAAAGAATAAAAAAATACACTGGGAAACTTGGGAAGAGGGCAGGATTGAGCTTCACCAAAGTTGTTGTGTAAAACTTGTTAGGGTGTGGGAAATGAAGTTTAAGAGCTGGTGGGATCATCAGGTACACAAAAATATCAAAGCATTATTTTCCTGATGTCTGGATATAGAGATTATTGGGAAAAAAAACTCCTAATCCACAACTTTTCCTTTCCCACTGATCTGTGAGATCTAACCTGAATTCCATCTAACCAGTGAGTTACAGCTCTAATGAGAAATACAAGGGCAGGGTGGGTTCTCTTTGCCATGGGTATCACTGACATGGATTCTGCTAATGGAGAACACAAACAAGAAATCCTGGAATGCATCTGATCCTTTATGGCAGTTCAGTGTAAAATTGGGAGAGTGCTCTGGCTCATTAAAGACTTTTGTATTGGTAATACACAAAATGTGAGAAGTGGTTATTTTCATCATAGAACAGTGGAAGAAATTTAAGCAAATAACTGCCTGATAATCACATAGATTTGTGTGATGCAAACCCAATGTCCCCACATTTTATAAAGCTAACTTTGATCTTTTTTCCAATAACATTTAATTTAGGCTCTCTTTGTCTGAACACATTTATTTCATAGCAATTTCAATGCATTTCTTTGTGACCATTCCAGGGTGAAGCAAAGAAAAATCCAATAAGCTAAGAAAACAAACAAACAAAGTAGCTGAAACTTTGGATTTAGCTTTTCCTTCTTGGGTTTTTTCCCACATGAGAAATGTGAGGGATCCATAAAAGTTGGAGAACAACAGTGGTAGTGAACACAGAATCTTCATGGTTCCCAAATGGGTTGGGACCTATTGAGTATCACAGGACTTAAATTTACTTTGAAAAGAGTCACAAAATCATAGAATGGTTTGGGTTGGAGGGGATTTAAAGCTCATCCAGTTCCAATCCTGCCCACAGGCAACTCCCACTATCCCAGGTTGCTCCAAAATTCAATGTCCAGCCTGGCCTTGGGCACTTCCAGAGATCCAAGTGCAGCCACAGCTTCTCTGAGATTCCACCCCAGCCCCTCCCCACCCTCCCAGCCAGGAACTCCTTCCCAATATCCCATTTTACCTTCAGGGAAGTGAATGCAGACTCATTTTTTGACTAAAGACTGAAACTTTTTCCAGCTCTCCCACAAATCAGGGCAAATGGGAGAGGTGGGGACTGTGAAGAAAGAAAGGAAGAGGGAAATTCCCATTCATGGGAACAAGGAGAAGATGGATTCATTCCCTGGAACACACTGAGGTACAAAGTCAGCTGAATTTCAAAGGAAATTAGCCCTAATTCAGGAGATGGAAAAACAAGCAGCCACTCTTCTCAAATTCCTCTCTCATCCCTTCTTTCTTTTTTTAATTTTTTTAAAAATTTTTTTTTGTTTTATTCCTTTTTCTTTCTAAAATTCCCTCACAGTCAGAGAAATCACAGTGGCCAAATCCAGGGGGGTTCAGTCCTTCAGTTTTATTCAATCATTCCTTCTGGGATGGAAATCCCAGGGTTTTAGAAAGATGAGCAGGAGATTCATGTGGGGCTTCTTTTGACACAGAGGGGAAAGAAATGAGGGCAGTTCCACCAGAAATTCAACAAGTTTTTCTCTGGAAGAGTCAATGCAGCAAGGCTGGAAGATGGATCAGGGGAATTAGGATGAGGAAACTCCAATATCAATTTTTGCTCAGCTCAGAAGCACGTGAGATATGGGAATATTTGGAAGGTAGAAATCTCAGTGTACTAAAAGAAGCTAGTGGGATAGAAATGTATAGCAAAATTTATGGAAATAACAAATTCTGGGCCAGAAAACAGCAGATTTACAGAGAGAAGAGCAAAGTTTTGGGAAGATTCCCAAATGGTAGCAGAGGGAGAAAGGGTCCTTAATGGTTTTAAATGAATGTGGATAAATGCAGAGAAGAATACAAAGATTAATTTGAAGAATCTGCAGGCAAGTGTCTGTGAAAAGTCAGGTCCATGGACAGAATTCCTGGGGATTTTCTTCCCTGTTTTGTCTATTGGTTGTTGTTATATTCCATCAACTGTATCTAACAATTCATCACTTTGCATTTTGAAGTGGCTGCATGAAGGGGAGATGAGGACTCTCCTTACAGGACCACAGAACTAAAATGGGAATTCTTGGACCACAGCATCATCCTCATTGTCCCCATTCATCCTGATTTTCCTCATTATTATAACAGGAGGTTCTTCCAGAAACTCGTTCCTGTTACCAGGAAGCTTTCCTTAATTTACAGATGAGTTTAGACTGATTTATTATAATCATTTCCCCTTCAGTATTTTAATTGTCTCATGAACAAACCCCAAACTGCTCTCACTCAATCATATAGGACAAAAATTCCTGGATCATTCCAGACACTCTCCTTTCCATTTCCAGGGAGTCCAATTAGTCCTTGCTGAGCTCCAGTGCCAGTAAGAATTCACTTTTCCTTCCAGGAAGCCCTTGGGCTCCCAGCACACCCCAACAGGAAGGTTTTTCCTGAATTTAAAGTGGAAGGAATTGAGGGTTTGTATTTCTGGCCTCGAATTGGGAATGTGTGCAGTGGATCTGTATGGAAAGGGAGATCCAAAAGTTGCCTTTTCCCACAGGAAAAGTTTCCCAGCATTAAATAAAAGTGGAATAATGATCCCACTGTTCAGACACACCTTGGAAATTGAATGAATGGAGCTGACAGGAATGATTTGGGACTCTAGAAATAATTTGTCATCAAGGGATTAAAAATGGAAAAGGCTTGGATTACAAGCATCAGCAGCAAATCCCTTTCCCACCATGTGCTGCTGCCGAGGCCAGGATGTGTTTTACCTCTGTGAGCAGCACAGAATTCCTGCCTGGATCTGTCCTGGAGCCCTCCCCGTGTCCCAAACAATCCCTGCCACGCTCTTTGAACCCACAGAGCAAGGTTGCTGCTGGAGATTGGCCTTGCTTAACATTCCCTCCCTTCCCCACCCAAAAAATCTGACGTCGTTTCCCCGGTGCAGGAAAGGAGAGGTCGGAGGAGGATGATCCGGGTGGGATGGGAGAGGGAGCTGCATCCTGATATCCAGGGGCACTGCTGGGATGCTGCTGGAAGAATCCTGCCAGTCACAGCTCATGTACCTGACTTTGAGAGCAGCAGACAGGTGCTGGGCATTTGCAATAATCCAGCTGGTAAGACGCTGGATATTCCTGCAAAAAAAAAAAAAAAAAATATTGTGCAGGATATCCGTGACCTCATCCCTTATCCTGAAGCTCCCGGTGCTTTGTAATCTCTGAGTGTCAAAGGGGAGCTGGGAAAGCCTGAGCTGCTCTTCCTCAGATTGCAGTGCAAGTGCTGACTGCCCAGTTTGTTGTGTCCTGGGATATTTCCTGGAAGAGGGAATCTCGTGTTTTATAACTCCGTGGCTCTGATCCATCTCTCCGAGCTTTCCAGCAGCTCTGGAGCGACACAGCCCATCCACATGGGCTGCTCTCCCTGCAGGGATTCTGAAAAATCACCAGAGAGGGTTTGGCTGAAGTCTGGGCACCTTGCAGTGAGGTTATTGATTATTAGAAGTGGAAATTAATTAGCGCTGATTGTGTTTGTGGGTGGTTTTTTTTGAGAGGAAGCATATCCAAGAATTCCATATGGAGAGGGAATGAGGGAGTGATTAAAGCTGTAATAAAAATGTTCCTCTCTTTACATCCTAGACAGAAAAATCATCACACCCTCCATCCCAGAGCTCTTCCACACACAGCCCCAGTGGGAGTAATGGGCTCTCATGAGATCCCAGATAATTCCAGATAATCCCAGAGGGATCCTTCTGCTGCTGGAAGAGTGGGAAACATGAACATTAATTTCCTGGAAAGGATGTGGGGTTTCCAGCAGAGAAAGTGAGATGAGCATCTGTCAGCATTAACACGGGCAAACTCGAGTGTGACTTCAGAGGAGCACTCTGGGCTTAGAGGGGATCAATCACAGGATTTGGGGGAGTCTGGGAGTGTCCCATGTTTTGAGGAGAGAGAATTCCTGATTACATAATGATCAAATCATGTCCTGTCCTGGCACTGTGATCTCAGCTGGGCTGGAAACACCTGGAGATCATGGAAAGGCCAAGGATGTATCCCAGCCTGGTTTTTATTCACCTGGACCAGGTAACAGAGGGTCCCAGAGGATGGAAACAGATATAAAATTCCCAAAAAAATCTTAATTTTTGATCTGCGTGGTAGTCACAGCAGGGCACCTTAGGCTAGAATGTTTGAGCCACTTCTTTCCTACTTTTTATTCCATGAATCCTGTTCAAACCTCCCTTTCAGCAACTTCCATCATCTCTTTTCCTTGTCAGAGTGAAATTTTGATGCTGCCTCTCATCTCTCACCTTCAACTTTGCAAGAATTTGGGAGAAACAGAAATTGGGGATTTTCAGTGCTGTTGCTTCCCTGAAATTGTGGGCATGGTTATTTCTTTATTTAAGGAAATTACAAGGAGCTCCATAAAGGATCTCTACGTTTTTATAGTTATTTCAGTGGTGATGTTTGCTATGTCTCAGATTTAATCACAGAGCAAATCTGGCTTTCAGCCTTCAGCTTCTGATCTGCATCTTCCATCCCAGCTCCTTTTACCCAAGTTATTTTTTTAGAAGACAACTCAATCCTCACCATCAGCTACACAATGTTTTCCACACTACCTTCTCCAAAAAGCCTCTGTGGAACTTGGAAAAAATTCCACCCAAATGACTTGCTGATAGAATATTAAGATTTTTGGTGAAGGGATTTTGTCCTCCTTCCAGGAGTGTTTGCTTTCCGTGGCAAAAATTAATATTTGCAGGAAAAGGAAATACCTGAATGTCACAAATATTCCCAAGGACAAAGCACAGCAGGATTTTGTGGGAATTGTGGGTTTTGGGATCTCCATTCTCTGGTCTGGATCCTATTTTTTGGTTAGACTATATTTCCATGATGCTGCAATTCCAAGGAATCTCAGGATCTTCCCAGGGAGGTGAAGCTATGAGGTATTTGCTGAAGTGAGCAGGAGCAGAAAGTATTGGAATTATATTCCAATGAGAAACTGCCACACATTTCCCAAACTTGTCATTTCAGGCTTTAGCCAAAAGAGTTCATTCATTCAGCAGAGTGGATTTTTACAAAAAAAATCAATGTTTTCTGTGGAAAAATGAACATTACATTAGAACCTGGTTGGTTTTGAGCTCAGAATGAGCCCCAGAGGAGCCATTCCCAAAGGATTTCTACTGGTGTCAATTAGGAACACTTGTTAGGAAGGGATGCTGTCTCAGAGGAGTTAAAGATTAAGCCAGAGATTTTAAAACCCTGTGTGTTCTCCAGACTAAAAATAATGCATTTCCTCTTTAAATCCTAAAAAATGTGGAAGAATCCCACAAATAAAGAACTGTTCTTCTTAAAAGGGTCTATCCAATTATCTGGTTGTTTCAGCATTCCCATTTGCCTGTGGACTTGTTCTGATTTTTCATGTGAGCGGCTTTAATTGATCTGATTTTTGATGTGAGCAGCTTTAATTGATCTGATTTTTCACAGCTTTTTAGTTACTACCAATGTCTTGTATTTTTTGTCCAGAGCAGAGGAGCTCCAGCCCTGGGAGCAGAAAAAAAATAAAAATTGGGAAGAATCCACCAACTGATAACAAATTCAGGCTCTGGTTACAGTAGTTTTACTCCATGAAATATGACCCTATGATTTTACAGTGCATTTCTCTAGGATGATTTGAATTGGATTTGGGTTTTTTTTCCCCTGAAATTCATAGTTAGAGATATGCCAGACATCCATGGATATAAATTTCCATGGATATAACGGGAGCCAAGGATGACCAGATCCAAGGGAAGTTCTGGATGAGGAGGATGAATCCAAGGGAAGGCTGCCCTAACTTTTACAGATATCCCTGTCCTTCCATGCAGCTGGAAAGATTGAAAAATGTCCCTTCAGGTGAAAGAATTGCCAGAGGTGGAACATGTGATTTTGGTGATGCCAGTACATTTGTGCCATGTCCATGGATAAGTGTGGGACCAGCCTCTTCCTTGTCCTGGAGCTGGGAGTGCAAACCTTCAGATCCTGTGGGGAGCAGCTGTGGCTGCCCAACCCCTGGAATTGTTCCAGGTTGGATGGGGTTTGGAGCACCCTGGGATAGCAGGAGGTGTCCCTGCCCATCCCTGATCATCCC